>JBBMJY010000002.1:20549861-20616064 GCA_037833715.1 Toxotes lorentzi | reverse complement strand
GTGTGTGTGTGTGTGTGTGTGTGTGTGTGTGTGTGTGTGTGTGTGTGTGTGTGTGTGTGTGTGTGTGTGTTTCTTGCAGGACAACCTCAGCGTGTTCCTTCGTGGCTGTGAGGAGCTGGGACTGAAAGGCTCCCAGCTGTTTGACCCTGGAGACCTGCAGGACACATCGACACGCCCCACTGCCAAGTAAGAGTCTAAGCTCCAGTGTTACCTTACGTCTCAACAGGTGTGTGAGTTTGTGTATATGTGTATGAGTGCGTCTTTTAGGGTTATTCCAGAGCACAGTATCCACCATTTGAACAGGCTGAATGAGGCGTAAGTTGTTTATGCTTACATTTTTTAAAAGTCAGTCTCTTTCTGTTCCCCCTCTTATCTGTGTATTTATGCTGTGTGGCCTGTGCTGAAGTGTTTCAGTTGTGGGTTCCCCATATTAGGACAAAGATGGTTTAAAGAAAAAAAAAAGCTTGGAAAATTGGAGAACTGCACAAAAGGATCTGATATTGTCTGCGGCAGTCTTTTGTTTGTTTTATTTATTTTTGTGTGTGTTCTTTAACAGCCTTTAATGCAGCCTTCTTATCCATTGCTGTCTTGAAAAATCAGTTTTTAATCAAATTTAGTCTTGTATCTTGTTAAACTAATCAAGGCTAATTTAGACATATTTATTTAAATAGAGGTTTCATGGCTTTGTGCTTTACTGTACAAGACAGAAAGAGGGCACTGTTCTTCCAAAACCAAACAGTGTAAGTCTTTGACAGTTTCTGTTACCAGTAGATGGTAGAATGCATGACAGGTGAACAGGAAAGCTTATTTCCAGCATTTTATTCAGTACAGTAAAAAAGAAAATGTTAACCAAATGTGGCACGGAACATTTGACCGTAATGTACCAGTCTAGGTTCAAGGACGTTTAAATAGCTGTGGTGGTTGTTTTGAACATATCTTATGATCTTCAGCAGCAGATCAAATCAAAGATCAAAGATCTAATTTCCATTTTTCTTCTCAATATTGTCAGCTTTAAAGTCAGAGTTCAAAGTTTTGAAAATGTTCAAAATAAAGGCGGAGTCAAGTGGAAGGAGTGAATGTTGATGATGAACACTTGAGTTGTGTGTTAATAGATGGCTTGTCTGTAACACTGCTTGTGGATTTCTTTGTGTGTCGTTCTCTTGTCAGTCACCCTGTCTGTCATTCTCTGCATCAGACAATCAACCAGTTCACTGCCAACACAAATAAGTAAATGAGAGTCAATGGAAGTTTGAATGTTAATCTGTCAGTGAACCAACAATGGCATATCTGTTACACACAAATAGTCTCTGTCCAAACATAACAAGAGGCTTTACATCACACACTGAGCCATGACTCTTACTTTTGTTGCTTGGTAACAAAGACAATTGCTTGTTTTTTTTTCTTATTTATACTGTAAACATCTGAGTGTGTGTGTGAGTGTGTGAAAAAGAGAGTGTGTGCAACATGTGCCGTCCTCATGCTGGCTGTGCATCAATAAGGTGTCATTCACAGAAGGGTTTAGATTTAGGTGCTGATTGAGAGGCAGGGGAGAGAGTGGACAGTGCTAATGTTAGCTGGTCTCAGGAGGAGCTGCTTGACTGGTTCTGTCAGGACAAGGAATTCTTTGAAAGCACTGAGGTGTGTGTGCGCGCGTGTGTGTGTGCGTGTGTGTGCGTGCGTGTGTGTGTGTGGCCTTTGTTTCTGAGCATATGTGCGTGTTTACAGTAAACGCTCTGTTACGCCGATTTAGCTCCGTCAGCACACGACTAAATTTTGCCATGCTTAATCCGGTCTCTGTGTGTTCCCTCCGTTCACAGTGCCTCTGCCGCCTCACCTGAGTCCTGAGTTAATTTTGGAAAACCAGGCTCTCTGCAGATACAGTGCATTTTAGGAACCCCCTTGCTGTTGAGTCCAAAGCATTGCTGTTGGCTCTTGATTTTCACTATACTTTTCAGTTCAAGCAGGTGATTGTAGATCAAATAATTGTTTTCCTCCACATTTGAACAATAGAATAGTGAGTGACTTAATGTGTGTTTTTTTAAAATGCTTATTACAAATATGTAAAACTTCATGTTTGCTGCACTGGTTTGTTTTATTCTGTGAAAGATGACTTTGGAAATATCAAGAGTAAGTTGACAATCACAAACCAAATAGGAAATAGTGGTGTCATTGTTTAAGTGGCCCTGTGCTATTTTCAGTGGTTATGTAACCCTCTGTCGTACAGGATGCTATTTTCTCGCAGCTCGTACCCATGACAGGAAACATTTTTGGTCCCCTCCCCCCTTCCGTGTCTCTCAGGTATTTACTCATCTAGGAAACGGCTTTGGACAGGGAGACATAAAGACAGGCAGGTTCTGGTACACTATGAGCTCAGGCCTGAAATATCTCCTGTTCCTCTGAGTGTTGATGGAAATAGATCGATTTCCAAGAGAAGTGACAGTTTGCCAGGCAGAGTGAATGAGAGGAGAGGGTGGCTGTGTTTCCATTCAGATGTCAAGCAAATTAAACAGAGTTTTGAAAGGCTGCAAAAAAATTATACAAAATTAAGTGTGTGTTAGAACCAAGGCCACATTTTTTTTTTTGTTTTAAAAAAGTTTTTAATACTAGTTGTTAGTTTGTTATTAAACTAATTATCTTGCATCATTATTTGTTCAGCAGGTGCATTTCTACTATAATAAATTGCATTTTTTTTATTGATAAAACCTTGCAAGTATTAAAAAAGAAAAAAAAACAAGTTGGAAAAGTTAACAGGGAAGTAAGGTAGAATACAAATGAGAAGTGAAAAACTACAAATATTAAGTTCATCTTTCAGTTTCTAATGCATTCTGAGTGCTTTAATGTAAGTCACTGCACATTTTGCTGTTCATTTTAGACTATATATTTAAACTAAATATTATATATGGATGTATAGATTTGAAGAGGAATAAATAAAACGACACTAAAAACAATCCCTGTAACTGTTCAGTGTTATCTCCAAATTTACTGTGGTTATAACAGTAGTTTTGAGAATAATGTTTCTGTGTCTCATTGACACTGTTTGAATGAAATTATTGGTGCTGACAGTGATAGAAACTACTCAGGGGTAGAATATGATAGATGTTTACACTGGCTGGGCCTCAAAATGTGATCTAATATCTTGTGGAATCCATTGTCTGTCCTTCAGGTTTGCCTTTGCAAGGTAACTGCAGAGAAAAGCTACCTGTCTCGATGTTTATTTAGTCAGCTGACAAAGAGAGGATGATGAGTGTATTTACGGAGGAGGGGACGGAGGAGGGGCTCTTCTCACTGTCTCAGGTCACTGTCATGGTAAAGCCATACGGCTGCAATTTGCCTGAACGTTGAGGGAGTTCGGCTTTGTGACCCTTTGGCTCTGGAAACCGGTTTCCAGTCATGCAAAGTTCTTCATCCAGCATCCTCTCAACTGGGACCAGTGCCTCCCATCCTGGCTTATATATAGTTAAATAACAATTCTGAGAGATTAATTATTATCCTGTAAGGGTCATGTTGGGCTAGCACTTAGTTATATTACAGAGCATTTAACCTAATGAGTCTGAGCACAGATTTAGAGCTTTTTTGTTCATAATCCAGGTTGAGGCATGACAATGACCAGGCTTTTTCATTTGGGTGTGACTTTGACTTTGGCAAGAAAACTATGGGAGTTCCTTGTTGCCTTCAACTCTGCCTAAAGAACAAGGAAAGTTCACAGTTTGTAAACTGTAAACTTTCCTTGTGTTTAGGGGAGTGTTGCATAATTATTAGCATTTTTTGAACACACTAACTGTTATACATTATTTTGTGATTTGCTTTGTGTCACAGTTTTTCTTAGCTAAGGACGTATGACTCCTGTGAAAAGTGTGTCTCTTGTCTCTCTAGTCCGTCTCTTGTGTGACGTCTTGCGTGTCTTTGTTTGTACCGTACACACCTTTCGTAGTAAAAAGTCACAGTTCAGCAATAATAAAGGAATCCAAATCTTATATGTTGTTGTTTCTCTTTGTGGATGTCTATATTTTTGCTCACACTCCTCTTAGCCTAGAAGTGTCTGTTTCCACAACACAAGTGTGTGCTGGGGGCAGCTTTACAACTGCTTCATTCCACTTCCCATTTATAGCTTCAAGTGGTGATCCACAAGAGCCACATCTTCTCATTTTGGCAGCATGTGTGGCGCTAAGTGGCCACTGCTGTGGTGTTTCTGCTCTGCACCTCCCAGAGATCACTTGGCAGTCCGACCACCTGGCCACCACTGTGACGTCTGTCTCCTCTGATGTTCTGTTGAAAAAGGATTTTCTTTGTGAATGATGAGCATTGGTGCAAAACAGCAGCTCTAGAAAGGCACCTCTGCTCTTTGATCCAGAGGAACTGACACAAATATTCTGTTGTCAGTGAACATAACTGCTGGAAATACTAAATAAATCCATCACAAATTCTGAGATAGTGCAGAGTCTGTGAGTTCTCCCTGCGTGGGCTATAGTCACTGCAGATTCCTATATATTTTCAATTTAATCTTTGCTGCTGTTTTGCATGGATATGTGGGAGTTTGTGAGTCTTAAAGACACTGCTGTTATCTTTATGTAACTTTTTCATTAAATAACAGCAGAACTCATTGTCTCACTATCCCTCTCTGTTTTTCTCTCTCTCTGTGCCTCGTTTCCCAGGGGAAGTGACTGCAGCCGAAAACTCAAGAATGTAAGTGATACTTCTGGATTACAGTGGGATAATTTGTTTGTGTGCTAAATGTATGTTTGAATGGAGACTGTTATTATGGCCCAGTGTTTCTGTTTGTGCTGTGGTTGTCACTATCTCTTATTTCAGCGGCTCTTATCACGCCTGTTCCAGCTCTGCCATTTCTGATCAACCGACAGTAGCTGTGTTGTTCTACGTAGAGTAAATACATCTGTAGAGTAAATATACTGCCTCAGCCTATTCTAGTTTTAAGTTGTCAGTTTTTACTGTAGCTCAGTTCAGCTCTTCTTGCTTTGTCTGTTTTACACACTCAACGTTACCTACTCAGTCTTGCATTGAAGCTCTTTCTACAGTATCTCATTCTAACTGCTTGGTCTGCTCCTTGTAGCTTTATTTCATTGTTCTTTTTTTCTCTTTTTTTTAAAAGAAATATTTTATCTCATATACCCACACGTTATCCCTGCTCTATATTATTTTTCTGCATACTGAGGTTTCTCAGTACTTGCTGGTTTGGTTGTTGTCTGTTTACACAAATGTGCCTCAGCATCCTTTTTTTTTCTATTTCTAATAATGCTGCTTTAAGAAGTACAACACATAGTGCTAGCCCTGCCCACTCTGCAGTCAAAGCAGAGCTGGTCTCTCCCTCTCTGTCTCCTTCTCTCCCTCTCTGTGATGCTGCTGTGCACTGTACAAGTTAATGTTTCAAGCTGCAGAGCTGGCCTGAGCTGCTAGCTCATTTAGCTGACTACACACAGAGACTCTCAGCCACATTAGCCAGCGTTTGCAGCAATAGCAAAAAACAAACGGCCTGCAAACACCCAGCAGCCATTACTCTAGCCAGGAGCTGCTACTACGAAATGCTGCTTCACTATGGATCTACCCTGCAGACTCTGGCTGAGGACTAGGATTTGATAGCAGCTGCCTCTGCCGCACATCACATATTGAGAGGTGAAGGAACTGCACCAAGTAAAGGTTGTGTTTAGCGAACAGATGGGACATTGAAGTAAGGAGAGGGTATTTCATGAATGGATGGAATATTGCTGGAGTCACGAGATGATTGTTTAGCAGGTACAGGGGGAAACAAGAAAGGCTATTTGTGCATGTATGTACTTTGATGATTAATACAGGAACTGTGTATGTAGGTGTACCACCACAGGTCTGCAGATTGTGATAGGTGCTTAACTATGTGCATGCATGGGCCGTGTGTGTGTTTATACTGTGGGTGCAATTTTGGGTTTATTCATGCCCTTGTGTGCGCAATCCCCAAAGTGTTTGCACATGAAACAAAGAGATGATTGTTGTTACTCAGTGGAACCTCTTTGACTGGTCTGTCCACATCTGCCAGAGCACACAGCTGCTGAAACTGAAGAGGCAAAGCAACTGTGACACCGTGCATCACGTTACCTGTCAGGCCCTTCATTTACATTTCTGTCAGTCAAAATTCTACTGATGTGTTGCATTAGTGTAGCTCGGTGCTCGTGTCCAAGTTTCGGTTTTTGTACAGTCGTTTGTAGTAGGTTTGGTGTTGCATGTCTAAATCATGTGAGCACAATTGTGGCATGTTTTCCCACTGTGGTTGCACAGTAGGGATCAATATGGATGTGTTTAAAGCACACGAGTACGCAACTGAAACACATTTGGTGCTGACCCACTTCCAGTGGGAGCTGGCACGTATGTGATCATTGTACTGGTGACACAGAAGCAATATACTCTGCTGCTCGGGGAAGTAAAATGTGCTGATAATGAGCCATAACCAAAGCAGTTGCAGTATAACTTTAGCACAGTACTTGTATATTAGTGGTATTTTGTGCTATGGCAAGATGTGCAGGTAATTTGCATTAAGATTAATGTCAAAGCCACAAATATATATCCAGTTTTGATCTCAGGGGATCTGGTGTTTAAGTGTCCTTGAGCAAGACTCTGAATCCCTCCCTCCTGTAGAGCTGCAGCTCAGTGAGGCTAACCTTCTCCTTGGGCTAAAGGATAAATTTCCCTTTAGCATCAAAAAGAAAAGCCCCCTGTCTCTTCTGATCAACAGACCAGTTGCTTTGCTCTTCCTCCGCGTGCATTTGAACGACAGAGGGTGTTTACTCTGACAGTATGACTGAAATAAACACATTAAGCCATGCTGAGCTTTCTTATCAAAGCAATCCCTGTGGAGTGCTGGTTGACATGGACACAGTAAATATAGCTGGGAACACTTTGCCAGCAGTGCTAAAGGTGCAGCTCTGTGTGATCTCCCTGTGGCTGCAGCCAATCTGTACATTCTGCATTTTAGGTTTTTGGCTGACTCCAAAAGGAGTTACCGTGGATGCAGAAAGCTGTGGTTCCTCTGTCACATTCAGCATTATTTCATGGCATTAGGTTACAGATGTATAGCCTTCTTCAGCTACTGATTTTACAGGGTTACTGTGCTGGAAAGAGATGAGATTGACTTGGTCATTTATACACTCAGGGCTAAGCTAGCTAACAGGCAAATATAAATCACCGGTCCCTGAGAGGCTGTCCAGTGTTCGTAGGAGAAGTGCCTGTGGCTGTTTTCATGGTGAGAACAATGATGCGGTCTTGTCATGTTTGTGCAGCACGCCTAGGCTAAAATGTAACGTCTTTGGAAGAAGTTGGCATTTAATGACCAGGAAACCAGCTTTCATTGCTGTGTGGGGGAAATGGGAAGTGATAGGAACATAGAGAAGAATGGTGTTCCTCAGACACTCTCACCTCCCTTCAATACAACCACGAGAAAACAAATTATTATTTGTAGCCATTTTACTTGTCTAGAAGAGTGGTGAGGTGTTTCATATGTTCGCATGCATTGCTGTATTTACACATGGCAGATCTACCAGTTTGAACCGTGCGATTGTCTCTGAATTAAGACATTAAATTAATAATGTGCAGTCATTCAGTTTTACTCAGTGTGAGGCAATTACTTGTTTGAAACAACTCAACTCTGGCTTCAGACACATTGTACAATTACTGGACCTGACATGTTTTGTCTTGACCGTCTAATGGACAGTATGTCTGGATCCAGGGTATCGTTATGCAGAGTTTTGACTGCAGCAGCGAACTTGAGTTTAAGACTGTTGTTGTTGTTTTAAATGCCTAAACAGATCTCTGTGTTAAATGAATAAGATTTTATCTACGTATAGCCTCAGTTGGGGGATAACTTAAGTGGCATCGCATGTGTTATCTTTTCTTTTTAATGAATCTGGACATCACATTTGCACATCATTATATGGATTTCCTCATTCCTTACACACAAGTTGAATTTAAAAGGTGTGAAAGGGTGTATATAAATAGACTCGTACTTGTAGCATCCTTTGACAGAAGTCTTCCTTAAAAACTGTATCATCTCATTTTATCATGATGCCTGGCTTTTTTCTTTCCCTCAGGTTTTAATCACCATCTACTGGTTGGGTCGTGCTGCCAACGGCTGTACCTCCTACAACGGTCCCACGCTGGACCTGAAAGAGTTTGAGGGCCTGCTGTCACAGATGCGAAAGGTTTGTTAAGTCATGTTTGGTAATATTCAGGGCTGAAAACGAAAATCTGTGCTACATGGACAACACAGTCTGTGGTTGTATGAATAAATTATTCAGTACAAAAGTTAAGCACCAAATAATTTATTGTGCAATGCACTGTTTGAGTGTAAGTGAAACCATCTCAAGCAACATATAACACACCCCACCCAAGGTCCAGTGATGACCTCTGTTATGTTGGGCTCTAGTTTCATTCATCTCAACCTGGTTCCATCCCTGTACAGACCCAAAGGGACAGAAAAGTTAGCATTACCTAGCCCCCAAGACACACTCTCACACAAACACACACACACACACACACAATTTGACAACCACTCATAACCATGATGTCACCCCCATGCAATTTATTCCACAATATGACATTCCTTTGCTGTTCTATAAATCTTAGAATTACTCATCTCAACTCAACTCATCACTTTCCCAGATGTTCACACGTTGCAGTTGACCAAAACAGAGCCATGTTTCCATGAAAAAAAAAAAAAAAGATTAATAATACAATGGGATTTGAAAATCTAGGAAAGCACATGAGGTGCACACATTCAAGATTAAATTGCCACTTCCCACTTCTCCTCTAATGCTTATTAAATATAAGCTGCAGCTTACAAAAATGATTGAAAAGCAAGAAGCAGGTGAATGCGTAGCCCAGCTGCACTTTTATCTGCTCACTTTGTACAGCTCAAGATGCTCAAGTGCACAGTCAAAAGGTTGTTTACCCACTAGTGGTATCTAACCATGCAGAGTAGTTGTGGATTCATCTTAAAGTGTTTTCAGACATCCAACCATGAGATTTCTCAAAAGCAACCCGATAAAACCAGGAATATCAGCGTTCTTAAATAAAACGGAAAGGTAATGTATAGGTTTCAGGTAAATGCAACAGGAACATCTTGGTGAAAGTTTGGTCTAAAATTCTGTCATTGATAAAATAAACTTTGAAATTGATAAAAACTTAAAGCAAAATAAAGACTTTAAAGGGTTTGGGAGCTGCGTAAGAGACGCACCGGGGTCAGGAACAGGAAGTCTGTTGGTAGACAGGAAAGGCCTTTCCCCACCTTCCATTAGCTGCATAGATACGTTTCAACTGTAGACAGACAAAGGGAGGGGTCGCTCAGGGGAAGAGAGAGTGATGAAGAGGGATGTAGGTAGAAGAAAAGATGAGAAAATACAGAGGCTGATGGATAAATGGATGTGGGAGGACTGTGCAGAGTCACTGTGAGATGTTTGTCGCGGACATGAGTGTAGACACACAGCACAAGTTCAAAGACTTACAGTAACGGCTGATGAGTGGACTATGCAAAGGGGATTCCTTCTCAATATTTGGTTACTTTAATCACTTTCATCACTTTACACCAAAAGTTATGTCTCTTTCCTTTTGTATACATTTATTTTACACACCTCTGTTCATTTTATATAACCTCTGCGTCTATATGAATGTCCAGGAGGCGGAGGAGGCAGAGAGCCCTAAACGCAGCATTCGTGACAGTGGCTATATTGACTGCTGGGACTCAGAGCGCAGCGACTCTCTCTCCCCCCCACGCCACGGCCGCGAGGACTCGTTCGACAGCCTGGACTCCTTCGGCTCACGCTCACGACAAACCCCGTCGCCAGACGTCCTGGTCGCCCGCGGCAGCAGCGATGGTAGGACATGGTCCACTTTCTACACACTGAACATTACCGATACCAGTTCTGATTTATTGTGAAGGTGTGATATTATGTGATAAATATAGAATGACAACCCTTTAAGTTAAAGGTTGCAGGTTAAATCTGTTCAATAGCCATTGTAATTTTAGTCACAGCCATTTGTTTGGAGGAAGTAATTCGGCACTGGCTGTTTTGTTTGGGTCAGCTGTGGTGTTCAGATACAGTATATAGATAAATGAGCTGCATTGTCCTTCTAATGCTGCTGTAGTAAAGCCTGTTGTTCTCCTCCCTGTGTTTTCACGGGACAACGCCCAGTGTTAGTCAAAGGCTATTTGAAAGAACGATCTCAGGGCTGTTTTGAAGTCAATCTATGGCCATTGTTTTATCTTAGCCACAGCCATATGTTTTTGTGAAAGGGAAGAAATTCAGCACAGGCAGTGTTGTTTGTTGTTTTTGTTTGGGTCAAATTTAGTATGAAAACACAGTGTCCATACACTGTAAATGTATTTACATGTTAGGGATCCAGTGTTTTATCACTGAATTAATCATTTACACTGGCTGCTTTCTATGCATAACTCTTTCTATCAGCTGAAGGGTCACCCGGATCTGATGTCTGCAATGTCAAAAAACATCAAGTCCAGTTAGAATAACAAATGCTGTCACATCTGTTTTTGTTTTAAACACATGTCAGTTATGTTAACACAGGCCTGCCAAGATGATGTGACAGTGTCAGGTGACATAAAACACAAAACATTAGATTTATTTGCTCTCATGGAAAAAACGATTCTGATTCAAGAGATAAAGGTTATTGCATTTAAAAGGATCTGATTTATAACCACATGCCCATTTGTTTTCAATCAGATGAAACATTGCAGTCCCATGTAATAATTTGTTTTTCATACATGAAATCTGTGTCTGGAGAGAAATAAAAAACTGAAGACTTCTAACTGTAGTTTGAAGACTGTGAGAACTGAACATCAGATGTTGCTTAACATTGTACTATAAATATCAATTATGATTAACTGTATTGAAATGATTGTTGGTTTTTTTTTTTTTACTTTGTTAAACCAGCCACAACTCCCCTTCTCTTCCTTTTATCCAACTTTCTGCTGATATCCTAAATGTGAAACACGTTCTGCAAAATGGTAAATCACTCGGATGTAATAATAAAAAGATACAGAAATATAGATTATTCCTCTATTTTCAGATGTCAAGCACCATACAAGGAATTGAATATATGATTGATTTCACCTCCCTTTTTACCCACTGTTTCAGGAGTCACACGTAGTCTTATACGAGGTACAGTCAGGTATTTCTCACTTTGATTTCTACACTTCCTTTTCTATATTTCCCTGAAAATCAAGTATTTCCTCAGTTTTCCGCATGTTTTTAGGTGGTTGTACTAGTCTACACAATGCTAAAACTAATGAGAAAAGACAGAACATACAGGTCTGACATCATGTTCTTAATCTTTATAAAATGCTTGATCAGCATATACTAAGTTTTTGTTTAGATAACCACATATTAGCATATGCAATTTAATGCATCCAACAAGGCAGCATAACAGTTTTACACAATGTTGAGTTTAAACATAAACTGCTGAACAGCTGTGAAGATGTTTTATGCTCTGTGCTGGAGTTATAAATGGAGTTAAAAATACACTTTGGCTGCCATTGAAAGCTGCTGATTGCTACACTGCATTTGCATTTGACCCTTTTAAAATTTAATGACAGCCTATAAAAGGTTACAGCAGTCGTCACCAACTGTAATGTATGTTTCATCTCCGAACTGCATGTGGGAAAACAGAGCGAGGCCAAGCATCCTGTCTGACTGTGTTTTTGTTTTGAGGGAAGTGCAAAGGAAACTGCCGTCTCCAGAGCCTGAGCTGCTGTCACCAGCATCACATTATCCAAAAACCTAGTTGTTGTTGTGCAAGTTAAGGTTTGATTCACACAAATATGGCCTCAGAAAGTGAGTCGTGAACATTACGCAGTGATGATATACAACATAATGGTGGAAATGTCTTTATGTTTTTGTTAAATGAATTGCTGTGAGAAACACTTTGTGGTTTAGTCATGTTTAGAAGAATAGAGAGGTTAGTCAGTCAGAAACCTACATATTCAGTTTTATGGAGATCTGCGTTTCTGATCTTGTTTCTAAACCTTAGCCGTTATTGTGGTTCTCATAATATAGTGTTCAGATCAGACCCAGGAGGCACAAATGAGAGTGAAATGAAGTGAGAACAGGATAACAATGCAGTTATCAGCCAATCACAGGGACCTTTGAGTACACCCAGAACAAGAGTATCCATTTATTAACATGCACACAAACTGAACGCTGCCAGGTTTTCCCTGCCCCGACCTTTGGACAAAGCCCTTTCACAATTCAGACCTGTAAACTGACTTCAGCCTGACCGTAATTAGGGGACAGGGACAGGAGTTTAATTCAGTCTCAGAAAGAAATACAATATTGATGATCTTCTTTTGTTTTGGCCAAGTTTGTAGATGGATACAGTTTTGATAAATGAGGCACTTTGTTAATCTGGTGCTCATGTAGTAAAGCCTGCCCTCCCCTCCTATGTTTGGAGAACAACACCCAGTGTCAGTGAAAGGCTACTGGAAAGAGTAAACTGAACGATGTCGAGGAGATGGTTTTAAGGGTTTTGTAGTAAACATCACCCTGATTTGGGCATTCAGATTTTTCTAAAAGATTTTCACACTGTCTCCCTTCATTCATATATCTCTTCATTCATATATATATATCTTTCCAGTCACTGTAAAACATATTGAACTGAGCTCCACGGCTTTTACTTTTCCTGTAGCATGACTGCACAGTGATGATTATTGATGTAAATAAGAGTCTGTGAAGCTCTGGTACAGTATGGAACTGACCCATGATAAACATACCTTCAGTGTTACCATATGTGCTGAGAGACGAAATCAGCCCATCAAGACATATGTTGTTCCTTAAAGATGGATAGACTTGGATGGTAGAGTCACTCATGTTTCCAATTGATGGGTTAAGAGTCGTAACTGAACCATTCATTGTTGGAAGTGCAGATACCTCAAGGCCTCTTTTGGACCTCGATCTGTCAATCTTTTAGACCACATGAAAGTGAAGAAGTCTATTCATAGAAAGAGAGGTTTTCACAAATTCAAAATGTGACGTTTGTTTCCACCAATAGCTGTAGTTGCTTTCACATGTATCTGTTCAGGACCGAGGGAAGATTTTATGGGTTAGATCTGGTTGAAATTGTGGGTTTATACTTGGAAAATATATACATTGAGTCATAAATTCATAGGTTATAGATTGAGTTACACATGCATCCAGAGGGAGGGGAATTCCAGTAGCACATGTGCTGAACATCTTGGTGAGGAATTTTTTTGGGAGACCTTCGGTAAAGGAAGGCTGCAGGTATCCGTTTTCTGCTGTTTGAACATGACTTTTGAGAAGAATAAGCAGAAAAAAAGGAGGGCTAAATTAAGGTGGACATAACTGGTATGCTAATGGTAGATCTCTGGAACTGTAAACATGGGACGTCCTCAGCGAGCTGGATCTTCATATTTCTTTTCTGTATGCCCTCCCACGATCACCTCAGAACATCCTGCAGAGGAATTTAAGACTCTAAGCAGGGAAAGTTCTTAAGTGGTGCACTTCTGCAAAGCCAGGTGTTGCCACTGACATTATAGAGATAACAATATGTTTCAGATCTGATACAGACAGACACAGTGGCATCCTAAGTGAATTCTTCCGAACTGTAAGCTAGAATTTAGTCAGAACGAGCAGCACAATGCAAATTTAGAGATGATTTATGTTTCTTACTTTGTTTCAAAAAAAAAAAAAAAGAAAAAGCACTGGGGTTGATTTATGTTCAGCCACTGGAATGCACTGAATATAATAACACTAACAGCACTGTACTGTTTTGTAGGCCTATATAATCTAACGGCGTGGGGATATTCTGTAGATTTTAAGTGATATTATAGTTTAAAGATTAGAAATCTGGGTGTAATTTTTTTTCTGCTCAGTGTATTTTTGGATTAATTCTCTCTCTTTCTCATTCCCTCAGTCTTTCATTCCCATTCTCCCTCTTTCTTTCTCTGACAATGACTCAGTAGCCTGGCTACTTGTTGCTCTCTGGGATAATTAAAGGGGAATTGTGGTCATTTTTAAAACACATTATGATTCAGAAAGTAATAGAACACATCAGAGACACGGTTGCTTTCATATGCTTCACCATAACTGCAGCAAAAAGGCCAGGTGGCTGTTTAATCACAGTGTGAGTTAACAACAGTTAAATGGGAAAATATAGAGTATAGAATTGCAAAGTAATTTGTTGTCTAATAAATGTTTGTTTTGTTACAATTTGAATATACTGCTACATCCTCTTGAGTTTAGTTGGTTTCCAGAAATCATAGCTTGATCTTCAAAGCATCAAGGTAATGGAAATCTATGTTCAGGCAGCAGGGGCCCTGCTATTATGTTGAGTTGCCTCCTCAGTATTTTTAACATTATTTCACATATGTTGAATAAGCTTTCAATCAGTAACTTTTATCAGAGTGTACAGAAATTAAACCTCTTTCTGACTGGAAGTAGTATAGCCTTCACTTCATCTCTAAATAATGAAAAAAGCTCTACATAACAGTCAGTGTCTCTTGAATAAAAATATGGTTTTTAAAATGTCGTATTTTCTACAGAGAGTTTTTTGTATGGTGATGACTGGGTTCAGCCAGAGTTTGGAAGTACATCTGCAAACCTGAACTTGCAACCAAATCAAACAATGATTTCTCTGTGATGTGCATAAAAGCTCCATGACACCCTTAATAAACCCCTTCATTCCATCATCTGCTCCTCTGAACAGGCCGTGGCAGCGACTCAGAGTCCGACGGCCCCCCCCACAGGAAGATGCCAGACATCCGTAAGGATGACATGTTGGCTCGGCGGACGTCCGTCACCGAGCTAAGAACTGCCATGCCCTTTAACCAGTACCTTCCCAACAAGAGCAACCAGAGTGGATATGTACCCACGCCACTGCGCAAAAAGAAAAACGATAAAGAGGAGGGAGGGCGCAAGAGTTGGAGTACTGCTACGTCACCTATAGGGGGAGAAAGGCCTTTCAGGTGAGTGTGAATGTAATGAGAAAGACTTAAAAAAATGACAGAATGAAGCAACATAAAGCTTTTGCAGGCTACTTTATTCTTTCAGTTAGACATTAGATAAACTGTTCACAACCATCTGACCACTGATTTGTACAGTTTACAAGCTAATGGTGCAAACTAGAGGGTAACCTTTTGCACTGAACTCTGCACTACAGTTTCATTACACTGAAAACATGTGAATACTTAGAGAAGGTTTTCCACAGGACAGGTTGTACGTCCATGAACTTGTTTCAGTCTGAAAATTCAAGCTTATAAATTTAGGAGCTTTATATATTTATAAAGTTGTGGTGCATTTTCTGGCTGAGAAACTTTTGTGCTTGTGACTGAAATAACTTCAAATCTCTACTATGTGATGATGTAGGTTCCATCCTACATGTTTTATTAAATTAGATGTAGGTGGAGATAGACCACGAAGTAATTTAAAAGTAAATATGAGATTTTTGCAGAATGGATAAAACTGGCCAGACCGACAGAATGATTGTAGAAAACAAACCACAAGTTGTTTATTATTCACTCTTTTACTATCCGCCAACATCCTCATGGATAGATTTTGTGTTTTTTGTTAAGCAGTTTTGCAAGAGTGTCACTTGTGTCAAACTGCAGATGTCTGAAACCTTTCAGCTGTTGATTATTTTTCTCTGTCCAGTACTGTACAGATAGGAGTGGCTGATGGAGGCCAGATGTGTGTTTTCATTGGTTCAAAATCTGATTGACGCAAAAGTGTGAAATATGGTACACAGACAAAAATGAGGTAGATGAAAAGCTAAAGGTCTTATTGGCATTTATTGGTTTGGCATGTCACCACGCGAGACCTCTGGGATCATGAATCTCTTTCAGTTAAGCAGTTCATCGTCAGAGGATCTCACTGTAGAAGTTTCAGATTTCTACTGGCTAAGCAGATTCCATAATGTGTTTTTATCAGTGTGTGCAGTATTAGTGGTGGGTGAGTGTGGTGTAAGAGATTGTTAGGATTTGAGAGAAAGTCGTTTTTAAATGGTTAATGTTGAATATATTGACTATATTTATATTTAATTATATAACAGGTTTAGTTAAAGCCTAATATCTGCAGTCTAATCGGACTTACACTGCTGGCTTCTCAGTTCCAGAAAGTGCTGTGAGTAGGTGGATATACAGTAGGGAAATGTGTACTGTAAGTGTGTTGTGCCTGTATGCATCAACCGGTGTGTGCTGCTAATCATCATGTGCCATATCCGCTGTGGTTAAATTCATCCATCATGTTATGTTACATCATAAGCGCATGTATTAATTGTAATTAATTTTGCATTCATTGTTTTCCTTTGTTCTCCTTCTCCATCCTTCACCTGTTATCATTGTGTATTATTGTTTCCCTTTTGCCTCCTTTTATGTGAACCTACTTATCCATCACCACATTTGTGTGTTTTCCGCATCTTGTGACCATCACGTTACAATTATCCTCATGTCATTGTTGCTAATTTCACTCCATTGTGATTACATCTCCTTTCCTGTGCATTGTGTGTATGAATGGGTGATGTAACAGTCCAAATGAGATCCTTAGCTTAGACGTCCCAAGTCCATCCCCCACCCCGCCCCTTGAGCCCCAGGCACAGATTCAGCTGGAGCATCAGAGTATAAAGGATGAGGAGGAAGGGGAGCAGACTGCATCCACACCTTGCATTGAGATCCATTCAGCCAGCATGAGGAGGAGCAGTGCGCCTCTGCCCTGTAGCCTCCCCCAGCCCCATGCAGAGCCCCCCACGGAGACTGTAACTCACCTGATGGTCACCTCTGAGCAAAGGTCTTCACCTTAATTCATGTTTTTCTCTATACCTGAAACCATCGGCCCAGTTCCCTTTTTATAGCTATAGCTCATTCATTGCTCCTCTCATTCAACCGAATCTAAAACATGATAGATTTGTCTTATATATTCTTAAATTATTAGTTTATGTTTTTTCTAATGAGAAATAGTTGATATTGTTTTGAATTTTAGCATGCTGCCTCTAAAAATAACAGTATCTCTGGTTCTGCTGCATCACTCCTGCCTGCACCATAATACAGTGCAGGTGAATGGACTTTTTCTTTGTGCCACTCAAAACAGTGAAAAATGGCATTTGAAAGTCTCAACAGCAGCAGCACATCTGTCCAAAAACAATGTTCCCATCAGTGAGAATAATCCACAGACTTCAGGGCGAACAGTTTTCATCAGGATTGTTTCTGTGGTAGAAAATAGTTCCAAATTCAAACAGCTGGTGTTTCCATCCGGCCCCTTCACTCTTTGGCACTGCCATTACCAGATCATCGTTTCCACTGCCATTCTTATCCTGAGCAGCATAACAGTGAGTTAGCAACAGGAACACGTTATTATAAAAGGTCTTTTCCCAATAGGCCTGCCCAGGGCCACACATTTTACCACTGGTGTCAGGTACCAAGGTGAGGATTATGAGCTGGCAAGACAGAAGTCCAGCGTGATGTGTAGTTACCGTCTATCTTGTTATTTCAACAGTCCAGTTTTATCCTGTGTTATTTCCCAGTCAAGCAGACGTTTCATTCACAGTCCTGCTGGAGAGTTATTACAGTCACACCCCCGGTTTCCAGAATTTTCTGGCACTGATGTTATGGCATTGATTGGATTGTCAGCATTTCAAGGGAACGAGAAGAATCCTCAGAGGAGATCTGACTTGTGTATTGCTGCATTCCAAGGGAAAAAAGGGGGATTTCTTGGGTGTTTGTAAAAAGCTTTGATATGGGCTTCTTTAGCTGATAACAGCTTGCATTTGTTCCAGGGGAAAACTAAGACTGAGAACTTCAGTGTTGCCACTTCTAAAAATTGGTTATATCACACCAACGTATCTATGTCTGGAGTTGTGTTGGAAAGTTGTGTCGTCACATCCTTTTCATGGGCAAAACTTGCTGACATGTTTGCTTTAGTTTGTTTGGATGGCAGAGTAAAGCTTAGATCCAGCTCTCTGGTGCTGTGTGTTAGCTGTTAACTGTGAGCAGAAATGCCAGCAGATGTTTAACATTTGGGAGTGAATATTGCTCTTTAGTACAATTATTATTAGAATATCTGCAATTATGGATTTTGAATTTTATTTGCAGTTGACCTTTCACTCAAAACTGTTAAAGTCTAGGGGAAAAAACTGCACACACTGTAAAATAAAAAACTATACAAACAGCACATACACACAGAAATGTACAGTATGTGTCCACACACTCGCAGGGAACATGAACATGCAACCCACCCTCAATGTAAGGAAATGAGGCTTTCTTCCTTCCCTGACCCTGAGCAGGCTGGGACTGAAGCCTAGCCCTTTCACTGCCGGCAGCTGGCCAGTCTCTCTCCCTACCACGCACTCTGGGAATTTACAGTCCAATAATAAGCCTCCCAGAAAGTAGCAGTTCATCCGAGGGTGACAAACAACAAGAGCGCTTAGTGAATTTTGCTTTGGCTTTGTGACTCCAATTTGTTTTCACATGCAGTCTGCTATGAAAGGACATGTGACCATGCTGTGCTATTTTCTTAGATTTACGTCCTTCAGAACCTCCATTTACAGTAGACTCCTCCAGAGGAATGCTGTCTGATGGTGTAGGATGATAACCAGGCAGCAGTACGTTTTAGTTTGCTTTGCTTTCTGCAGTACTCCAGCTCGCTCGTGCTCAGAGGAACTCTTCCACCATTCGGCGACTCTAGCAGGAAACGCCACGGCAGCCTCAGTGGTTGCAACAGGCCCCATCAGCATGATCGTGAAACATCCACCTGCGGCAGACCGGGAGGAGGCAGGGGTGAGGCAGGGAGTCGCTGGTAACCCATTAGTTGCAGATGCAGAGCAGGACGAGAAGCAGCCCCGTCAAACGCTGACCTCTCCTAAACGCATCGCCACCCCGAGTCCCTCCCACTTCCTTCCTTTGCCTGCTGCCATGGCAACCGCTTCAAAAGAAACAACCGATACAGGCCGACGAAAGGGCAGGGCACTGAGTGAAAGTGACGACCCACAAGGAGGGACATCTTGGTTGGACAGCAATCTCCCAGCAACGTGAGCCCCGTCCAGCAGCTACACTACATTTTATGAAATTGTGCCGCGTTGAACTAGAACTACACAATTCAGCGTTTAACTAAAGGGATCTTCCATTCCCCTGATCCTTTTGAATACTCAGCATGTAACCTTGACCTCAGACAGCAAAGCTCCTATTAGCATGGATGACTTAATTGGCTAAAGATTGCATGATATTTTTAATACGAATGCAAATTAAAATAGTTTTCTAAAAAGCTGTTGTTAATGTAGACAGAATGCATGGAAACATTTTCTCCTTATTTCTTGCTTTTTTTTTTTTTTTTTTTAAGAAATTCTGAGAACATGGTCCTTGATTAACTGTGCATGACCTCAGTTGAAAACCTTTAATATCTTTGGGAGACTCAATTAGGGAATAACTCCAGTTGATGCTGAATTGAATTTGATCCAGTTTGAACCAAAATATTAGTAAAAATGTTTGACTGTAAACACAAACTGGTCGTTCCCTGTATGACAAGAATATATAGAATGAAATTGGCTTTAACGTAAGCCACACAGGCAGACATCTTCTTACAGAAAAAAAATATATATGCTAAATTACTACAACATACCATATGGCAAATGGCCATCTTAGAAACCAGTCTGTCTGGTCTTGATTTGCTGAGTCCTCTCTTAATTTAGTCTTCTTTTTCCTCTTGTGGCGAGCAACCGCAGGCCACACTTTCCCTCACACCCGTCCAACATCAGAGGCAGTCCCATTAAAAAAAAGACTGTGTGAAGAGCTTCATGGTTAAGGCCAAACCTACAAGTGGTGGTCACAGACAGAAAGAGCCACATCCTTGATTTTGCTCTTGTGCTGTCTGATAAAAGATGCATGTGCTTATTTTTAATATTTTTATAATATTCTGAGATCATTGCCATATGCTTTTGTTGTATGCCAGTAGAGTTTTTTGTTTGCAGTGCTGCAGTGAATTAGTTGTGTGTTCTGGCTGTGTTTTGGATAAGACTGCCCCCTTGTGCTTGTTTTGAGGTTCATCAATAAACCCAGGAACTGACAAATACATCTGTGCATACACACAAACCACAGGGGGACACTTGTTTAAAACAATCATTAATGAACCATAGGTGGTGCATATTCTGTATTTAACCTGTCATAACTATGTCACTGTCAGCTGTGATCACAACACAACACGTTACCCACTACTAAGAATCAAATATTCCATCACTGTGTTTTCATATTCACACGAGTGGATGATGAGTTTCTCTCTTGAATGTACCTGTGTTCATTTGTGATTGTTCTCTCTCTCCATGCTCTCTGCCGTCTGTAGATTCAGCCACACAGATAGTGTGTCAGACGATACACAGTAAGTTGCTTTTTGTGGCACTCAGAGGCTCAGCTGCCTGGCACAACGCTGCTCTGCTTCTCAAAACAAAAGCTGCTCAATAAGTCATTTAATCATTCACTGAGAGTTGGAATTGGATTTTTTTTATATTTATGCAAGTGGGGAAAAACTGCCATTTAAATAACTTTCTTGATACCATTAACAAACACCTCATGTTAGAGTTTTGTTTTGGCTTTTTGTTTGTTTGAAGGTCCCATCACCCGTTATCTGGAATACTATGCTGGCCATTAGTGCTTTAATTTGTGATTTAAACTTTAAAATCACAAAAGCTGAAAAATAAATTTCAGGCAAATTTTATTTATAAAACTACACCAAAGAGTGGGATAAATAAACCAAAATGTTCTTTGTAAAGACATTAATTTATGCAGACTTCCGTCTTCGTGGAGATTTAGGTAAGGTGATATCCCAAAAAAGGTTTTCATTGCATGGAAATTAAAAATGTCTCCCAATTAAGCAGATTTTGCCTACTTGCATCACTTAAAGAAAATTATCATTTAAATGACTTGTCAAGGTGAACATTTTGGCAGTGTGCTTTAACAGTGTCAAACAATGTCCCTAGTCCCTACAATTGATCTGAAAAATCATGAAAAAGTGTTTTCAATTAATCTAGCGGACATGCTTTTTTAACTTTCTGGCTGGCAACGATCCATTCCTCTCAGATTTATTCTGTGCCTGCAGCAGTGGCTGTGGAGAGGACTTACTAAACTATGCTGCTCTGACATCACCCCAGTGCTTCTGCCAGCTGCATGTTTCATGTAACACAACCACCCTCCCAGCATCCCACCTCTTTACCTCATAAAACTCATATAAAATCATCACAGTAATCTCCTGTGCTGCTAAAAGCTGGTGCAAAAAGTGCAGCTCATAAATCTGGAGAGAGGATTCATAACCAGGAGATGATTCAAATGCAAGTGAATAAATCAAGTTTGGATTTAATTGTTCACCACTGCCCTGGTCCACACGTTACATCTGTACCTTTACCCATCCCACTGTCCAAAACTTTTAAAATGAAATAACATAAGTCATCTCCTTTGTTGAAAACACTCTCTCTCTTTGGTCCACCCAGTGACTAGTGGACTTCACAAAACATTTGACCACGAGTGAGCACTGTAAGAGTAAAAAACATTGTGATGTTTGATGCCGCTCCTTTTGTCATTTAAAAAAAATCTCAACAATCTTTAAACAAAACACAATTATTAGACCCATGACTTGTAGGTAATTGTTTAAGAAAGAATAAAATGACTTTACCCATTCTAATCCTGTGATGAACACCCTGTACAGCTGCATGCTTTTAACAGTGAGGCTGCCCTTAACTGTCTTGTCTGTAAAAGTGGATGCTTTAACAGTACTGACTGAACAAATATGAGTGTAAACTTTCTGTGGCCAGTTTTCATCTGTATGAATACACTGGTTGTTTCACATCAGAGTGTTACTAAAAGCTGATGTTTTCAACGGTCCCATTAAATGACATCTTGAAATGTTTAATGTAATGCACTTCCTGTTGAAACAAATGTTGGAATGTGACATGAAACAATATGGGATTGTTCAAAAGAACAAAGTAAAGGAAAAATGCTGTTTGATTTGGTTGGAGGGGCAGAAGGGTGGGACGTTTTATGGATTTAAAATCTTAGTTATGCTTATTGGGTGAGGTTATCTTTGAAGACGCACAGTTTTACATTCATCTTATAAAGACACTTTTTATTTTGATATTTGCGCTGAGACACTGTTTACAGGTTATTCTCTTTTCCTGATAGATTATGATGGATTTCTACAAAACATCTTTTGTGAATGAAGTGTATTTTTTGCAGTACAACTGTATAAACAGATTTGAGGTGGAGGATCACCTCTAGGGAGATTGATTCATGAGTTCTTTTTAACATTAACTAACCTCTTTAGCCACTGCTGAGTCTTGGAAAAGGTTAGGGTCATAGTATTTCTACTGTGTGAAACAGATAGAGGCCAACATACAAACATACACTACTGTACTTACAGTATAATGTGTTTAGGGAAAATGTGTGGAATGACTTGCAGCATTATTTTTAAAAATAAATAAATAATGTAACTTGACTAATTCACTTTTAAAATAAAAATCACGTCCTTCTCTGGAATCAACATGTCAGCTCATATTCATCATCATCCATGTCCTTTCTCTCTTTCTCTCTCTCGCTCTCTCTCCCCTCCTCCTCCCCAGGAGTGTCAGTATGATCGACATGCGTGGTGAAGAGGAGGCCATCTTGCTGCCCCACAGTCAGGTGCGTCATGAACTGATGCACAATCAGTACAACAGGATGAAGGAAGAGGAGGATCACTGGCAGGACGTGAGTGTCTCAGATTTGTCCGACTTAAAATTGCTATCCTTATTTCTTTTTATCTGTCTTTATTTATTTTGGATTAAGATGATTTATTCTTTTTATGTGTTTTTTTGTTGGAGTGAGATGAGTTTTTAACTCCCATGAGAATTGCGTCTCATCTACACAGTTTGTATTTCTTATGTCTGTTTATCAGTTATGAGCAGTGATTTTTCGGTGCCTGGAGGCTGGAGAACAAACTTCAGTAATATCTTGCTGTGCCCCAGTTAAACAACTTAAATTAGTTTTCTAGGGCCACAGTTTTCTTCGGGTCTGACATTGCTGCAAAGCCAAGCTCTCTCACTTTGTTTCATTTGGAAATGACACTCGTGCAATCTGCTTGTGTGTGTCAGGACCTGGCCCGATGGAAAAGTCGAAGGAGGAGTATTTCCCAGGATCTGATCAAGAAGGAGGAGGAGAGGAAGATGATGGAGCAGTTGATGTCAGGAGACTCCTGTACCTCCCAGAGGAGGAGAAGCATCAAGACGTACAGAGAGATTGTGGAGGACAAGTATGTGAAATACACAATAACAGTAGTTATGAGTATTTGTCTAACTGGTGTTCTGCTAAAAGCCAAAGGTGCAGGCACAGAACAGTACTAGTGGAAAAGTAGGTCTTTCCCAAACAAGAGAACTCAATATTCATCCTAATTCCTCCTGGAATTCAATTAAGTAGGTCTCCCACAGAGACAAGTGAAAAAGGAAGAGCATATCTACTTTATGATAGTGAGCTAGAAATAATAGATCTCTCGCTGTGATGGGTAAGACTAATATTTTATCTTTGTTTAAATATAGGTCAAATATGATTTGAACTCCCTATATTTCATATATACTGTAGCACTACTTAAAAGGGATGTATTTAGTGGTTGATTTTGATGTCATTGTGATGGTGTTATTGCACTTCTCACTTCACTGGTGACTCTGATTGTTTTAACCATCCCGTTTGTCTTGTGGTTGCAATTGGTGGTTGTGTACAGGTTGAATTTGTTTTCATATCAGCTGCTAATAGAGAGTAGCAAAGTTAGCACTTGCTGAGGGTAAATCACATTGTGCACCTCCTTTCCTCATGTGAACAGGGAGCGTCGTGAGGAGGAGCTGCGGCATGCGTACAGAAGAGCAAGAACCCCAGAGGAGGCATCAGCTGTCCTCCAACGTTACGCCCAGCGTTTCTCCATCAGTGAAGCAGTCCTAGAACGCCTGCAGCTGCCAAAGCTCCTGGATCGCAGCATATCCGCTGACCCCTCCTCCCCCTGCTCACCCTTCCCTCTCTCCCTCTCTGCCTCCCCAACTACCCCAGATCCCTTCGACAGTGACCCCAATGGGCCAATGAGGTATCTGCGCCAGCAGTCCGCTCCAGCTCCAAAGTTCACGTCTACACTGGAAGCGCGAATCGAGGAGTTTCCCAGAGACTTGTCCTCGCATCAGCGGCCTCAGATTCGCTCCCGCTCATCTGAGCCGCCATCCACCCGAGCCCTGTCACCCAAACCGGTGCCTTTGCTGACACCCAAGCCTTACTTCGAGTCCCGAGCCACAGCGTCTGAACCGTGGCCCAGCAAGGTGAGTTTGACTGTGAGGCACATGGGATCATATCAACAGAGAGAGGTCAGGTATACCACTAACATTGCCAGGATTTTGAGGTCACGTCTCATCAATAACAATGAAGGCATGTATGGTGCTGTAAGACATTTTGGATTATAGCACCCTCTTGTGGTGAAATGTGAATTTAAAATACATTGAAGTTGTCAGAACAGTTTCTACATGATGATGATAAAGTTCATTTCTTAGATAAATAATAACTCTTTGGTTATTGTAACAACAACAGTCCTGTGGTGGGGATGGATGAGGTCCTGACCACTTTACAAACGGTTTCTTCCCAGTGTTGTCTGCCCTCCTTGCAGGCTGGTGGGTAAATTCCCCTCCAGCTCTCTTGGCATTTACATTAGAATGCCACAGAATTACACATGGTAATGAGCCAACTAGTTTCTAGGAAGACTTCCCCTCCCAGAAGAGGCATGTAATGTTTCAGTTTAGCTCAAGGTCCTTGCAACCGGATCCATTTCCTTTTCTTCTGGAAAAACTTCCAAATGGGAATATTCAAAATGAGATCTTATGTTTTGGTGTGGCAGAGAGGGAGGGGCGGGTTATTATCAGGTCAAATGGAGCAGAGCGCTTTTCTGGAATGTCTTGTCAGGAGTCTGAGTGGAGCCCGGCTTTCAATGGAGCCCTCTGTTCCCTATTGACTTAAGAAGTTGACAAGTAGGGCCCTCTTGATGTGAAGTGGGCTCCCAGCAGACAAAGAGGGCCCACACAAGCTGCTAGGGTAGGGATGAGAAGGTGGAGACGGAGGGGGGCAGACTGAGAGCCTGCATTCACCCAGCTTCACCACTGTGTCTTAAGTTACCGCTCACTAGGGGCTCCTCACACATATATTAGTGCCTCTTTGTCATAGAGGCCAGTGTGGTGTTGTGAGCTAGATGAATAGCTAATAACAAACAGAGACGAGAGGCTGGTAATGACCACAAATGAGGGCACTGGGTTTTTAGTTATTGGGTTTGTTTTAATATTTTGATTTTTTTCATTAAATGAATTATGAACCAAATTTATCAAATTACTGACATTACACATTACATGTATTTCAGTTCTACCAGCATCCATCTAAACAGAGGTTTAACCAAACGGTTAACCCAAACTGAAGACTTGCAAGGCAACATATTGTCTGGATAAATTCCTTATCATTTAATGAGATTAAACTGCACAAAGCCCAAATAAAACCAGCATCGTACCTGTCCTCCTCTGATCTAGGCGGATGGTTTGCTTCGAGTCAACGGCAGCATAGGAAGTGACGACGTTCCCACTACATCTGAGAGTCAAGAAAGGGAATCTCCTCCTCATTTCCAGGCATCCCCTTCCAAAACCAGCAACAGCACTGTAGATGCTCCCCCCTCTGCAGCATCACCCACACACAGTCCACACACCTCCCCCGGAGGAGGAAGTCCAGTGTCAACAAAGGCCAAGTATGTACAAGGTGGCACTGACGCAGCTTCTGAGGACGTCCAAAAAGAGAAAGTCGCAGAGCATTCGACGCCACCTAGTCGGCCCACATCACTACCAACGGTCAGGATGAGGATGTTATCATTGGTTACTGTGAAGGCTTGAAACAAAACCTTACATCTAATCAGATTCTTTTAGAATAAATAGAATAATTAAAAAGTTTATTTATAAAATGTGTATTTGCATTTAGAAAAACATCGCTTTAATTAAATCAGAATCTTTAAAACCAGTGATTAGTTAATTTACAGGATCCTCAAGTGAATTTCTTGTCTGCAGTCATGTTGTAGGTGCACAGTAGTTGGCACCGTCTTTTACTCAACAGGTCTGGATGAACACAAACACTGCATTTAGTATGACTGCAGTCTGCAAGGGTATGCATCTAAAATATCACGTACAGAAATACAGCACATGACCTTCCTCTCTTTAACAGTCAACAGAAGTTAGTTGGAACAAAGCTCTAGGAACAAACCTTTCCTTGTACTGTAAAACCTTTTGAATATTTAAATATCTGAAAGGTTATCTTGGTTTGGAGTTAAATTTTTTAAACATATGTTATAAACCGGTAATTAAATATGAACCCATTTGTGGGCTGTATAGGAACTGCAGAAGCCAGAAGAAAGCTTTGGGAAGACTGGAGTCCAGAGAGCAGCTGCACCAGAGGAGAGAAAGTCGAATGCTGCAGTTCAGCCAACACCACCTACAGGTCTGAACAGCATGCTGACACCTTGTGGTTACTCATAGATTTGTCATTACAGGTCTAGGACTAATTTTACCTAGAACCTTTTGGAAAATATGAAAATTTAAAAAAAAAAAACAGTTGTGAGGAGCAAATATAAAAGGAAACCGTCTTCACTTTTCTGCCTTTCATTTGATTTTAACTTTAGTGATAAACTGTGTTGTCCGTGTGTTTTCAGAGGCCAAACAAGAAAAGGCTGAACCGTCTGATCGAAGCACCTCCAGTCTTGTCCAGTCAGAGGTCAGCACAGTGCAAAGTCAACCAGTAACTTTACAGGTGAAGCTGCCAACAGAACTAACATATACTTCAGTTGCCAAACATCCAGACTGAAGAAGAGATGATCATTCATCCAGCCTGCTTATAATCTTTGAATCCCCTGCAGGCAAGTGCTCCCAGTTCCCAGGAGTCGTCACAGAGAAAAGAGAATGTACCGAGCTTAGCTGCACCAGGATCATCTGGATATCACCCACCACGGGAAGCGACAGCAGGTGAGAGAACTCCTCACATCTAAGTACCAAACCAGCAGCTTCTTTTCCATACATCTCCTCGTTCCCTGAGTTCGATTAGCATATCCCCCTGCTGGTTTCTTCCCCTTTGCCTTTCAGCCTGGCTCTCGTTCTATTTTGCTGTTGTATCGCTAGGTGTTAGAATCAGAGTCAAAGGGGCTGTTGATAATTTGTGACCATTATCAGCCTATTTGGACAACCTGCACAAATTCCTGCTTCTATCCACTTAGAGTCCATGCAGCCTACAGTATCACTGGAGCGTTACTGTGAAACCCTTCCCCAGTGTGACCTCTCTAATTTTCTCAATGTCCATTCCAACTCCTGACTGTGCCTCATCATTTCTCTCCCTTCCCTCATTCCCTTTTTTCTTTCCACCCACATGTTTTTTTATTTTGCTTTAGAGTTTGCAAACAGTGTCAGGTCTCCGCTGGCAACCAGCAACCCTAAATTACGTTGGGAGTTCTTCGCTCCACCAGGTAAACCCTTTCATTCATCGGTGGAGCTCATGTTTCTGCCCCCAGGTGCTGAATGCACAGGGTCTCGCTGCCATTTCTGCAAGAGCTAGACAACAGCATTTGTATCCTATCCCTGTCCACTTGTTTTGAACTCATTTCCAGAGTACTGTGGGTGATCAGTGATGTTCTCCCTCCATTTTAAATGTGTTTTGAAGTCTCTCATTTGTGCTTCAATCACACACAATGAAACAAGGGCAGAGTTGTTTCAATCAGCTGTGTATTGTGACTGTGAAACAGCTAACTTCATTTTGATTCATACTGGTATCATCATGTTGATTAGGATGAGCTGTTATAAGATCCTTTCCGAGAAAAACTCCAACAAAATAGGTCATCTATTTAGTTGAGGTTTTTTTTATATGCAGACATATACAGCATAAAACCAGATGTGACAGATGTGATACTAAACTAATAAATGAAACTTATCAAATTATAAATGTATCAAAATAAAAAAGAAAAGAAATGACAGTAAGACAATAATCATGTAAAAAGAAAAAAATACATATATCAAAGAAAAGATGTGTGTGCCAGATATCTGACAAAACACTGGTCATGTTTCATTTTGTAAAAGGTTTGATTGCAGAGAACGTGTTTAAAATGTTTACATTTTTTTGTATATAAACCCTCATATCTGGTGAATATTTATCACATACTGAAAAGAATGGACAGGGGGACACCTGATGACCTCTTTAAAGTGTTAAATTATCCTCATCAACTGTTTGATAGCCTTAGTAAAATGCTTCACATTTCTGCCTTTTCCACCAAACGCTACAAAATGTTCAGTTTATAGGAGAATATGTTAAAATGTCAAAAACAAAAAGACTAAAAATTAAGAAAAGACAGCTTCACAGTGGTTGATGAATTCCAGATGTAGCTTTTGGTGGACTGGTTTTCTCTCTCCTGGTGGTGGTCTGTCTCTTTTTCTTTCTTCATCTTTCCTCCTCAGGATCTCAAACCACAACTTGGCTTATTCTCATTCCCTTAAATATTTGTCCCATCAAAAAGGCATCTAGTTTGATCACCTGTGTCCAACATGTTAGTTTAAAATTTGTATGTTAATCAGTGTTCTCTCTCACGCTTACAGAAGAGGCAGAGAAGGACCGCCATGGAAACGTGAGTAAAATCATTTGACGGAAAAGCTGTTTTACCACTTCTCATCTGGCTTATCACCTCCCGTGTTACAATGGTTAACAGTAGTTTAGTTTTACTGAAAAAAAGAAAAGTCAGAAAGAAAGAAAAACAAATTACAAAATTCTACAGGTAAGAATTTTTTTTTTAATTCCAGGGAGTTTATAAAAATTCTCTCACTTAAACATAAATCAAGCAAAACATGACAAATGAACACATAACACTTCCTGTAGCAGTGTTTAAATCCAAAACTTTCTTTTTTTTTTTTAATAATTGATAATAATCATGTCTCACAATCCAGTAAAGTGGTGTTTATCATGGTGTTCTGGCTCAGAGTTTGGACTCACTGTGTCAGGGCCTAGCTACGTAACATAGAACACACAGAGCTGTTGATGGAGCATGTCAGAGGAGGATGCTGTAGACGACGGCTGAGACTGCTTTCGTTTTCATTTGAGCTCATCTCTCTCTTTCTCTGTCTTCTCTCTCCTTAGTAGGCGTCCTTTGGCTAGCATTGGAGTAGTGCTGTTGTGGTAGACCAACTATTTCTGTCTCCTCCCTTCCCTTCTTCTTTTCCTGTGGTGGATGTGTGTGCGCATTGGTGTGTGTGTGTATGTGTGTATGTGTTCGTGCCGGGGGCCTTATCAATTTGTCACTGGCTTCATGGTTGGGTGAGAGTGTGTGTTTTTGTGTGAACGGTTTGTGTGTGTTGGTGTGAATGTGCGCATGATTATTTCTGTGCTGTGTGTTTTTTCGTGCATGTTGATGTGTATGTGGGTTTGTGTGTATGTTTTTTTTTTTGTGTGTGTGTGTGTGTGTGTGTGTGTGTGTGTGTGTGTTGGGGTCCATCAGGTGTCAGTCCCGGTGTTGCCCCAGGCCAGGCGGGGTGACCGCTGGTCTTGGGACCCGGATGAGGAGCGAAAGCGTCAGGAAAGGTGGCAGCAAGAGCAGGAGCGCATGCTGCAGGTACTCAGCATACCTCAAAGGGTAAAGCATGGCGCATGAGTCTGCAAGGTTAGGAGTTCACTTCCTTATCGAGCTCAGCGGGTAGAACAAGGCACCAGCACTGAGAGGGTTTGATGCAGGACTGAACTTTAGCAACGGAGTGAACAAACTTGTCCTAGAGCAAGAGATAAGTGGCTGAAGTAAACCTCCCGGGGGAAATAGGTGAAGTTAGCTTATTATTAGGCCTCCAACACTTGTTACTAACTGGAAGATTTTTACGGTGTTGTCAGTATTATTCAAACACACAGCTGACCTACATGTCCAGCAGGGGAGGTTGGCTATATTGTTATTTGCCTATTTGCACCATAAACCGAGGTATAACATGATTATTTGCTCTTGAGCATTCAGCAGCTCCACCTTCCTTGAGGCTTTAACAGCATAGGTGTGTCAAACTCATCAAGGGCTTTGACCCTGGAAAATGACTATAAAGGAGGATAAATGAGTATAAAGATGAAGAGCAAAAAAAATGCAGTAGGGAATAATAAATTATCTTACATAATACTTAATAAATACATAATAGAACAGAAGCTCTGTGGGCTTTCTGTTATAGACTATAATTAAAACTCCAGTCTCTTAATTGGCCTTGAATTTACTGTGCATCTCAGTGGATACGGCAAGTCACTAGCACAGCTCACATTATTGAATTTGGGTCACAGACTCTAGATTAAAGTAATTTGCATATGTTATATCAGTGGCAGACAGGGATCACTGATGACTACAGGAGTCATCAGTATATACCAATATATAGTATATACCAAGTTCTGAAGGATGATTTGCAATTTAAAAATATATATAATAATAATATAGTAATATAGACTTCTGGCTTTAAACCAGGCTAAAATGGGATTTTCTGAACATCTAGGTTACGTTATAACTATTGTTCAAACTGTATTTCAGTGACTGTATTTCAGCCCAAAGCAGGACATAACTAGATGTTACCATATAGTCAGTGAAGTGTTGTTAAAAATGTTATATTTAACGTAGGTTTCTTAAAGACTTTCACTTTTCAAACAAGTTAAGCCCAGGTGTTGCACTATGCACTGATGACCAAACCCTGGAAGTGAATTCAAACCACGCCGTAGCACAGTCAGCTTCTGTGTGGCACTCACTGACTTTCTCAGCTTACAGTCAGAAGGATTAACCACATTTCGTTGCTACTTGCAAAGCTTGCCTCCATGTTTGTTTTTATAGTGAGCATATTCTCCTGTAAAAGCACATCCCAACTACTCTTATGCACACTATGACCACTAGAGGGCAATTTTGTGCAGCGGAAGAACCTCTAGTTGGGTTTTATCCCCGTCTCCATCTCATGCACGTACACAGACAAGGACTTTGTCCAAGGTTGCTGCTGTTGCTGCTGCCCAAATCACCCTCTCTCTCCTCAGCCACTAAGAGGTGCATCTCAAGTCCTCATAATTTTAAACGTTTAATGGATAAATTTTTATCCATAATATACTGTACACATCTACGGTATGATCTTGATAAATGCATCTAGAAAACAGCAGTGATGAGAGCAGATTTCTCCTCTTTCCGGTCGCTGCAGGACTGTTTGAGATGAGATGCGCTGAAATGGATGAATGTCTGGTGCATCAATGTACTAATTACCTCCCTGGTTGATTCTGTGTTGTCTGTGTGCTTCGACCTTGGTCTGTCATCTGTCTTGCCTAAGTTGCTTTCACTTTAAATCTTTTAGGGGTTCCCACACAACTCTGAAAAGACTTAAAAAAACAAAAAAAAAAAACAAAAGTCATGTTTGTGCCTGTGCAGAATAATCTTAAATGTTAGAGGGATTTCATCTTTTTTATGGCCATGTTTCCCAGTGCTCTTATAATAGCAGGCATCAAGTAACAACCGAAATGAAGTCAAAAGATTTATGACAACATTTGAAATGAAAATTGTGTAGGAACCCTGTGCTCCACTGGCTCTGCTGCTGCCTCATGCTCTGCTTTTGCCTTTTGTCTGCACTGCCTGCTTCTCGTCTCTTCTGTTTGCATTTTATCCCTAACAAGCAAATCAGATCTGAGCCAGCATTTAGCCATAACAGAGGAGCAGCAAAACTTTGCACTCATTTATGTCTCCAAGTCCAGGCTTATATTCAGAGTGCATACTGAGAGGTATCCTCTTGGAAATCTGGTACAGTCCACCAGTTACTGCTGCAGGATTTACAGGTCTCAGTCTCAGTTGGATTAAATTAAGCAGGATGCACCAGGAGAGTATTTTTATTATCGCCTGATTCAGAAAAAGACTGAAGCCTTTTGAAAAGCCTCTCAAAGTCCCTTTGATGCCAGATATATCTGCGCATCATCTCTGTTTTCCTGCCAAATCATCCACCTGCAGACAGTTTAGTCTTCCTCCTCATTGAGGCTCTGTGCTGTATGTCATGTGTCTGTTGCCATGGTGACAGGAGAAGTACCGGCGTGAGCAGGAGAAGCTGAAGGAGGAGTGGGAGAAAGCACAGAGGGAGGTGGCAGAGGAGGAGAGGAAGTACCATGAGGAGGTGTGTGTATGTTTATGCTTGGGGGCACATGTTTCACCTGTTGCACCTGTGATGTGTTTGACCTTGTTTTCGATATAACTTTCGCTCAGAATATCTGAAATCGGAATCATTTTGGACTCGTTCTTATGGATGTCTGCGCCAATTTAAATGCATAGTATGTGTGAGTTTTGTGTGTTTAAAAGTGTATTTGTGGACTGATGTTATTCCATGATAGTGCTCGCATGTTGTTGATAACGCACCCAACTCTCCCGTCACGATAGGAGCGTCGGATACTTGAGGAGACGGTGACGCCTCTCACTCCACGCTCCTCAGCTCTGCCCTCCCCCAGCCGAGGGGAGCTCTCCTTCACCTCTGAGCCCCAGGACACCATCGTCCGTTCACTGGCTGACTGGGAACGCAAACAGGAACTTCTGGAGAGGCAGTCGGTGAATAACTGATTATGGATAGTTGCTTTGTTAGATGCATGCTTTTATTCTGAAGCAGTTTAGGAATAGTTAAAATCTCACATTGGCTGTATAACTAACTTTTCCCTGTTTTCGATTGGACGGCACAGAGGGGGAGCACAGAGAGCGTGGAGGGGAAACGGAGAGAAAATGACAGGACCAGTGACATCAGCACTGCTGACGACAGCATGAAAACAGGCCGAAGGTTGGCGAACAGTGTCTCAGAGCAGTTTTAGCAGCCCCTCTGATCCACAGTGGCTTAGAATGAAGACTCAGGAGACATTACCACTTGTCAAAAGTTAAAAGTGTTACCAGCTGTATGAGAAACAAGCGAGCAAAGAGCATGGAAGGTGGAAAATTTCAGAGAGGTTGAAGGAGCCAACAGACAAGATGCAATCTCAGAAACCATTATGCTTATCATGTTAGAGTGGGCTTTTCACATGTATGTGGTCAAAGAGAGCCCTCACTGTAATTCTCTTTCTCTAATACTTTTTTAGATGCATGCATTATTTCAATTGTTTTCAAGGCAGTTTTCCACCAAGAAAGAATGGGGTGGGATTCGTTCATTAAAGAAAACACATCTGATGTGATATATATTTTTGACAGCTGACAAATGACATCAGCACATTTTCTTTCTGTGATCCTCCCTCAGCTTGGTGAGTCAGAGCAGCAGTCAGCCAGAAACGCTCGGTCACAGTCTGCAGAACGGCCAAAAACCTCCTCCGATGCCGACCAAATCCTCAACTCCAGTGAAGAAACAACAAGATCTCACAGCAGACGGCAACAGGCCGAGCCGGCCTGCAGGAGACAGGAGGTGTGTGAATGTGTGTGTGTGGGAGAGAAAGATGGCTTTCGGTCCAAAAATCCACAATTCAAGGATTTCATAGTTTGAGGAAGATGCTCTTTTCAAGCCAAAGTTTATTACTTTTAAAATCTGACATCCATTTGTCTTTCTTACATATGAGGGTGAGATACGAGCACACTTAGACATACAGAAGAAGCTGTCATTTACTTTCACATTGCAATGACAGAGATACAGTCAAGCACAGTTTACAGCATGTTTTTTTTTTTTTTTTTTTTACATAATTTGTCCTGACAGATTCTGTTTGAGGCTGTTTCATTGCATGCTTTTTTTACCATATTTGCTGTAAACATTGTTTTGTTTCCTTGTGTGCATTTTGTTTTTACCATTTTTAATTTTATCCCAGGTGTAAATCCAAATTTCAGATGACTAGAATAGCAACAAATAAGGTTCTGGTTAGGCTGGAACCTTTGGCAGAATCATCAGTTCTCTTGTTTAGCCAGTAGGTGGCATCTTGTACCTGTAATTTTCCCTCTAAGTCCAGCACACAGTATGAGGTAACAGTACTGCATGGCAAAAATGTGTTTTAAACATCATCTTTAGAATCATATACTGTAGGAACACTACATTTTAAAGAATAAAGTGTGGCTGGGTTTTGCCCAGACAGCTCCAGCTAGCTTGGATTGGTTCATGTCCAACTCCGTCAGCCAATGGTGTCACTGTATCTATGAGTCATCAGCACGTTGCATGTTGCTGTCCATTTCCAGGAGTGGTCCCATTGATAATAACATGAGCCGCAGCTCATCAAAGCCCCCTGCATCATGTCCATCAACTCCAGACTCACTGCCTCCAGCACCCAACAGGTACTGCATCACAAACAGCCCACATGGAGGGAGGGTGGGAGGGTGGGAGGGAGGGAGGAGGGGGGCAGTTCATCTCTGCATTGTCATTTTCTGCTTTGCTGCCTACATTTCTCCACAAATATAATATCTACCACTGCAAACTGCCTCCAACCTGCCTCGAATTTCAATACAGGACATCAAATGTGTCGAACAGAAGCAGGGTTATTTATTTTATTTCTTCTTAATTTGCGTAGTTGTTCATTTTACAGGAAGCGCATTCATAAACATTGATGCAAATGTGCCAGATAAATCCATTGTCCAAGATCAGATGTCATTAAAATACAATTAAAAGTATAAGTGAGAAAGAGCACACAGGAGACAAGAGTCATGTAGAACAGTATCAGCAATGGGGACACTTGAGCAGTAAACATACAATGACGTCAGCTGTGTAAAGAGCAGCCATACCAGTCCTGATGAATATTACTGATCCCGAGGACCCTGATCAATAGAAATACAAACTAAAACAGAACGTAGTGACAAGCTTATGGACGAAACAGCTGAAGGAGGAAAATGAACCATTGTAGGCAAAGGAATGGAACATACGTCACAACCCATAAAATAAATGTAATACACCTTTTTTGGTTCACTGCAGTTCACTGCAGGGATAGTGGCAATGTAGAGGGCGCTTACTAACCTTTAGATCAGGATCTGGTGTTGTTTATTGTGAAGGACTGTGGATGGAAGACAAGCATTTTCTTCCTCTTGTCTTTCTTAATTTCCCTCTATGACAAAACATTAACTCTTTGGTTCTTCTCATAGTTGAACTGGCAGAACAGCAGAGAGGCCAGTCCTTCACATCGTTTACAGTCCAGGTATCAAGGCTTTTCTATCGCTCTCCCTCCCCTGTAGGTCTGTCAGTGGGAAGAAGCTGTGCTCCAGCTGTGGGCAGCCATTGGGAAAAGGAGCAGCAATGATCATAGAGACCCTCAGCCTCTACTTCCACATTCACTGCTTTAAGGTGGGTGACGAAGAGAGCGCTCAGCTTCCTTAACTGTTTCTTTTATTCAAAGATTTAGTGTCATTCTGTGTTTTTACCTGTTAGAGGTGTGAATACTACCTGAAAAGTTGTGTTGAGCTCCATCGTTGTCCAAAACACACACATTGAGCCACACTGTTGAGTGTTCCTTCATTATTATGAACACACACACACTGTATTTGTGGTGTTTGTGAACAAAAAGAAAGAGAATAACACGAGCTTCATCTGTCATGACTCATCTGTAATAACAAGTGGATGAATCATTAACATTAATCATAATTCCCTCCACTGTTTCTTTCTCTTCAGTGTGGGGTGTGTAAGGGACAGTTAGGTGATACGACCACGGGGACGGATGTCCGAATTAGAAACGGCCTCCTCAACTGCCACCAGTGCTACATCCGCTCCCGCTGTGAGTAATCCATGTCTTCCTCACCCCCTCGGTCCCCTGTGTTTCTCCAGTCTCTGCTCTGCTTGTCTCTTTTTTTCTCACACCATTTCTCTTCTCCTGCCATCTCTGTACAAATCTTTCCATCCATCCATCAAAACATGAAAATGAATTGTAAATGTGGTCAAATTCTGTCAGCAGGTTCCCAAAAATACCAACAAACCATCATGAATAGCCAAAAACACAACCACCAGAAATAAATGAACAGCTTCCCTGTTACATAAAGCTCATAAAGAGAGAGTTTAATCATTCTCTAAAATTAGAAAAAGGAGCCGTTGTTATTGTTCCTTATTGTTTGTTAATGTTGGCCATATTTCACTTTTTTTAATGAATAAATGCAGTTTTCAATAATGCAGTAAATACTGTCATCATGAGCCGTGTAGAAAAACAGGAAAAGGTTTCTTTGATTTATTGTTTTCAAAGTAAATGTGACACTATTTTATGGTTAATAAATTTAAGGAGTATTTCAAAGGTTTCATCCTTTATTGCGACCCTGCTGTGAGGCTGATAAGACGAGGGGATTTTAATATAAAAATCTTCACCAGTGCAGCTTTAATAAAGAAGTGTCAGACACAGTGAAGCGGTGCTAAATGGTGGGATGGATCTGAAGCTGCATCAGGACAAAGAGAAAGTGGTGGTGTTGCAGTTGTGAGAGGATGACTCTAGCCCTTCATCCTTTCACCTCGACTTGCTCGTGTTTAAATAACCTCTGAGCAGCTGTTATCATTTGGGGATCAGAAAACCCCAAAATCAAATCAAGAGACTCAATCAAAAGACTCTTGAGTCATTATCCCAAATTAAGAGGTTTTCTTTCATTAGGCCTGCATGTCCCTGACCTTAAAATCCCAGAAAGCAATTGTGATTTGAAAAAGAATTGTGGGTTTCCTTCTCTCTCCTTTTCCTCTCAAGCGGCCGGACAGCCCACCACGTTGTGACGCTCAACAGAAAAGCACAAGGTTCATGGAAGGAACCCCATCCACGTTTTAACCCGATTATCTGCAAATCATGTCCTTCACAGTGTGTCGGGATCTTTGCATCCTCTGCAGCTCAATAACCAATGAAGATTCGTCATGTGGGCCAAATGGGGATCTGGGGACAGTCAAACATAAAAAAAAAAACATATATTCTCTGTGTTTATGTCATCTGATACGTGACTGAAATCTGGATTTGACTGGTACACGTTCGGCCACAGACTCTGTTTCATCACGCAGCGAGAGAGAGAGACTGTTCCGGGGTGGCGGCCATGTTGAAAAGAAAACACAATAATATTAACAGATGCTTCAAACGCAGGCAGGCTATGTTTACCTCCTACACTGTCAGAGCGAACACACAAAAAGAAAATATGGTGTTCAAATCTTGGTTTTAAGTAGAATCTGATTCTATTTTCCTGGTTGAGAAAAAATGTGAATATCTTCCGTTCAGTTCCATATAATGGAAATGCAGTATATCACTTTTTATCATTTAAGAAAGATCTTCATAATGTGCGAAGATAACAGTCCAAAAAGTAGACAGAAGAATGAGGTGAGGCAGCTCAGATTGGATTTTTCTAATTTCTCTTAACAGGCTGGATCTGAAAAATATTATTAATCCGACGCCCCTGCAATGACGTATGAGATTAAAACAAAAAGAAATACAGGCTTTGTTTAGAAAGTGCAATAAAGATCACAATAAACCCACCGTTAAGATCCACAGACCCACTATATAGTAAGTTACTATTTTTTGATCTCTTGGCCCAAACAGTGGTCTCTTATGTCTCTCGTTCTGTGCTCAGAATAAAATTAGCTTCAAATATAAAGACATATTATGGATGTAGTTCATCATTAGGGCAATAACACGACTTGTGAGCTGATTTTGTGCTTTTGGGTCACAGCAGGTTGTTCCTCGGTCAGCCTGTCAGCTTGGAAAGTCAGGACTTTAATGTGCCTTAGGAAAGCAAGGTGATGCAGGAAAAAAAACACCAGTGCTATGGTGTTTTATTTCTCCTTTTGTTATTTTTTTGGGGTGGAGGGAGGGAGTTGGCCAAATTTGAACTCTTAAAACTGCAGACAGACGAGCTGCAGCCCTCCCTTACATGCCGCTTTACTTCAGTTGATAAGTACTGTTTATTTTTACATAAAGAACACCCTTAATTTCATTTTTATCCCCTGTTATTCCTCTGTGATTTGCAGTGATGAATCCAGTGCAAAGAAAGAAATAGGCTTACATTTGTTGTCTATCTGGAAGAATACACAGTATAGAGTATATATACTGCAGGGGAAACCATTGATTTAACTTTGAATGTTTTACTCTAGAGCGATATAGACGTCTGTATGCTATTAATTGAGGTAATTTTGATAATTGCTCAGTGGTAGGATTCATTTATAAAATAAAAATAAACAAATAACAAAAAAATCACCAGAACATGTTACATCTAGTTAAACAGCAGAGGTAATATGAAAACACATACCAGCAGCAGTTGCACCTGTGCAATATTTGGTTGGATGAAAGCTAAAGATCTGTGCCGCCTGACATTTTAAGTCACCTGCTTCTTTTCTTTTTATGAACTTGTATGAGAAGAGCTCGGTTATGTATTGTGGATGTTATAAAAAAAAATGCACGTTTAAGCCTAAAACCAAATGATTTGCTGTATGAAAGCAAACTAGCAGCCTCCTCCTCCCGCTCCTCCACCTGAACTGCGTCCTATAGCCAAGCTTCTCCTCCGGGTTCATCTTTCTGATCTACAGTATTTTTAAGCTTCTGTTTCGATTGTGTATTTTATTTCTATCCTCATTTAGTTAATGAGTAAATCTCGGCTGAGTCTCTTATAGCGGGATCTTTGAGACGGAGCTCTTTGTTCAGACGGTCTTCTTAACAGGATAGTTGGGGAATGGAAACCTTTACGTCTGTTCTGTATTTATTGTAATATTCACCTGAAACTCTATCCGAAATATAGATTAATTTGATGTTTAAATGCAATGGCATTTATAGCATACTGTATGTTTATAAATAAAATGTTATACATTAAAAATGTTCGTCTGTCTTGTAACTTTGCAGAGAAAAATCTGTGCACTGTGAATTGCCGAATTACTGTGAATAACACTTTGAATATTTGATAATGCAGATGAACTCCTGCACTGGCTTCAACACGCTGCAGATGTGTGAAAGTTGAAAGCAAAAGGTTTTGATCTTTCACACATCTGCAGCGTCTGCTTGTTTTTTATTTTATTTATTTATTTATTTATTTTTTTTTTTTTGGAAACCTGTGCTGTATCGAGGTCTTCCTTTCCTTTTTACTTTTATTTAATGCTCTATTAACCAGTTACGTCCTATAGAGGCTGGGAACCTGTTTTGCAAGTGAGACGTGGCCGGAACCGGAGCTTAAAAAATGCGGCCAAAATAAAACCTACAAAATCAAGCAATTCAAAAAAAAAATAAAAAAGATGATAACAGTAAAGTACGACTTAAAGTTGGCTATGAACAAACACAGAAACTGAGTTATTTGACATCAACTGTAAGTTTGACCTTAATTTAGGTTGTTCTTTGACCAGAAACGACACACGATGTCATTTTGTGCATTTCCTTTCCAAAAGATCGACTGGTTTCCCCCTAATTTCTGTGGCCTTTGTTATACTATATCCTATTTAAGGAGAATACGTGTAATTCTGTTTACGTAAAGGCAAATATTTCCCTGTTTTTAAGAGAAATAAATCTTTAGGACTCGATTAACTGTGAGGCGGCGCGGTGCTGTCCGTGGTGCTGAAATCTCAGGCATTTTCAAATCGATCATGACCGAATAACCTTCTAATTTATGAAAAAAAAAAGTCAGAAAATTGTTTAAAAGTTGTAAACGTAAAGATGGTGTAAACCTGTTTTCTCCAACGGAGGTACTGACTGTTACTTTCGTTGGTTTTCCGGAGTTTGTCCAAAGAAAACATGACAAAAGCAACTTGGACTTTTTTTTTTTTTTTTTTTTATCATCAACAACCATTTCAATGGTACACCTGGAAAACTATGTGCACATGTAGAAATATTTCCTTCTTAAATATAAGCATTCATTACCTACATATAAATAACTTTCAGATCCTGGACAAAACATGTTACATAATGCTCACAAAATGGGAGGGAAATCATTGTAAAATCAGACAAAAAGACAACATGCAAATTATATAGAAATAAATACAATGTTTGCATCCATTCCCTTTTTTTTTTACCCAAAATAAATTCTTCCAAGGGAAATTTTGTAAAACATCAAAAAGACTTGTATGATCGATCTACGTGGGAGTATGGCCTATGGTTCAACTATAGGAGACAATAATACGTATTAACACTATACAATTTGAGCCACAAAAACACTGCCGTAGAAAGACACACAAAACATACAGATTTCCTGTCAGAGGTGAACATTGCAGTAGTTTGTGCCTTTTTTTTCTCGAGGGAATAATTGTGTTTATATCGAAAATTTAAAGAAACTAAACTCAGCAGCCCTGGAAAACAACGAAAACGCAGCTGTAAGAGGCTACTTCCACACAGCGGGTTGTGTCTTTAGAGAACAGAAAAGCAAAATGTGTCAGCGTCTTGTTGGATATTTGTTGTTTCAGACCGTGGATTCGTGAGAGAGCATCCTCAGCCATGGCTCTTAAACGTCTCTCTGGCAAACAAAGCAGCTGTTGAACTCTGACATGTAACGAGACTAAACTGATGGCACAACGCGTTTCCAGTGCGCAGGCGTCTGAACTGCCCAAAAATATTCATCTTAACAAGTCACTTCATCCAGTATTCAGTCTTAAATGTTTCTTTTCTCAAAACACGAAGAACAGTTTGATTTGGGATGAGTAATGTAATCTTGCTCTGAATGTAAGTACGAATAATCGCAACAGAAGTGTCATTTTGTGGATATTTGTACAGTACAATGACTCATTCCGCCTCTTTTCGGTTCAGTCCAGAAATATGACTGGAAACATTTCACCCAACTTTCACTTGTTTTAAGAAAATAAATATTATTATAACAACATGACTTGTCGAGATGGATATTTTTACAGCAGAAGTGTCACTGACCACAAGAAACGGCGCAAGGCATAAAAATAAAATAACAGAGTTGTCATCTTCTTTTTAACCGCGTTTTATTGTCCGTAAGTCTGTCATGGGCAATTGCTTTTCAGTCTCCGGAGACGGAGGAAACTTATGTTTTCCTCTGCTCTGTTTTTCTCTCCCCGCTGTAGAGCTTCATTAGAACATGCTGGTCTTTACTAATGTAGCTTTGGCTCCGTTCTGTCTTTGCAAAGACGACAGTACGCTGGCGAATGGCCCGCCCAGTGAGTCCGGGATTGAGGTGATGGTCCCCGGAGCGGTGGCCCAGCCTTGGCTCGGTGCTGTCACCCCCATGCCGGTGGACACGGAGGTCTTCACTTGGTCCACCTGTCCGTTCCCGGTGGTGTTGACCTGCCCTCCTGTGGGGCTCGGTCCGCCGCAGTTGGAGGTGGGCACCGGGTTCGGACCCGGTCCTCCTGTGCTGTCGGGGTCGGTGGATTTGGTGTCTTTGCTGTCTTCGTCTCTGGAGTCGGACTTCTTCCCAGAACTGGACTTGGCAGCCGCTGCGGCCGCTGCAGCTGCCCGCTCCTGCTTGCGGAATTTGGCACGCCGGTTTTGAAACCACACCTGGAAAATTGAGAAAGGGTTAGCGATATGGATGGATGGTTTATAAGAAAAAGGGAAAAAAGTACCTGCAACGACCAAATGGCTCTTTAGCATAGTTGAGATGAATTATCTCCCAATTAGTTTTGTATAAAATTCGTGTATTGGTTCAAATATCTGGAAGTGAAATGCTCAAACTCTTTATTTTGCGTATTAGCCCTTAACAGTGTGTAAATGATGGTTGCAACTGTAGGCCAGTAGTACATGTGAGAGAGGTAAAGCTTTTACTTCAAAAAAATCTGTTTAAAATTAGTGATTACTCTATGTTAAAGTGAGTATGTTTTTTTTTTAATCTTATTTGCATAATAAATCCACCTATGCGTAATTGTGCGTAACAGAAGCAGGTTGGCGCCTGCTGGAGAGCCGATGGCTGTGTACCTGCACTCTGGCTTCAGTCAGATCGATTTTGAGTGCTAGCTCCTCTCTGGTGTAAATGTCCGGGTAGTGCGTTTCAGCAAAAACCCGTTCCAGCTCCTTCAGCTGGGCGCTGGTGAACGTGGTCCGGATGCGCCTCTGCTTTCTCTTCTCGTTCAGTCCGCCGTGATCCGTGAAGAGTTTGTAGGGAACTGTAAACGAAATGAAATGTCACCGTTAGACATGTAGTGGTCGCATGTGTGCAGTAATAGGGAGATAGGAGCGTGTGATGTTGTCAAATGGAAGTAAATTCAAATTCGATATTTTGTGTAAAATCCGGTTAAGGACGCTGAGCTGAAGTTTTTCAGTCCTATTATGCCTTTGATTACCTGTGAATTAGTTCTGAATTGATAACGTTGCTGACCTGTGATGTGGTTAATTGTAATGTTAAACTAATTGTTGCTCCTCAGATTGAGGCTTAAGTTTGAAAACTTGTCATAATGTTCCCATCCGCCCCGCTTGTTGCTACTGTAACTCCAATTCGGTGTCAATAATGAGCTTTAGTCTTTGGTTATCTAATTATTTTCGAAGCTTTATGTCTCATCGCAAAGTAAATAAATTATGCCTATCATTTTGGCAGCTTAAGATAATTCTGTTGGCGGTTTTGGGTGTGACTGGGATAGTATAACCCCGTAACCGAATTACCGCTTGCCTGCAATCGCTTCTAACGTGATAAATTCTTTCATTTGTGTAAGCAAATTTCGTTTGGTAAATACTAAACACATTTCCATTTTCAAATGCAATCAAGGCGTCCTATAATACGCCGTGTTGAGGCTCCGGAGCCGCTGCTTACCTGCGGCGTACGGGCTGCTCTGGTGGTCCCGCAGGGTCCCCAGGCTGCAGGACCCCGGCGTGAGGGACGGACAGCCGGAGGTGGCCCCGAAAGTGGTCCTGATGGGATTGTACTGAAACCCACTGGCTTGACTGCACGAACTGAAGTCCGCATAGGCCGATGCCAAGCTCGATGTGTCCATCCCGGCCATACATGACTCGTAGGCAGAGGAATTTAGGTAAGAATACTCCATTTTATACATTTGAGAAGGCTCGGTGGAGTTAGAAAGCTGCACTTCCAGGGAAAAATGTCAAACAAAAACACCCAAAAATTGGGTTAGAAAGAAAAAAATTATAAAAAAATAAAATAAAAATGAGGACGCGCGGTCTGAGATGGGGGGGAAAGATGACTTGTTTGGTTTGAACTGGGTGGAAAGAGGCTGGACGGTGGGTAGATGTTCACTGCTCAGCGCCTGCTCCAAAACTGGCCTCCTTTATAGGAACCTAGCCCTGTTTTATGAAAAGCCCCCTAAGAGCCGCCTAGCCCGAGGTCTCTAGAGCATATAGTCCTCATAATAAACTTGGCTCTTTCCGCTTGGACAATAGCAAAGCGTTTGGTCTTATTGCTAGCGCTTTTTTACATGACAATAACTCATCAGTCTATTGGGCTGGCACTGGGGGCCCGGGCTGTCCAACCTCCCTATCATTGATCCCCTGCATCTCTAATTAGAATTTAATACCACGCCATTACGCACCCCTCCACCACCACCGCCGCCCCCCTCCACCCCTCTACCCATCCACCCCACTCCTCTCCAACCACCATCTTGCCCTTTAATTCAATCACACCACTTGGAAATAATGAAAGTTGGGTGACGATTCTCCCTGATCCAATTTTCTCCAAGCTTTTAAGCCTTTTAAGCGACCGTATACCTTGGGCAGGATTTCACATTGTATTCCCCCTCTGCCTCTTCTTTCTGCCCGTCTGCTCCGACAGTTTTCACTCTGGTTTTGACTCTGGTCTCCTGCACTGAACAAAACATGAACATTTTTATCAAGCATAACCATCTAGTTTTTCATTCAGATATAAGGACTACTTGCGGTTCAAAATCGCATTTTTTTGGACAAATACAATTATACAAGAGTTACATCACAATCAAGTTCAATTGGTTTCAATAAAAAATGTTCACCGAGTGTTCTTCTGCGTTCTCTCAGGGATGATTTGTGAGAAAACACCTGAAACAAGCGAACATGCACCGCAGTGAAACATTTCAACCCCCTGACGGATGTTTCACTGTTTAGAAAAAATATGAATTTGGCACTGAATGTGCAGATAAATCATATGTACAGGTGTATTTCCCCCATTGTGTGCACACCCATCACATCTAGAACAACAGTGCTATCGACTATATGCCCTTTGTTTTGATTTCTTTCCGTTTCATTTCACCTTACCCTGCGCGGGTCTTGACTCCTTTATATATTGTTTTTAATTAGTAAAATAGAGATTTAAATCAGGACGTTTCCATTTCTGCCTCATGATTGTGTAGCAACTAAAACTGAAATGAAAGTCAGAAATTGCCTCTGTGGATTAAAAGCCCGCGACACTGCAGTTTACGCACAGTAATAAACAAATTTACTGGCTCCGTTTTGATGAGATTAGTTGCCCTTTTTGCCAAATAAACACAACCTTTTCCTAATTCTTTCCCTGCTCTGATGCAGCACAATCTCTGCTAAACTTCCGGGTGTGTTTTTATGATTCAAATGAGTTTGTAATTGTCTTTATTACTTTCATTATTCCGTTTATTTGGCAAATAACATCTTTCTAATGAAAGTAACGAACTGGCGAGGCAGTCATCGGACCTCTTAGGCTCACAATATTGGCTGAGTGGTTAATTTGGTTTGTGTAATAAGGTGAACCGTTTTGTATGGCGCTTACACACTGGGTGCGTTGTTTTTTTGTTTTTTTTTTTGTTTGTTTTTTTTTTCATGGGACCGAGTTCAAGCCCTCATTGGAAGCTGCGTTTTTTTTCCCTCTTCCAAATTATCGAAACACGAAAAGACGCAACAGGAATGATGGTGCATCAATTAAATTTAGTGGATGAGTGTTTGATCTTTGAATTTCTTCACCATTGGTCGTGTTTCAGTGATGGATCTGTGTGGTAATGTTCTTCTTCTGAGGCTCTACATCGAACAATGACCATTATATTCCTATTATAATCATATAGGGACTGAGTATGATGCTCAATAGTGGGTTTATATCAGTATTTTTTTTTCCTTATACGTAGCCAGACTTGATATTATAATCCTTTGTCTCACAACCTGGCCTATTAAACTTTATAGATTATATTGTTATAGATCTTTTGCTTTGAGTTGTTTCTAGAGAAGCTCAGTTATTTGATTTGATTTTGTCCCTCACGATATCGATCTTATTTTCATCACAGTTAAAAAAAAACCTGGAAAATAATATTTAAAAAAACAAACAACAAAAAAATAATTATTCCCTAAATAAGAGACTGTAGGTAGATATTTAAATACTAATAACACAGATAAAAGGTCTCCACTGGTAAACCAGGCAGATTATCTTCTGAGGTCACTAGTCTACAATTGAGTTTTAAAATCTTTTTCTCGGGACAGGAGAGGCACTTCTGGCGCAAATCGTTCTTTAATCACAGTTTAAGATTTTAATTTCGAGATACATTTTCAGGTACGTGTCAATTTCTCCAAACTCAAACAAGGACTGTAACAATCACGTGCTTTTATGATTAAAAAAAGAAAGAAAAAAAATGAGATTTAGTACTGAATATTGCACCAAACGCTTTTCTAAATCGGACGTTTTGTCCATAAAGGCTTCAGGCCACAAGGTGCAGCGCCCATATGATCTGTTAGAACAGAGAAGACCCGCTCGCTCCTGCCATCGATTATTTTTCTCCACAATTGCTGACGTGTTGCTGTGTGTTTCTGCCTTTTCTTCCGTGTGTACATTGTCTTTTCAGGAATCAACGAAAAAAAGTTAATTCTTTCTCGACACAACCCGGTCCCTATTATGTAAATGTTTTCTTTTTTTATTCTCCCTTTTCTACACACGAGCTGGGACCCAAAAGTTGTACCAAATGGTTAATTTGATTATTGAAACCAAAGAGCCAAATGGTTCACCGTCCTCCCTCCACGCGTCTGGCAGCGAGAAAAGAAACCCTCTCTGGGAATTAATCTAATAACGCTCAAAGAAACGAGAAGTCTTTTCTGATATTTCGCCGAGGCAAATACAATTATAGCTTTTAGCCATCGGTTTCTTTCACTGAGGCCGCTCTTTATTCTTAGGGTCTATAGCCCCTCCACCATGGTCCACCAGCTATTGAAACGCCTCCTCTTTTATAGTTTCAACATCTTTTAATTCTTTCAGCTGGTCCTGTTGGGCCGGGAAGCCACAGTGAGATATTTTGATGTGAGAATATTAACTTCGAAAGGCGGATTTAATCAGCTCTGTGGTCTGAGCTGATTTAAACGATTTCTTTTGAGTTTTTGCAGGATGCACAACGTGCAGACACTTCATGTCCACTTGCAAAGAGGCCTGGTGGCTGCAGGTTGACACTCATTTCATATAAAACACCGTTTTCAACCAGGAGCACTGCGTGAAAACAGTGATTTACATTAACATAATGATCCTTTAATTCAAGTAAAGCGGTAGTTAATTCGTAATTATGTGGCAAATTAAGAGCTTCAACCATATGCCTTCACTTAAATAAATCAGGAAAATGCGATGTGTGCAAGACCCTAAATTCCCCTGGCAAGTGCCGGACAATAGCCGGGATATAGGAGCAACTCCTCTCCATTTAGTGCGCACTATCGTTGCTCAGCAATATAGGAATGTGGGTCGACAGGAGGGACAAAAAGAGGAACAAAATACCATTGTCTCTGGATGGATTGGATGGATCCACTCCCCCGAAAAGGCAAAGAGACAGAGGAGGATAAAGACAGAGAGAGCGATGGGAGGGTCCCGCTGTCACATTTCACCGACAATGTCTCACTCCTCCGCCCGAGGAAATCCTACGCTTATCAAAACGGTTATTAATAAGGCCGCGTGTTGCAGGGGAGGGGCTCGCGAGCAGATAAAAAATTCATTTTGGGGATGTTCTCGTGGCGATTTAGTGTGATGTCTCAATTTGACAGGATGGATAAAGGCGAGGGTCGCGCTCTCTGCTGCAAAATGCGTGAGAAGAAACTATCAGAGGTGGAAAAATGACTGTTCCACAATAACAATCCAAAACTATAAAGTTCTATAATAAATCATATTCTGTTTTTTATATTTGGTCTTTTTTTCTGATGCTGCAATTTTAAGATCTGAAACACTTAAGAAAATATGTCAACACACGTGACTTTAAGGTGCTCCAGGCCGCTGCTTAAAAGGCGCATCGCGTTTCCAAGCACACAGATGGAAAGTGACATCTGGAGAAGAGACAAAATTCAATTAGAAGCTGGTGTCTTCAGGAAAAAACAACATGCATCACAAAAGACGTCAGTGTTTCAGCTTGCTATGTGCAGGCGGGCCTAGTCATGTTGTTATTGTTAGACTTTTTTTTTGTTTGTTTGTTTCTTTCTTTTGGTTTTTATTTTTGTTTTTTGTTCTTTTTTGACTCATTTTCACCTGATCCGTCTTCATCCTGTCTTTGACACGAATTTCTGGGCCTTGTGCGCCTCCCTGATGGGGATCATCAGGAAAATAAAATAAGTTTTTAACTTTTATACATAAACTCTGTTTCTCATTATAAATGTTTGAATGACGGTACCTGAGTTTGAGCCTAACACTTATTAATCTAGAGGGGAGGGGAAGTTTATGACCCGGAGGTCATATCAACCTTTTATTAAACCTATGTGGAAACAAAATGATCAACTTAGAGATTCTACACGAGGAAAAAGGTAAATATTTCATTCTCATGAACTACAGGTTGTATTGTGTGTTAATTGTCTTTGTTCTCTCCCATTAACTAGCCCCGTTGTTTTCCAGATGCTGCAGCCAGCCCCTGCACGGCACGGCTCGTCTCTCCTGGCCTCTCCGGCCCCTCTTAGCCTTTATCTGCGCTTCCCAAGTGACCAAGAGACCAGCCAGTGGATTAACATAAAAATCTTATTCCGGGGGATAAGATTAGGAAACATATTACCCTCAAACGCGGCCTTGGCACGGGCGAGAGCCAGGCAAGGAATCAATTACTAAATTACTCCAACCTCTAAGTCGACATTAACGCAGAGAAATGCCATCGACCGGTTCTGAAATAAGATTTCGCAAAGATGTGATCATTAAATCTCTTGCCAGTGTTCAAGAATTTGATTCATAAAATCGTCTGAAATGAGATGGAATTAAATTCTTATCGGAGCTCTTGTCATCGTTTCATCCCGCGCTGTTTAACGTTGGTCAATGGCCTTCATGAGATTTTCCCTGTAAATAAACTTAGTAATTGAATCCGCCTCTCCACGACACATTGTTTGGTTGTTATTAATTTATTGCAGCCGTGCAGGCGGACGGATGGGGCATCCAGGCCTGAGCCTGGCCTGGATGCTGCTGCAGCACATTCTCTCCAAATGTTTTAATTCACTGACACCAAACTAACGTTGTGTTTTACACGCAGTTAAACTGCAACGTGCTCAAGGAGACACTATCTGGTACATCATCTGTCTTTTTTTTTTTCTGTTGGCCGGCTGCTTTTCACCCCCAGTGGGGTCAGGGCATATTTTATTTAGTATAGTCTACTGGCATTACCCCCACTTCCCCACCCCCGCATTAGCAATTGACAATTATTAGCCCTAGCCTCATAAATCAGCTGCGTGACCCGTTATTATTGTTGAATTGAATAGCTGTTGGGGAAGTGAGGGTCAGTGTCATTAACTTGGCCCCCCTCCCTCTCCACATCCACCCCCTCCTCCACTACCCCACACCATCCTCGGGCCCCCTGAAGGCATTTGGCCCTCTATACAAGGACCTGCTGGCTAATAATGCCGTGTGGTCCGCCTAAAAGCTTAATCACACATGCATTAAGCGGCAGACAGCGGCCTTTTGTGCGCACGTAGGTTTACTGGAATTAAGCGATTAATGGTCATCTGAGCGGCAGGCGACAAGGCGGCGCATCGAGAATGATGGAGCGGTTTTTAATGTCAAAGAGAGAGAGAGAGACTGCTCTGTAGGAGCGGAGGCGTCAGGGTGAAACGAAAGAAGGAAGGATGGAGAGAGAGAGCGAGGGAGGAAGGGGTGGGCAGCAATTACAGTAGGCCGTGTCTCCCAATCCATCATAAAACGTCAAGGTCATTGTGAATTATATTGATTATTATACAACGCATTGTAATGTTTATTACGCCCCCACCAACTGCCCCCCACCCCGACTTAGACATTATAATATGCAAAAGATACAACATGTAAACACCTGCTATCAGTTTCTAAAGCTGCTAATTTGTCTCGCCTCCTGCAAACCCCCCCCCCCCCCAATTTCATATTCTTTTGATGTGTTATGGCTGAACACGTGGCCTCAGTTGTACATAAGACTTTATTTTGCCTCCAGCCTCCATCTGCATAAACCATCAGGCAGCGTATATGAATTATTATTATTTCCATATATTCAAAAGAGTCCCAACAAGGGCCTCCAATGGCCATAACACACAACAGGATTCCCCCTTAACAAAAACACAATCATTTATCAATAATTGAACACATCCCTAAATGAGAGATTGGGATGCAAGTTGACTGTGACAATTTAATTTTATAACAAAGCTTTCATCAGTATCACAAGAGGACCAACATCCCTTAAAATAGCTTAAATCTATTTCTTTAAGCCCTCACACACCCACTGTTCATCCATAGGGTGTTTTGAGTTATTGTGGCTGATTAGTCCTGTACTCAGGTCCATGTGTTTGTGTCTGTCACTAACCTGTTAGTTTTGTTGCTCCTGTTAGGATTTGTGATGCTTTAATATGTGTACTTTTCTGTCCTCAGCAAACATCCAGCAAAGCTTCAGTCTAATCAACCATAAGAGGAAACACCTTAAGTAGGTGTAGGGCCTTTCAGAGTTTTATAAAAACTCGGCAGTAATGCCTCAGTTTCCTCTCATACTTTATAAATGTATACTTCAAACATACCACATACAGGTAGTGACTGAACCCCTCTGTCATTAAAGTCAGACCTAAGGGTACAAGCAACAGTTAGGGCTTGTCTACATATCAAATTAAGTTGTTTTTATACTTAAAATTCTTTATTTCGTGCACATTTCACTTCCCTATTGGCTAAAATCCAGTTCAGAATCTTCCATTGCAGATCAAATGTGGAAGAAAGTACTCAGATCTTCTACCTGTGGAAAATCAGCAATATCACCAATACCTACATTACTGCACTTTACATAAGTAAAAGTACTGATGTGTGCTGATATGTACTTAAAGTGCCAAAGGTAAAAGTTTTAACAATGACCTGTGACCTATTTCAGAATATTGTATATTATTGGAATATCATTCTTAATGTGTAAGCGTCATGTTTCAGGCTCACACTGGGGCTCATTTTAACGACTGCATAACACTTTATTAGTTGTCATATGAATCTGCAGTGTAAAGAGTAACTAAAGCTGTCAAATAAAGGTATTGGAGTAAAAGGTAGAACACAACATTTCCCTCTGAAACGTAGTGGAGTAGAAGTATAAGGTAACATAAACTGGAAATACTCATGTACAACTGCCATAAAAATTCTACTGAAGAACAGTATTTGAGTAGACACACTTAGTTACTAAAGATTGGTTGAGTTTCTACACAACAAAGACTTGCTCTAGCTTTAACTGATACTTTATCATATGTTTGAGGTAGATGTAGCTGCAGTTTTGTAGTTTTTAATCACACTTTTAAAACTAGAGCTGTGTGAAATAGAACTATAGTGCACAGTGTAGATATCTGATGTTTATTATAGAGAAGAAAAGCCACACATTTTACAGTCAAAGTGCAGATTTTTGATCTGCACATCTCAATGCCATGGATATTTCTGTTTGTTTGTCCATAGTTTTTGTTGAATCACATCCATCTTCGAGCACTAGGATCCTAATATCATCATCTGGCCCATCGCTAACAGAAACCTCAAATTAGTAAACTGTATATTGGACATGAGGAAGTTAAGTTCCTTGGATTTCATGTACGCTTTGTCATTATTGCTCTTCCTCTGAAAAGCCACCCATACTGATGGCAGAGGGTGATTTATATTGCCATGACCACCGTCCAATGGCAGCGACTGTTGATCAATCAGACCTAATTTGATTGGATGGAATACTTAAAGAACAGCCAGATGGGAGCCATCAGAGTCCACTGCAGACTCTGATTCGCTTCCTGTTCCCAGAAGGCCGTTCTCTGGGCTTTGAAGGATGATGCTGCACCACAGAGCTAGAAGAAGTAGATTCGATGTTCCCATTGAAAACAATGTGTGGATCATGAGTTGGCTGGTACACAAAATGGCTGTTTTATACATGTTAGTGGGCTGCATCGCACACGACTTGGAGAGCCCACATGTTGTTTGTTCAAGGCCAATATCATTCATTTCTGTGGGCCACTGTTTTCCAAAAACTATTAAAAACACATCAGTGCGTCACACTGTTGTACTGGCTGGCATGCCCCATCATTACCATGAACCAGGGATCTGTTTATTTTGACTCAGTTCTCCACTCATGCTGCCGTAAACACTCACTGGAGCACCATATGTGTATTAAATCATGGCTGAAAATAGTCATGTCTTCAGTAGAAGCCCATGGGTTTGGGGATAGGAGGCACAAACAGGCTCTGGAAGCTGAAAAGTACTGAGAGTCGGACTAACACATTGTTGGTTTTGGTGTTTTTTTTCTGACATTAACAAAAAAATGTAGAATAACACCAGCCTTATCCTTTACACATGATTGTAAGCAGAATCAGGTCTGAATTTTCCACTCAAACATTCTCAAACAGCAAATAAAGCAATGGCAACATTATTATACAAGACTAAGGCCTGGGTTATATAGATTATACTGAAAACAGAACATAGACATCGCCATCCCTAGAGCCAAGTTGCTGGCATGGCTATGAATTCATGCCAGCTCTGTTACCTGTACAAAAAGAGACAGCGATGGTGCGCCTCTTAGCTTCTTTTCTATTTCTTGTATTTCTATGCTGTGTGTCTTCCCTCCCCTGCGGAAGCTTGACGTGACAAATAGCTGGATCTGCACTTTTCTGCAGCAAAACCAACATGCCCCTCATCATCGCTGGGTGCAAATTTGATCAGAACGCACCCAGAATCCCCTGGCTGCCTGATGATGAATTGGCATATTAGGAACGATGTTTATGCATCAGGCCAGCATTCTCCGGCAAATGACAGTAAATTGCCTCTCAGACAAATTTCTGGTCTGGGATTCCAGTGACTGGGGATGAATTGAACCTTCTTCTTGGATCCCACGGGTTCCAGAAAACCTTGTCAAATGGAGCAGATGATGACTTGTCCTCAATCGGCTGAGATTTACAGATAGTTTACTGTGAAATTAGTCACTTTCAACTCATTTGGCGAAAACAATGGTGAGGTTAAACAAAACTTCCAGTGCTGTCACTGTAAAGCCACACTTAAAACAGCTACCTTTTATCTACAAAGTATGGTGTTCAGATGCTGTGTATATGTTTTGACGTTTGCTAAAAGTAAGTATCAGTTAAAAATCTGAATACACAGAAGAACTTCAGTTAAAGTATAAATTGGTGGTTATTGCTACATTCATCCTCAAATTATTATTACTGTTTATTTACCTTTTAATACACTCTGTCAAATGTTATGTCCCATTGATGGAGTGAGCTTGTAAAGTCTGGAGTTGAACTTGGCTGTTCATATAGCTTTTATATGAATTAACGTCAGTGTAAGCTGGTCTAGCTCGGCCTGGTCCAGGTCCAGATTGAAGCCACAGAATGAAAACCAATAGCCCTGGGCTGATATAGAGTAGCAGTGAGAAGACGGAGAGAACCGTAAGAGGAGCAATAAAGCTAATGTGATCAAAGAAAATGGCTCTCTGAATAGAGGTGGGATGAAAGCCATACCCCTGAAATCTGGGTTTGCAGGGCCTGGCAGAGGTGACAGCATGATGAAGTTTCTATTGGATTTCCTGAGAGTAGAGGCAAAGTAGCCCTAAACCACTGCCACTCACGTGCTGGATCTGAAATTGATGGGCAGTACGTGTTCATAAGGAAAATTACGTCCGTAGACTTAGACGTAGACGTAGAATTATCGGCCTGTACAACATACCAGAATCAAGAAAATGTGGTGTTTACATTAAGTGAATCTATTAATGGTTGGCTGTAGCATCTGAAGTTGTATTGACACCATAACCTGTAGTAACAGTTGTAAACTATTATTAGTGGTGATGGTAGTTTAGTACATTGTCTGTGGTAGCTAGTGTTTGCTTATTACTACTACTAGTTCTAGTCAGAAAACCAAGGAAAGGAGCATGAAATCCACTGTCTTTGAGCACAGCACCTACCAACTGTAAAGTCTCATTCAGTTCTTCTGTTTCTAAAATGTTAACATACCGTTAGCATGTGAGTCCCAAACCAGAATAGTTGAGTCTTCCAATCCAATAATCGACCAACACTGCCTAAATGGCTGAAATTTAATTGGTGGTTCAGTGAAGAATTTGACGAAAATGTACTGAACTTAAAGAAGTCGGGCTGATTCTTGTTGTCAGTTCATCCAATCAGTGTCATATTCTGATTAAGGCAAACTCTTTTGACATGGATGGTTTATTACTGTACCGTGGAAACACCATGTGCTGTCTTTCGCTGTGTTTGCCATATAAACAGGAAACCTTTGGGCATTACCATCAAAACAAATTATCCTTTTTCATTCTATAGGCCATCTATAGTATTTATTGACCATCAGCAGCATATAACACCCAAAGGCAACAACCTTGGTGTGTTGAGGTCTTGTTTAGCCCCCCATTCAAAAGCAATCACAAAATGCCCACCAGTTTGCAACCAGCATTTGTCCGCCCTCTCCTTCTCCTGACTGCGTTTGCAGGTTTGCATCTGAATCAGGAGGCTGGAGGGGCCCGAGCGCTCGGCCACGTGGACCAGATTGATGTCATTGTCTCGGCACACTGACCTTTGCTGTAATACCCACGGCAGACATCACAAACTCTCACATCAATTTAGTGCAATTGGATGTGGCATGTCTTGGCTAACTCAATTTGTGGAGAAATGCACCTGTCTCTGCCTCCCCTCCCTATAGATTTACTCAAGGGGAGGGGGGTGGGGAGGAGGAGGTGGTATTGCAGGGAAGAGAAAGAGAGAGTGAGGGGAGGGTTTTGGAGTGCAGTTGGCTGCTGATCCACCACCACCCTCTCCCCTCCCCTCTCCACCGCCTCACCCACAAAAACATTCACCCACATGCATATAAACACCGTACACCAACTTCTCCCTCTTTCGCCTTCTCTCAGCTCTTTTCCCTCGGCCATACTTTGCAGATGTAGCTCCTCTGCAGTAGCACACACCCTGAGCACACTGTGTGTGTGTGTGTGTGTGTGTGTGTGTGTGTGTGTGTGTGTGTGTGTGTGTGTGCGCGTGTGCATGCGTTTGTGTGCGTGCGTGTGTTTTCCAAGGTCTGGGCAGAGCGTCTGGGAGGAGCAGAAGGAGAGCCATTAGCCCAGCGGTAATGAGATTAGAGCGACGTTAAAGGGGGATGTGAATTTAAACAGCCAGCAGAGAGAAGAAGAGGAAAAGTTGGAGGTGTTATTAAGGTTGTTCATTACTCATATGCTCTGTGTGTGTGTGTGTGTGTGTGTGTGTGTGTGTGTGTGTGTGTGTGTGTGTGGAGCATATGTTGAAGTATGGTCTGCAAGGTCACTTTTGCATGTAGCATATGTATGCTCTGTGTGTCCATACAGAGATTTGAGGAGCTGTAAAGTATGTATGCATTCATAACAGTCTGGTAGTTTTGGTGTACATGTGTTCTTGAGCGTGTGCAGCAGCACACATCAGTGTATGGATATGTGTGTTTGTTTTATGCAAAGCGGCGAGCTGTCAGAGATGAATAATATGTGTTGGGATCTGAGCATTAGGTAATGAGCAGCATGCTGTGAGGTGAGGCATAAGCTCTCCATCTGCACTGATACTGTTTACTTGTAACCACAAACACACAACACATTTGCTTTACTATCCTTGTGAGGACCTGCATCTCATTCCCTAACCACTAATCCATGCCAAAACTGAAAGTTAAAGCTGCAGTTTTATATTAACACTGGTTCAAATTACTTATACCAGGTTCACCCAAAGTGATGGGTTTACAGAGATCACCTATTCTGCAACTCTTCTGAGCTTTTTTTAGCCTCTTTTATCTCTTTGTTTTGGTTTTATGACGCATTTACATAAGAGTTTAGTCTCACCAATCTCATCAATGTGGCCTCCAGTAGCAGCAGGCAGCTGGTTTTGTTTGTTTGTTTGTTTGTTTTTTTATTATTATCTAAAATGCTAGCAAGCAACTAAAGAGCCACATGTTTTTGGTGGATTTAGGCCAGGAGATATAGTTAAAGTTGTTCTAATCATTACTTTTATATTAACAAGATGAAGCCAATGTACAACACCTGCCCAGCTCCAAACAGCAGCCATAAAAAGTTTGTAACTATCTGGTGAACATGTAGAGCACTCTGCCTGATATTTTTTTTTTCAAGAGTTAACAAAGTGAAAAACAAAGCTAAAATAATAGTCACTGTTGGACTTTCATAACTCATGCAGCCAGAAAACCGACCTCCAGTGTGTGATGTATAAATGAACCACTGAAGTTTGTCTAGAGGTTTGCCTTCACCATATCAACTTAAAAGGTGATGATATGTCAGTGTTGTGTTTACAGCTTCTTTCGGCTGCTCCCATGTGGCCAAAAAAATGGATTATCATACTTTAAAATTTTAACCAAAAGTCAAGTCTAAAGTCCTAAGCTATCAAGGACCAACTAAACATCCTTCTTTTTTAAGTATATTCCTCATCTTTCTATTCTTATACCTATAAGCATGCTATAGCTATGCAAGAGAGGATATACTGTTAATCTACAGTGCACTTTATAGATAAGCATTGTATAAGACCTTTAAAGCCTCACATGCATGAGTGAACATGCATGCCCACAAACGGATGTCGGGATAACATTTGCAGGCTTTATAGATTTTCCCTGCAGTGGTATTGACAGGCAAGTCAATAAGCCAGCGGGGTAAAGTCAAACCTTACCTTACTATTCACTTAACATTGACTTGACTTGAATCTCCTGGACAACACAGTGAAAAGAGCACTGCACGTTGAAATACCAAAATGCCTCACACGTCAAAATGTTAGTGGTGTTCATGTGATCGATGCCAAAACATTTAACATTTCAACATGACTTATAGTGCTGCTATTACACTGGACAGAATGTATTATCTGCTTTTTGGTTAGGGGTGTTTCTATAAAGTGACTACATAAGTGGATCTACATCTTAGAACCAGATAGGATTACAAAATATACAATATGTTTAAATCTTTTATAATCCAAGGAAACAAACTACAGAAGAATGGACTCATATTTGATCTACACAGAACCACTAGGCAGTTTATACTATTTAAGGAAAACCACCCAGTACTTTTGTTGATGATTAAAACACATGAAGTGTGTTACAGATGTACAATAAATTAAAAAAAAAAAAGTTGGGTAGGAAATTCCCCTCTGCTATATGACAGTGCAAAGTGGAGTCACTTTTTCTCCATATCGTTTTTCTTTATCATAATGTATGATAATTTAATATACCTGTTGTATTACTATTACAGAAACGTATGACAGTTATAACCTAAATAACTTGCTATGCTCAAAGTCACTCTGTATTTGCTATTAAGTGCAGTACATTTATTTTCTCTCATTATTTTTTATTCAAAATGTGTGCACTATACTGTAGATACTGCCCTAAATGGAACAAAAAACGTAATGTTATAACAGCACGTATACAAATATTTCCTTAAAACTATCCATAACAAATACCCATAACAAATACCCATAACGCTGATACGACTGAAAGCTCCAGACCAGCTACTTATTGGACCTTGTTGTCAACTACAGGGAAAGTGTTTGATACCCAAATCATAACTTCATTCTTACTCTATGGAAGATGTCAAAAGGCATTCTGGGAAATGGAGGAAATCAGTAACTGTAGTAGAAATAGACGAAGCGGGCTGAGGAAATGTTGGTTCACCACAAGAGTAAGTAATCACACTTAAACGCAAAAATGAAATGTACTGAACGTGACAGATTTATGGTGTGTGACAGAGAGTCTCAGGGCAGTTTTTTTCCTTCAGCTTAGTTTTATTTATGAAGCACCTGAACAGGTTACACACACACACACACACACACACAAACAGTCAAATAATCACATGCACAAACATTTTTTTCCCCTTCTTGTTCCCAGCCAAAGGTCCAGTCAGTGACCTATTACAGCCAGGCTGCACAGAGTGACCCCCGCTGCCCCCTCACACCAACAACACCCATCCCTTTGCCCCGCTCCCCACCAAATGCTGAGGCATCACTGCTTCTGAGCACACAGTCCTGTAGCACCCCCTGACCCCGCGCTGTCCCCCATTATAGAGCAGTCAGAAAGCTTTTAGGGGCTCCGGTAACGCTGAAAGATTGATGGTGCAAAATGGGGTGGAGGGGGGGGGGGAGCAGGTGGTTAAGAAGAGAATGTCCTGCTTAATGGGTTGCCAGGAATGTAATTCAATAATTATGAAAAGTGACTCAGGAGAGCTGGATGGATGGATGGTTGGATGGCTACTGAGGGAAGCAGGGAGACTGCACATGCCTGCGCATCCTCTGACTCCTGGATGAAACAGGTGAACAGCTTTTTATTTCACTTAATTTGAAACCACCACAAACAACTCGGATTTTGGGAACACTGAGGGCACAAATCCAAGTTCACCAACACAAACCCGTTATGTACAAATTATGTTCCAGAGGTAAAAGTCCCATTCATTTTTCCAATGGACAAAGTTACATGACTGACAGCCGGAGCACTTCTACGGCTTGGATGGATGTGACACTGCTCCAGTTGACTGGTTAGGCTAAAAGAAAAAAAAAAATGAAAAAATGGTACATAAAAAATTCAGGGCAGGTGTGCCCTGTTGTGATGACATCCCCAAAATCTTCATACTATATTCCAGCTCCTTAATAAAAGCTGTGGACAGAAAAATCTGGTGTCACTTTCTAAAACAAGGGCTAAAATTACCCCTAATTTCCTTATTAAGGACTATGCCTTTTGTTGATTAGTATCATCTTAGTAGGCCTAAGTGGCTCTTTCTTTATTTTGGTGAGTAATTTTCTTACTACCATAATTTGGTGAATTGTTTATCTCAACTATCCATCTACAGTTTTAAGTGTAAGTGTGAAAAAAAGAAAGAGACACAACCAGTCAAACTGCACTATTTTTATACGTGAAACAAAAACCAAAGCTTTCAGAAATGGAGTTTTATCAGTGAGTACAGATGCTTGAAGGTAATTGTAGATACATTTATATATATTTCTAGTGTTATTGTCTGTTTGTAAATATCTCATCACCAAACATAAAATCCCTGCACTGCTGTTTTTTAAAACAGAGTGTGGATTTCGTCAACTGTCCATGTTTGCCATCTGAGTTTACTGATTAGATTAAAGCTATTGCCTTGTCTCAAATTCTGTGTGTCATCAGTATTTCAGAGAACAGATGCAAAACACTGCAGGCCATGCTGCATCACTCAAAGTCTGTAAGTATGATTTTAGATGTTTTTTTTTTCCTCATGATTTTGTCAGAATCACTTATAGAACAAAAGAAACTGACAACTGTTGTAATATTGATCTGAACTGAAGCTATGTTGGTGCATAGTTATTGTTTTTGTGATACTATGAGCAGTAGATGTTTTATTCAGTATAAGAACATTAACTACTGATGATTGCAATATTGTTTTTGTTCTTTTGTTTAAAAGTTGACATGATAATTTATCTGATAAATGAGCCTCATAACTTTTGAAACTTTTCAGACAAGTACAAGTGCTCACAGAGAAATTGACTTTATTTCCTGTGCAGTAAAAAAACGCAATTTTTACTTTATGTTTTTCCTGCAACAGTGAAATGGTATTTTTTATGTACAGTACACAGCTTCCGTTCCACATTTCAATGCATACCCATTCTATTTACTGGATTTAACAGGCACACAATAAAGTGTCTTCCGTGCAGGAGCAGTATTTTACAGTTTTGATGTGATTTGCAAACTGCAGCATATACATCTGACCTCAGTATGTCAATAAATCCCTTTTCCAGTTGGTGAAAGTCTTCCCATCAACTCTTTCTCATCTTTCATCTATTTCATGCTCCCTCTCTCTCTCTACCCAGGGTCTACTTTTGCTCTGTCTTCTTACTTTTGCTCTCCAAGATGTATTGATAATTTCCAGCAAAAATACAATTTCAGTTTATTCTACAGAGCAAAAAATCTAATAGCTGAGTCCTCAATTCAATTGTGTTTTACCGGAGTGGAGAACAATAAACAGGGAGGAGGGCTCCATTCCAGACGTTCACCATGAGATTATTGTTCAAAAGAGATCTGATACGATTACAGGAAGCAATAGATGATAATTACATCAGAACATGACTTTTCCTCAGCGAACACTTATATTCATCTGGGTTATGCATCGGCCCAAAACTGAAATGTGGCAATGCACAAGATGACATGGCCTGCTAGTCCCAGAGACTAGACCGAGGGTAAGGGGGTGAGGCGGTGTTTGCAGTCATCGCAGGGTCATGAGAGTAGAGTCCGTTTATGATTTTCGGGTGAACTTGTTCGTCCAAAGTGATACACTGTGGCATCACTGTGTGTATTTTATGACACAGATGGAAGAATTAAGCCTGCCACCCTGAAACCTTTAGTGTAACACAGAACCACAATTAAATGGTTGCAGGTGGTGTTGCAGAAGAGACAGCTCTCCACCATACCAAACTACTGGTGGAGGTTTGGTGGAGCATAGCAGACCTTCTACAGGGCGACTGACTGATCTGGGATTGCTCTTCCTTGTGGTCGGCCTTCCCTGTTGACCCTGTGGCATTGCCTTGGTTGTGAATTGCTCCCGCTCTGTCCTTGTCACCTCTTCCACAACCAAGGCTTTTTTTTTTATGGCCTTGGACCAGAGGCTTGGACCAGAGGCTTGGAGCTCTGCTCTTCCAATTTGCACCCTACCAACGATCTCCTGATATTGTAGTCTTCTAATGTTTGCCTGCCACTTTCTGCCTGTTCATATAGTGACATGAGAGTTCCTTACTAGCAGGTCTGTAGCTTTTATAATGACACAGCCAATATATAATCTCCCCAGGCTTTGGATGGACTGTCTGGTCAGTTACTGTATTTCATCACTGCTTGCGACAAAGATGTTAATGATGATCTGACACCTTTTCATATCAAGAGACGTCACAACTTTGAGGGCTTGATCTTCATTCGTGTTCATGTTACAAGTTCATCCGGCCTCTTTAGAAACCTTTTTTTGAAGCCTTACTTCCACTTTCTGCCACCCTGTTGTGAAGTCCTATAGGACAAAGTCATCTTGAGGGCTTTGAAGTAGTTGGATACCAGTTTGCTGACAGAAGAAGATTTTTCCCTCAATGATGATGCAGACCTCACCTTTCATTACAACTTCTATGATTTCTCTTAGCTGAAGAGGAAAGGTGTCAAACTGTTTAGCTTCTGTGCAGGCATATCTGAAAAGGTTTCTAAGAAACTGGGTCCCCTCTCTTTTCCTGCACCTGCAGGATCTTCACATGCAGGCCAACTTACATTTCACCTTATCTCACAGCATTTTCAGTCCTGCTCTCTCCTCCTCCGATGATTTCCTCCACCTCTTCTGGAGCTAACATTGTCTTTGCACCCATGATTCAATCTCTCTCTCGCTCTCTCTCCTCTCTTCCCATAAACTGTTTCTTGGTAAGTATTCCAAATCTGGCTTAACACTCCTCATACATGATATCAGAAAAGAAGTTGAGCTTCTTGTTCACTTGGCCATACAGGGAATGCTCAAGCGCTGTGCTGAGATCTATATCTAGCTTGTTCCACAAGGCTAATTTGCCTACTTTGGGCCACCTGATGTTGACTTTCTTTCCCAGTTCAATTTAATGGCTTGGCTTTGTGGCTGGGGGGCTATTAGGGCTACTTTATGCTCTCATCCTGAGGGTTGCCGTCTCTTCCTGGGCATTCTTCTGCTGTCGACTGCCCACCCTTAGCAACTTTGGGTTTCTCGGTTCTGTGGTTCTCTCCCCAACTTAGGTTCCCACCTGTCTGACATACTGTTGCAGTGCAAGGTTGCTGTTGGCCTTGCTGACAACCCTTTGCTTTTCCCTGGTGGATCCGTGTATAGTGTATAGTTGAAGCACAAATAATCACAAAGGAAATGAGAGGATAATTAAGTTGGGATAGATAAATACAAACTTAACTTGAGGAAAGGAAATGGGTGATGAATAAAACATCTTGTAACAGAAAATGTCAACTCTAAGCACTGATCCCTGTTATGACTGAACCTGGATGTTGGTGTGGCATCATCTTTGTCTGGGCTGTTGAACCAGTCCCTCAAAAACTTGGCACCACAGTCACTGAACAAAACCTGTGGAGAAAGAGCAAAACAAACAGAAAAACAAACTTGGAGGTTTGACACTCACAGTTTGCCAGAGTCGGCTGTTTGGCAAAGAGGGAGTGGTGGTGAGGGCCAGGCGGTGAAAGATGGGCACTTTTACAAGGCAAGACAATGCAAAAGAAAAATAACAAAGCAGGCCAATTTTGATGGCCCCTGAATATATTGGACACTGCCTTGGCTGGCTGTGTGTGTTTGTGTGTGTGTGTGTGTTTGTGTGTGTGTGTGTGTGTGTGTATATATATATATATATATGTATTTTGTTCTTACACACTACAGGAAACCCTGATTAATATCGAATTACCATGTTGTTATGTACAACAGTTATGCAATTTGACAGGCAACTCTGCACAACTAAATAAAAACACATGGTAGCATGACAGAGTTCTCACGTGGAGACAAGTGTGATGGCACAACAAGAGTTAAATCTGAAGCACTTTACCAGTGTGAGAAACAGAAGTGTCAGAGAAATTGACTGTAAAAGCTGTGTCCACTCACCACAGCTCCATACATCCTCATTTTCATAAAAAGACAGAGAGAAAGAGGGAGGGAGAGGGAGAGAGAGAGAGAGAGAGATGGGAAATGGGAGGAAAAAGCTAAAGTGGACAGAACATCTTTATCCCACACCAAGTTAACAATTTTCCACTTGATTTAAGGAATGCTGGGATGTCTCTGGGGCCTATTAGAGAGCTCTCTGCAGGGCCAAAACCAGGAGGAGTCAGCACATTTACCAAGAGACTGAGAGAAGTAGCAAAAGAAGCAGGGAGGGTGGGAGATGGAAAAGACAGTAAAATAAAAAAAAGGGAAATCACATGCATTTACATCTTGGCCATTAAGCCGACACTTGTCTGGAGGAACTTATAGTGAGTGGAATAGATGAGCCCAGGTTGATAGATTAAGATGAGAAGGAAGAAAATAGTGAGAAAAATGTGGGTTCACAGTGTGACTAGAGTGTAGGCTGTGATTAGATTGATATTAGTGCACTGCATTAAAAAAAAACAAACAAACAAAAAAAAAAACAGCCTCCTAATTAATTTAACGGTGGAGGGGTCAGTGCTGAGAGCTTAAGGGAAAGAAAAAGCAGGACCATCCTGTTGATTTGTGTTGGGCCAAAAGTTAAGCCAGGTTCAACTCCACACGACTGAGAAACAACTCAAAATGAATTCTTTGCTAATCACTGGCCAGACAATTGTGTGCAAGTACACATTTCTTTGTAAATTACCCATTGATCATCCTGTGTCTTTTTAACCAATGTCAATCCTGCCAGAAGTTCATTCCTTAAGCATGGCAGAAAAACTGAACAGACAGTTCAGTTGGTCTTCGCACAACGAAGACCAACTGAACTGTCACCTCTTAAAAGCTGCACCTGAACACACAGCAAAGTTTAGCACTGACAGCCAACATGCATTGTGTGTTTTGCATATGCATGACAGGAAATAACTGAGCAGTTATATGTGTGTCTAAGGAATAAGAAAAACTAGCCAGCCCACAACACACTGAAACCCTTTCCTCATATTCTTTTAGCACAAATTGATAATATATCTTTAAAAATCTAATTCTCTCTCTGGTTCTTTTTTGCTTGTAGAAAAAAAAGTGAAGGCAGAGTTCAAAAATAAGGAGAAACTGCATTAAAAAGGATTAATTCACTGATTCATTATGCTAAACAGCCGATCAGACAGCTCTCCGTTACCGACTGGCACAGACGAAGCTTCAACATGCTGAACTGGCCAAATGGACATTAATAAAATCCAATAAAACTATAACTATAGCCAACCCTCCAAAAACTATGGATGACACTGGGTTACCGACTGTCAGTTTAATGTGTCAGTAACTTGGGAGAAGATGGACCTGAGGCAGGAGCCACCTTTGATTGATTAAAAACGGATATAAATTGATGCTGTGGAGTAAATAAACAAGAGGGACAATTAGAAAAGGACAGACAGATGCTGTGATTTGGACGGTGAGTGCGAGACAAAGCCAGGATGAGGCAGGATGGCAGCAAGTGGAGGATGGAGGAGGATGGAGGATGGAGGCGAGGAGCAGACTTAACCCCTGAGCTGCTGGAGTGTCTGCCTGCCTGGCCCATAGTGCCATCCTCAGCAGTTTTCCCATCTATAATTACTGTCTGCTATCCATCATAGAGCCGCCAGAGCCTCACAGTGCAGCGCTCCATAAACACACACACATGCACTCAGGCACAAATACTCACACACACACATACAAACACACACACAGGGAAAAAAAATCACAGACCTAAGCACTTCAGCTAATAGAATAAATATTAATATCCCTTTTGTTTTCCATATCCTCATTTCCCCGTGCACTATTTAAATGAGGTCTGACAGTGTGAAAAAGCATCTGTTTCACACTCAATGCCCAAAACCAAGCAGACAGAGGAGAAAAGAGGGAGAGAGGGGGAGACAAAAGGAGGTAAAGACAGAGGAGGGGGGAGGAGGAGAGCAGTGGATGGTGTTTTTCGACATGGGGAAATGGGTGTGTGTGTGTGTGTGTGTGTGTGTGTGGTGACTTGAGTGTCTGTAGTCATGTGTAGGTGGCTCTCTGTTACCCATCAGGCCCTCAATGTGTCACTCAGACACTACAGTTATGCCATTATGGACCACCACCCCCTGCAGCTGTTCCTGCCTGTGTGTCGCTGCGTATATGCGTGTGTGTGTGTGCGGGTGGGGGGGTATGAGGGTTGGTTACTTGTTTACCTAAGCCTCAGTTTAACTTCAGTGGAACTGTATACGTGTTGTAAAATATAATTGCAGGTTCAACTGAAAAGAAAAGCAGAAAGAAAGACTCTGTAACCCGGTAATACGTCTATGCTAAATAAAAACGAGTCAGATACTGACTCACTGTGAAAAGATGTCTTTACCTCATTTAAAGATAATATTTTAATATCACTTAACAGACTTCCCAAACAGACAGAGAGAAACAGAGAGAGTGTGCAGGACAATTTGCCCGTGGTCGTGCACAAAGAGGTAAAACGGAAAGCAGAGAAAAGTGCGAGGGGAAACCTTTCTTTACTTTGTCATTCTTTGTATAAATCAGTGCGTCTCCTCGATCTGCAGTTGAAGTTATACTGTGACTTCAAATGCAGGTTTATGCAGAAGACCAGTGTTATATGCTCTACTGCTATTTGAGCCAAAGAACCCCACACACTGTCAGGGGCTACACGTGTGTTGTTGTTGGCACACATGCTGTTACAGATCATCCTAAACTGTGATGTCCGAGATGCTGCAGTACATCAGATTAAATGTCTTTTGTGTGTGTGTGTGTGTGTGTGTGTGTGTGTGTGTGTGTATTTTTACCTTCTCTCCCTCGGGACAGTAGCCTTTGACAAAGTCCTCACACACTTCAGCTTTGCGGGACACATAGACATGACTGTAGGGACAGTCGCTGTTGTTACAGATTCCCTTCAGGAAGTAAGAACATACCGGCATCTGGAGAGAGACAGACACAAATATTTAAACCATCTGAACGAGAGAAAGTGTTTACAGCACCAGACACAGACAGGGTCAAAGGTCCAAACTCCCAGATTATTGGCAACATTTAACTCTGAATGAATTAAGCACTTTGTGGTCAGACAATAAGTTGAGGCATTTGATAAAGATGTGTTTGTGAAAGCAAAAATAAATAAATAAAAAGTCAAAGCCTCCTGTTTGAAACTTCAACATATTAAATGAAAGGGTTAAGGTGATCTATGTGATAAGTAATAAGTCAAGTAAGCAATAAGTCAGTTAAAAAGAGTGTTGCTGTTTTTACTCCTTTAAAACAAATTTTATTATCAATTTTTCTCTTATATGATCATCTTTCCTTGAGTTGTACAAAAAAAACTAAAATGTAAATAAAGAAAACAGCAACACAGAGAGGAAGAGAGTGAAGCAGGCAGGCGTGATGAGAGCATGAGGCTACATGAGATTATACGAGTTTGTAAACAAACGTGCGGTTTTAAACCACAGCACCGTCATGTACAGTTCAGACGTGTCCCATGTGCCAAGTGATCTGTCACACTGAGCAGCTAAATGACCTTAATTGCAGTTGACAGCAGCAGAGTGAGAGTGAGAGTGAGTGTGTGTCTTGACAGCATGTGTGCGGGTGTGTGTGAGCACTGAGATCTACTGTGTGGTGTGTGGGGGCGAGCCTGGTGGAGGCCGGTCTAAATATACCTCAGTGAGGGAGTTCAGCGGGTAAAGATGGGGAGAGGCGGAGTCTGAGAAGGACTCCACCTCATTGGGATGGGATCAGTTCTACTTAATTAACTGCTACAGAAATATTTATCCAGGCTGCAGCTTGTTCAGCTCTCATGATGTGTTTATGTGCTCTGGATGTGTGCACAGACTGGGCCGCTGGTGGAGGGGGAAGAAGGGGGATGGGGTTCCCGGGTGTAGGGGGTTGATACCAGGGGAGCAGGCTAAGGGGTGTCTGGTTCTGAGGTATTTGTGGTAATGGAGGAACAGGAGGGTGGGGTGTAGGATTCAGGATTTGGGCTCGCCTATACGCACTAATGCCCAGATCAGGTTCGAAGGTCTACTCCCCCCCTCCTTCACCCCCTTTTCACTAAGACCCCTGTACAGTCCTGTTTAAGGGGGTCCACATGAAATAAGAGCAGGTGTATCCTGTGGAGGGAGGGGCCCAAGGTTTGGGGGTGAGTGGGGGAGGGCAGTTGGAGAGGTGACATTACAAACAGACAGCTGGGCTCTCAGCACTTACAGGCAGCAGTGTGACAACCAACACAGGTGCAGGGCATTGTATGTGTATGTGTGTGTGTTTGTGTGTGTGTGTGATTGAAAAAAAAAAAAAAAAAAAGAGGTTTCCCTTTTGAATGTCTACACTTTCCCATAGACGGGCAAGAAAAGACAGACAGACACAGACACAGACACAGACACAGACACAGACACAGACACACACACACACACACACACACACACACACACACA
>JBBMJY010000002.1:20537522-20549761 GCA_037833715.1 Toxotes lorentzi | reverse complement strand
GTGTGTGTGTGTGTGTGTGTGTGTGTGTGTGTGTGTGTGTGTGTGTGTGTGTGTGTGTGTGTGTGTGTGCCTGCAGCAGCGGGTGGGGGGCAGAAGGGTTAAGTAGGATAGAAGGCACCCATACTTCAGATTGGCAGCAAGCTGCCGCAAGGATAATCTAATCAGGAGATGCAATTCAATTAGCCAAGGGTCTCTGGGGCCACCAAGCCAGGCAGCCGGTGGCAGCGCAGCTACCGAGGGGGCTGCTGCCTCCACACCCGACACCCCGACGCTAGTCTCCACTGGGTCCTGGCCGCTGCACATGAATGCAGATGAAATTTGAAATATGAAAATCTCCAATAATTTATGGAAGTTGTCAGGAACACAGAGCCAAGCTTCTGCTGCTGCTGGCCAAGGGGAAAGAGAGGGGAGGGGGAGGGAGAGGGAGAGGGGTGTTATTTTTCTATGGAGTTAAAATTGTCTTACAGCTGCCGCGGCTGCTGCTGCTGCTGTTGTGTGAATAGTGACATTATTACACATATTACAGTCTAGTGCATCAGCACTGTAAAGAGGAAAACGTCAGTGTTATTATCATTTTCTTGTTTGTCATGTTTACTGTACCTTGTTAAACACTTTCTGGACCTTCAAGACCTGGTAAAATCCAAGTGTATGGTGTGTAAGGTACACCTACTAAATCAAAACCTCACTAAAACATTTCCAACAAAAACTGAAGGTAGGATTTATTGACGGTGGCAGACTGCATTAGTTTTAACCAGGTGTCCCTAATGAACTGGCTACAAGGTGTAAACGTTTTGTTTTCTTTATTCGGGGACAGAATTAAACAGATTGCTGCATCAGATTGATCCTGGTTGATGCTCACTGCACTGGCAAATTTGTTCTCTCTTTTAAAGGGATGTTAGGGTAAATATCCTTTTCGTACAGCATGAGATGAGAAGAATGATGCCACTCTCACATCTGTCCATTCAATATGAAACTACAGCCAGTTAGCTTAGCTTAGCAGGGATAAACAGGGGTAAACAGCTAATATGGGTCTTTCCAGTGGTTAAAGAAAATTGCCTTCCAGCACCTCCAAAGCTCAACATGTAATGTCACGTTTGTTTAATCAAAACAGAACTGAAAAAACAATTGATTTAGGTGATTTAGTGGTGTGCTGGACTATTTGTCGGCTGGGAGGAACACTGCTCGAATAGTTCAGTATTACCTCTGCTGAGCTTTAGAGAGCATATTATTTATTTGTTTGTTTGTTTTCTTGTTATCTTTGGACAGACTCAGGTCACCTGTCCCTCTTTTTCTCCTTTCTGTCTTTATGCTAAGCTAAACTAGCCAGCTGCCAGTTAATTTCACATTTCTTTAAGAAAATTTGCTTTGTAAAATTAAGATTTTTTTTGCTGTTTGCATTAAATATCCTCTTAATACACCACAATCACAGTACACAAAAAATCTCCATCCCTGCTCTACTGCACACATCTCTCTTATGCAGATTTTTCTCCTCCTCCTTCTTTCCATCTCTGTGTCACATGGCTGTCACGTGCACGTCCTCAGGAAAAGAGAAGAAGCTGATGAGAGCTGGAGTAGAGGGGGAGGGTGAGCAGAGGAGGGTGAGACAGGATGGGATAGAAGATGGAGGGAGAAACCAAGCAAGAGAGAGAGGGAGGGAGAGAGAGAAGCTCTTAGACAGATTATTGCTCATTAGAGGCTGCCTTGCACCGTACCATTATGTCAGGAGGAATCCTTTTTCATTTGCACAAATTTGCCTGGAATTTTTCTTATTTAGCCTGGCCTCCATTATCAGAGCTGGAAATCAGATTAGCCTATGATTATTCTCTGGCTCGCTTGCCAACATTTCCCCATGCGGCCAACGCCGGTGGCTTGGATTTGTCTTGGCCTTTTGTTAACCTCTGCCCACCAACAATGCACACAACAACAGCCGCAATATGAAATTGTTTAGCGCTGGATAATGGCGCCGCCTGAGCACCCACGCAGCATTGGATTTGTTCATGCTGTACATAAACAGATGTTTTCCACATCAGTCATGAAGAGACAATCTCGAATCGTATCCATTTTGGATGCATAAATCTAGAAATCTGTGATGTACATGTTACATGATAGTCTGGCGTCATTTTAATCTTACACATTTTTTGAAACATGAAGGGAGAAGCAGTGGTGGAAAGTTATCACTGAGTTTGCATTGATAAACGGTTACCATTCATGTGCAGCAAGGACACTTTAAAGGGTGTTAAGTTTGATCATCATTTTGTCAATTTAATAAAAATATTAAGCTGCCAGGAGCAGAAAAGACAAGAAATATGACACAGGCACATAAAAAATGTACAGAACTTTAATGATAATCGCTCAAAATAATACTTATGGAGCAGTTCAAGGCTGTGACAAATATGATTTCACTATTTATACACACAAATACAGCAGAAAAAAATTAATTAGAACAAACTACATTTACATGTAAAGTGGCTTTATGTGTTTATGTCTTTATCAACAGGCCATTAATAATTCAGAATCAGTATTAAATATATTTTGTGTTTAAATAATATTTCAGGGGTATATATTTTGCTACAGAATTCATGCTTTTACTTTTGAAGCTTTACTATATTTTCCTGATTATACTTCTGTATGTTACTTGCAGTACAATATTTTTACATTGTTGATACTTTTAAATCTGAGAGCTTCCTTCTCCTGGGGAGGATGTAACTGCACATGTCAGCATGACTATCAAACACTGTTGATACCACCAGAAGTACAGAGGAGGAACAGGTGGAATGGTTTCCCATTGCTAAATAATCACTCCAATTAGGCAATTAAAATCTGAGGCAGAATCAAGTTATGGATACCCCATGAATAAGCCCCCCACACTAATCACAAATCAATAAAGACACATTTGACTGTTATGCTCTCGTTAACCTATTGCTTTTGAACTGCTCGCACAGATTTTGTTGTGGCTTTAATTGACTGTAAAGCAATAAGATGTAATTTGTCGTTAGTTTTAGGTTCATTAGTAAATGGCGTAAGTCACTGATTCGAATCATGAAACTTAATAATGAGCCAAATATAAATAGCAGTAAGAATGAACACCAAGTAGCCTGAAACAGCACCTGAACAGGTATTACAATCTGGGTCTTCATTTTAAAATCTGTTCTTTTTTTTTTCTTTTTTTTTTGATGAAGTTTGGCACTTTGTCTTATAATCAGCTTCTGTGTCAGTGTTTGATTCTTCACTGAAACCTGTTGAGTGTTTTCAGCTTTTCTGTCACTTCCTGAGGTGTATTTTTAATTTCTCCTTGCAGGTCGGTTGTTCCTCGCAGTTCACTGCTCATCAAAACACCCCGGTGCTCTGATGAGACCTCTTTACTGCCAACAATCGTTAAGAGGTTTTGTTCATTTAGTCACTGAAGCTAGTTGACGCATTAGTTTCTTGTTGTGAACCTAAGGCTACAGAAACTCATTGAAAACTCTCGCAAAATTTGAGCGAGGAGACTCATTCTTGACATGTGTAAGTATTCTGACTGCAAAGACACTGTGTTACGAATATGTGCCACTGTCTTGTCTTGTCTATGCCTCCGTTTTAGGATTTGTCATTATAACATACAACTTGTTTAACAAATTTTGTCCAACCTAGAAAGAAACATGGTTGTCCTCTCATATGCAGCTTTATTTAAAAAAAAAAAAAAACAAAAAGAAGAAGAGCTGTCGAATTGAGACTTGGACTTGAGTCAGACTTAACTCACTGAACCAGGAACCTGGTTTGGAACCTGACTTAGACTTGTCTCGTGTAAGTCCTTACCACCTGAAGGTTTGAGTCGACTCTAGATTTGTTTGTAAAACCATAATAGCTGAACCTGCAGGTTTATTTTCCTGCAGTGTTCATGCTGCCTCTTTACCATGGACAGCAGCACATAATATTAATTAACTGAGGAACTCTGACAGTTCTCTGCCTTTGTCTTTTGCTTTGCAATCGACCCAGGAAGGTTTGAGTTTAGTACCACCTCCAACATTTTATTATGAGCACTTCCGGTCATAAAGAGTGACATATAATCTGCGACAAGTTAAATGTGAACCATTAAAATGGATAAAAGGGACTTTGTTCAATGGCAATGGATGTTTCATATTCACTAAAACCACCTGAGTGTCATAAATGTAAGTGTACAGATCTGAATGACTTGTGTTATGACTTTAAAAGACACAGGACACAAAATCTACTTGGATTTGTCTCAGATAACTTGAGACTTGACTTGGAATTATCTCAAAAGGCTCTGCGTGTATCTCCTTAATCAATGCAGGAAGGAGCAGAAATTAAGTGAACAAAGAGCAGGTGTTTTGTGGAAACTTTGGTAGATTTATTTTCATTAAGGACATTAACAGATTAAAATAAATAGCATCAATGTTCTTCACTGACATTGCATATGATATGACAACAACGGAAGAAAATACAGATGCTGTTAAAATGCAAATTTATATGACTGAATTACACGTTAAGAAAGAATGTGTCAAGTATGTTTGAGGTAAAGACATTTTCAAAATGTGTTAAAGATCATTTTAGTTTGAATCAACAATAACAATTCAGACCTCACCTGGCTTTGATATTGTCTTAACTTTAAATCAGTTTGAATCAATCAGCCCAGTACTTGGAAAATCAAATGTTAGTGCAACATATGCAGGGTTTGTGTAATGACTTCTCGTCTTTGACGTATCTGCTTCCTGCAGACTAACGACGACCATGAGGCCATCGTTCTCCAGCCCCTCCGCTCTCTCAGGCCTCCATCCTGCCAACTCCAGCCAGGAGGGTCTGCAGGACATCGTGTAGCCATGCTGGAGTCACTGAAAGCTGGCTTGATAGGAGCAGATTGCTGCCTAATTGTGCTTTTCAGAGCTGCTGTGCACTGGGGGTTACAACAGGGCTGCATGCGGTCTGGGGCCACAGCAGTGGACACAGCACTGAAGGAATCCAACCTAGCAGGGTCTCATTGATCTGCTGAAGCAAAGGTCACCACAGTTATGCATCTGTAGGCTGAATGATGGCCACCAGAGCAGCACCAGAGAGGTCTTATCACTCACTTCAGGCTCTAATCACTTTTTTGGCTTGTGATAATTTCTAGCGTGTGTGAAAAGCAGCCTGCAGATCTCATTTCCAGTTTGGTTCATCCACTTCTTTTTTTCCCTCCCATTATGCATCATGAGACTGGATGATCCATCTCTCTCTCTCTCTCTCTTTCTCCATCTCCTGTGTCCCTGCATCCCCCCCTCCAGCACTCCACCAGCCAACCCCTGCTATTTTCACCCCACACACATCCGTCGCTGCACTTATCCAGCCTCAGACGGCTGCTGGCTCGATAGCTAAACGGATTATCCAACAACAGAGCACCTCTCCTTCTCCCTCTCTTCCTCTCCCTCTCTCTCTCTCTCTCTCTGTCTCTCCATGCACTCCTCTAGCTGTGGGTCCTCGGAGGCGGAGGGGCCCTATTGAGCGGGGCCCTGGCTCTCCACTAGCCAGGCTCTTTATTGAGGCGTCTATGGGGCTTTATGCTGCCAGCGCTCGGCCTTGCCCTCGCCATCATCAATCATCCTCGGCTCCAGGGCTGCTATCACTGCCCAGACAGGCGGCCGATCGCAGTCTTCCAGGAAGCTCTATAGGAGATGGAGAGAGAAGCAGAAAGGAGAAATAATAGAGAATCAGTTTGTTTCTGCTGCTGCCAGTCTCAAGTCTGATTTGATTGGCATCTTCTGTACCTTCTGGGTGCATGACAACACTGGCAGAGTGGCCTGTGGTATTTGATTAGATCATGAACTGAGAGTCTGAGTCATGAAAGCCATGTAACCATGTTAAAATAATAATTATGGCAGGCATTTGGCAGCAATAACAAGGCCTTTTTATGACAGATCTATATTAATCTTATAAGTTTGAATTTTAGATTCAGTGTACAAATATTAAGGCAACGCTATAAATCCCTAAAGGAATAAAAGGAATATTCTGAGGGATAAAAGCTTATAAGATCACTGTAAACTCACTGATGAGTGCCACAGCCACGCTGGAAGTTTCTGTAGAAATAATGTAGGTTTATTTAAACAAAAGTCAAACTAAAAAAAGAAGATAATATTTGTGTTAAAGCTCACTCTCCTCTTTTTCATCAAGCCTCAAAGGCAGCCTATGTCGAATTTCTACTCAAGGCTTAACTTTTTTAATAACGATTTTTTTTCTCCTTTTTTTTCTTTTTCTTTTTTCTTTTTTCTTTTTTGGCCCATCTCTCTCCGCAGCCCTGAACTCTCATCCTGCTCCAGGAGAAATAGGCGGAATCTGATTACAGACCTATTTTACAGCAGACGCCGGGGCGCAATAAAGGGAGAGAGAGCACGGAAACGGGACTCGGCCCATCAATTAGATCTCTATTAGCAGCCAATGCAGACCTCACCTCAGGAAACGCCGGGGCCCTGAAATTAAACAATTCTTCAAGCTCTCAACCCTGCTATATGTTTGAGAAGGGGGGTGGGGGGTGGGGGGTCATACAATAAAAAGCATATAAAAAACACTCTAAAGGAATATGGTCGTCTTGATTTAAAAAAAAAAAAAAGGAGCATAAAGGCTAAAACTAAGCTAAGGTCAAAACTCAGTGCTGACTATAAATCCTCATTTATCCTTATTTTAATCATGTATGAATGTTTTATTAATATGACACTGGATAATGTGCAATAAGGTCAAACATCTGTATCTGAGACACAATATAAGCCCTGTGACTGACTTTAAAACCTGCTAAACCTACTGGCAAAGTCAAAATTTATATCGAAATCGTATACATATTATAGAAATATATCCATGTTTTTTCCCTCTTGTATTCTTGTCCTATAACCTCCTTCCGGTGCCATTAATCTCCAACTGTTGACCCGCTGACCTGAGGCGGGACAAAATGTCAATATTGGATAATTAGCGGCAGCATTAAGGCCATTTAGGGAAGATACCTTGAGAGACGCCTGCATGGTCATTAAATCATAATTGCTTTTTCAGGAAATTAAAAGTTTTACTTTGCAATTTGTTCAAATTTCATTCCAGGTCTGTCCCAACCAGAGCTGCTGCGAGATGCAGTTAATTGGGTTTTAGTCGATGGGATGTTGTATTTCCATGTTAACAGGGGTTTATTGGTGGAAAGACGTACGGGGCTAGTGGATCAGCTTCCTGCAGTCCCAGACCAAAGACTCTTGTATATTTATGGGTCACAATCTGGTTTGTTATAACCAGTAACCTAGTATGAAAGACCAGTATTACTGGGGTGATAGCTGGCACCAGTGGCTCAGCCTCATGTCTGTCAGTAGATGAGGTTGCCTTCATTCTTTTGCTGTTACTGTTGATATTTCTTTCCAAAGGGAAAAAAGCAGACAAAAACATTATTCTGCTAATAGTGGCCAAGTAAAATAAGTCAGGTCATAACATGTCCACATGAGTTTTGCATAGTCACAGACGTGTCCAGGAAAATGCAGCTGATTTTACAGCCTAATGTTTTTGGTCGATTCATTTCTGCCTTGATCTGACGCAAGACCACGAGTCCTCGCTTAACAATCTTCGACTGTTTCTCAGTACTGTGGCACGTATTTCTCTATTTGCTCAATCAAAGGATGGCCATTTATCATCGAGAAAGACAGCCTCGTATTTTCTACCTTGCCCGCTCGGTTCCAGGACCAAATTCAGCATTTTTATGGAAAACTGCAGTCATTTTGATTGATGAAATCCAAAGATGTCCAAAACAATCCGGGGGATCCCCAACTGTGGCGCACCGGCGGGGTGCTCCAGTGTTGCCATTGTTCCCCAGAAAGAAAGGAGCGCGTCCGGAGAACACCAGGGGAAAAAATCACGATTTTCAGTTCAAAAGGGCCAGAAAAGCAGCATTTCTTTACAGGCAGTGGGAAAGTGGAGGAAAACCTTTTCCACTAGCAGACGAAAACAATACTTGCTTGGCTTTTTCCTCTTGATGCATTCAGCTATAAAGGCATGGGCTAATAGAAACAGGCCAGAATAATGAATTGATTATTTTACTGTGAGGGTTGGTGTTATTTGTGTTCTCGCCTGTGCAGCTGAATGACTGGTGCAACACACCCCCCTGCATTCATCCGATTTGCGCATATAGTCTCATTGTGTGTCATGTAGTTGCCAAAAGTAAAATAACTATTCCTTAAAACCGATTTCAGACCAGCGCTGCCCATAGCTTTTATTTACCCGCGCTTGTCTTGTTTGCAGTGATTCATAATGTCACAAGAAATGTCACCTGTCTGGCCTAATTGGCACCTTCTGTTATTAATACCGGGAGCGTGGCTCCCTTTTGCACCCGCGGAAATAAGCCTATATTGCGTACTTAATACAGCGTCACCCAAAGGGAGATTCAATAAATCTCCCTTTAACGGCGTTTCCCCTCAAAACTCCTTCAGGCGAGTGGAGGCCGTGTCAAGATTGCGATTGTGCGCCAGTGCTTAGGACCAGCTGCTCCCAGGACAGACAAGCCCTTGTCAATTAGGCGGTGACAAGCAGGTCCTCCAACTGCCTGCAGGCGCTCCACCAGCCAGCAGTGTACAGTCCCCGCAATTAGTATCAATTTCTGTCGAGACCTCCTTGGAGCGCGCAGACACAGGCCGGGTAAATGGCCAAACATTGTCCAAATAACACCAAGAGCCACAAATGACAACGTGTAATGGGCCAGTGTTAACCGCACTGCGCGCTGGGCAGAAAGAAAAACGTTTGAATTTAGTAAGAGCAGAACATAAACCCAGGATAGTTTCTGAAACAAATACACCATCCTCCAACCTGTGATCGCGCAACTGACTCTAATTATCACTGCCATTTAGGTTACCACAGTTTACTCAGATCACTGTATTTTGTGGTGGAAGAATGACAGTGTATTGTATTTTATTTGATATTTAATTGAAATATAATGTGGAACTACTCAGCACTCAGCTTGGGTTACCATGGTATGAAAACTCCTTTTGGCTGGTGTTTATCCGTTTTATGCTTTTATGAATGTTGGTAATGAATTAATAAATGGATTCCTCACTTTCTAAAAAGCCGTCACGTAGCTGCAGTTGTAAATCATCAAACTAGAAAATTAAATCATTAATAGAGGATTTACAGTAGTAGTAATTGATAATAAGGGGTTAATAATTGGATTTTGGTACACTTCATTTCAAACTCAATTCAGATTATCTGAACCAAAATCAAATTATTAACCTCACTGCAGACATGCTGATTAAAACCTTATTAACGACCTTTTGACATTTACAACTACAGAACTCGGGCTATTAAGCAGTGAAAAAAACAGTACCACTTTCTAATAAAGTGGTACTAACTCCTTATAAAAGGCTTATACACGTTGTGACTAATGTTTTTATTAATCATTGATAAATCATTTATTAATGCTTTATATAGCAGTTATAAGCACTTAATAAGAGTACATTTGGGACTGTCAGTTTGCTGCTCAATTCTATTTGGTAATAATTTATTTATAAATATGAATAATTTATTAATAAATGTTTGTGGGTTTCCTGTCTGTAGTTATAAATGTTAACACGTTATAGTAGAGGGTTTAAATTGTCACGTTTGAAGCTGAAAGTGTTAATAACAGGGTAATGAATAGATTTAGGTCCAGACCTGGGCAGTGTAACCAGTAGTAAGGTAGTCCTCATTAAAGACTTATAACTGATATACAAAGTATCATGGTTTATTAACTATTTAAAAATAAACATTAATCAACGTTAATTCCTTTGTAAAGAAACACAATAAAGTGGTACCAAAGGTTGATATCTAAAAAGAATTGGAACTAAACTTGGTATCTGCTTTGACCAAACCACCATTTTTTGGTCCTATGAGAGAGTAAATAAATGTCAGGCCCGCACTGTCACAACACTGACAACCCACAGAAGGATTGCTCACCAAGCCCCTTTTGTAAATGGTGTCACTGCAAGCAGCTGGTGGTGGCATTCCCGGGCCTTGGACGCTGCCCTTTGGCCCCTGGGGGGTTGGACTCCGGACAGGGCGGTCCAGCCGTCTCCACAGCGCCGTGATAGCTCGGGTCAGCGGGGCCAAGTTTCCAGCAGGAGAAGCCGGGGCAAAGTCGGCGAACAAAAACCCCAAAGCTCACCAGGCCAGTGATCATTAGTATGAGCGTTTGTTTAACTAATTAGCAAGCTGGGCAGCCAGAGGGAGGCTTGTATAGGCGACATGGACGTCATATATGGCAAAGGTATATGGACATCCGTCATTCTGCAGCAACAGAGGATGGAGGCAGTTTGCAGAAGGTGACTGACCGCGCAGAAATCAATTTAAGATTGTGTAGTGTTGATCTGAAAGCCTGAGCGAAGGATGACATTAAGGAACACCTCATAATTCATCACAATGGCCAAAGCACGATGCTCTGGCTCCTCTGGTTTCCAACAAATTAAGGAGTCTGCAGTAGTCGAGTGAACTGGCTGCATGGCTTTGTGAACAATAAGTCGTTATTTTCGGGGGAAGATAGTTCCGCGGGGTTCAAAGTACAGAATGGGGACAGGGCAGCTCACTGAAGTTCAAGAACAGTGCAAACAGCACATGCCAACAAACGGCGTCACACAGCATTCAGCTGTGGTAGGGCAGAAGAAACTGGGGGGAGGCTGTGGGTCCCGCGTTAAATATGGGAAAGTTTGGGGAACGAGGTCGACAGGTCAAGAAAAGTCAACAAGAGAGCAGTCTTGATGACAGAAGGAATTTAATATCAAAAATACATAAATCTTTAAGTGAGGGCAGGCGCATAATGGGTACAATGGAGGCGAGTGTTAGAGTCAACACAGATTTGTTGTTGGTGATTAAATGGATCAGGCCAAGTTGTTAACATTTAACACAAAACTTTGGCACTAGAATAGAGGTTGAGCAGAATAGAAGGGGGTTCCCTGGATGGAGCAGGACAGCCGTGACATGCAGAAAGACAGCTCATGTGTTGGGACAGATCTGGTGTTTGCAGTTATGCGCCAACTCGACTGAAACGTTTATGAAATAAAATTATCAGTGCTATGTAAGTTTGATTTGTGTTGCGGAAAACAGGATCTTTTAACCATTTGATACGCTGCTTTATATGTTTGGTTTTGAGTCTTCCCTATTAGTATTAAAAGGACGGCGCTCCTCTTGCGCATTAACGCACAAATGTTACACGGGTAAGCCTACTTCAGCTTGTTGAATCACGATGTCACTGCGTGGATATCTTTCCTCTGGTACAATGTAGAAATTAATCTTCCTTTTCTGGAGAAAATAGGCCCACGTTTGTCTCCACATCCCCTCTGACTGCTGTGCCACACTGGACGCAGCGCTGAGAACTCTGTCTGACCTTCGCCCTCGCCCCTGCGAAGCCCTGCAAGTTCCCCAGCAGTCGCAAACAACTCTGAATTCCATAATTCTTCACGAAAAGGCACTATTAGGGAAAAATCCTTCCTTTTTGACAATTTAATAGTGCAAACTAATCATCTGGTTGACACGGGCCATTCATCTCCGTACAGACAGACAAAGACAAGGCCTTTTCCATAGGTTCGTCTGGATCCTGCAGTCAGACCAGCCTCTATTTTGAGATCAAGTGCACAATAAAAGCATTGTGACTGCTTAATGGCTATGTTTGTGAAGCCACCCAAAACCCAGTGTATTAAATGCATTTTTTTTTGCAAAGAATGAGAAATAGGCCAGCGTGGACTAACTGCTGCAGAACTGAGAATAAACCGGTTTCAATGAGAAGCAGAGCGGTACAAAACTTTGTTTGGATACTTAAAGCAATCAAAACATGAACCTAAAGGAAAAATCGGGGATAAAAACTGGGCGCCACAGAATTGCTTAAACCCCCCAAGTTATGAATTCGTTTCTGAATCAATTTAGCGGTGCAGGCATTTTCCAAACATCCTCTTGCGGGAGTAACAAGACAGGGAAATTGATCCGGTGAGACCTCACCTCTCGGTGCGCCTCAATAAAAGAGACATCAGCCTCTCTCGACGACTGTATAATTTTTAATATATATGCAATAAATGTTCAATTTGTTTCCAGAAATGACGGGAAATAATAACGTCAAATTTTAAAGCCATCCATTACAACCAAACAATGCTCATGCATACTTGCTCTAGCGCAGAGTGCCTTGATTAATTCACATTTTGATTGTGTTTGATAAAGCAATAACGTTACAGCGCCTGATTTCGGACCAGTTGGACAATTTTCCCTCCTGAAAACAATTATGATGGTGGCTGTGT
>JBBMJY010000002.1:20485446-20535237 GCA_037833715.1 Toxotes lorentzi | reverse complement strand
TGTGTAAATACATTTTATACCCACTATAAATCATTCACCTTTCAGCCCATCATGAAATAATCTTGAATGGGTTTGTGACTCCTGTGAAACGCCTTCATCTATCAGACAACAAAGAGATAAAAGGCAGAGAAGTCTGTTGATAACTCGTTTTATTGTTGCTTTAACCAGTTTGAGGGAAATCCACCGTGTCCTTCTTTTCCTCCCTATCTAACCGACTCTTTCTTCCCATCGTCTTTCTCGCTTGTCCCGATTTTCATCCCCTTCCACGCCCTGTTTGTTTTGGCCGAATAGACGCAGAGACTTGGACAGAGCCATTACAAGCGCTTTCATTTTACTATACACGACGGTTTACTTCTTTTAGAGGTCTTTCGCTTTGGTCTCTCACTCACTTTGCCTTTTCTTTTGAAAACTGTTGATGCAGAAGCGTCAAAGAAAAAGACTGAAGGCGGAATAAAGTGCGCTCAGGATGAAAACCCTTTTTGTTTACACCGATGTAAGAATGTAATAAAGCGAAGGGTCGCTTTACATCAGAGAAAAAATATTCTCATCATTAGGCCTTTTATTGTAGCTAGGTACTGATACCTTCATTAATAATAATAATAATAATAATAATAATAATAATAACAATAACAATAATAACAATAATAATAATAAGTATCCGTTATTAGCGACTTTACTGAAATTTTAATTTAATGTCATTTTAAAGGTATTTTTTTTGCATAAAATAACCGGTTCATTTTCGATTGAGCCTTTTGTTTTAAGTAGATAGACATATTATACTTTAAGCTGCAGTAACCGGCCTTGACTGATGCTCAGAGTAGAGGAAAATCCCTTAAATTGCTCAAAATTCTCCGTTTGTCAATGTCTGATTTAAAAAAAAAAACGAAAACGATGAGGTTTATCTCAAGCGCTTTATTCTTTAAATGAAGTGATCAACGCTGCCATCAATAGATATTCATACTAATTATATTTCAGATGGCTACGAATGAGTTTTACTAAGAGCAAAGTTATTTCAGTCCCAGTGTGAGCTAATGTTCCTGTAATATTCCGTCAGTGATGCGCTCTGTGGCTCTGGTACTCCTCTGCATCACAGGCGGCTCTTTTCATATCGCTTTAGCATTTGTTTCATATTCCTCTAAAAGCATCTACGCTCATAATTTAGTAGTGCAGGGGATATTTCTCTGTCTCTGAAAACGCATCAAAGCATCACACAGCTCTTCCTCAGGAGCCCGGCCAAATTAAAAGCCGGGCAGAAAATGTTGTCTCATTTAAATTCTCACCTTGAGCTCTCTAGTGACTGGTAATGGTCCGAGAGGAGCTGACGCTTAAAAAAATCATCAAGGTCTATTCTCACTGTATGCTACGGTTTGGAAACTTCTGTCATGCCCAACAAATTCGACAGCATTGTAAAGAAAAAAAAACAGAATATAGTGACAATGTTTTTGCAGCAGGCAGGCAGAATCATCAATTAAACATAGAAAATGCATGCAAGGCAGGACGCTGCAGCCTTACTTACTCTGTGCGCTGTGCTGAGTCTCCGCAGTTTAATTACAAGCCCTAATTTCCAGTTGCAGATAGTGTCAAAAAATCTGCGACTATTTCTCAGAGATTCCCTTTAACAAGTGGAAACTTAGTGTCCTCCTGCACCATTTTATACATGATGAGCCGTCAGTAATGGGATTATTAAACAAAAACGTTTCAGGCGCTGGCGTTAACCTTTTTTAATGCCTAATTAGGTTTTGCAAAGAAATAATTAGATTCTACAGTGCTTACACTGCCTATATTTTCAAATGGCATCTGCAGCAAACACATCATCCTGCGACACTCGTGCCAATAATCTGCGGATATATGCGCTACAGTTGCAGTCAGATGTAAGATTTTAAAACATGTTGGGACCAAATAAGGTGCACTTAAAGCTAAAATAATTATCCAACACAGGCTATAGGCCAACCTGCAGCAATCTGATCGTCTGGTCGAGTGCGCCCTCTTGTGGTAGCCTGCCAAATAACACTTACATTGAATAAAGCAGAGGATCATTTGGATAAAAAAAGACGCAAAAACTCGACACATCTGCTATCTCAGATCGACACTTAAAATATCATAAAGTCTGATGTTCTTCGGCCATGACATATACTTCTTTAACAGTGGAAAGCTTTTTCAGAAGGAGTCAGACATTCAGCTTTTGCTCTACAAATGTGGGCGTTGACCCCGGCGCAGGCGCAGGCGCACTCCCCAGTGCTGCAGTTTTCCCTTGGGCTGTGCATCTTTAGATGTCATGCTCAAAATATGCTGAGCACAATAAGTGGATTAGCTCTGTGGGTATCCTCAGCATATAAGCGACAGAATGTAGCAAACCTTCACCCTTTCCCCCATTTTAATCTCCTGTTGCATGTCAAACACAGAAATAAGTAAATGGCCGGAAATGTCAATGGATCTCACGTTTTGTATAAAGGAGCAGGTGTGATTAAATGATTATTATTAACATTTGCTGCATGGGTGAAATTTCAACATGTAAACCTCCTGTTTCTCCTCCTCTCCTGTTGTAGGACTACACTTTTTTTGTTTGTTTGTTTTGTTTTTGTTTGTTTGCTTTCTATTGTTTGGGGGCTTTTGTGTTTATTGTTGTTTTTAGTTTGATTACCGTGTTTTTTGTTTAGCTTGGGGGGTGGAGGGGGGGTGTTGTGTGTCTGTATTTTAACAGGTCTTGTTGCATATCATTTTTTGTCCACTAGAGGGGAGTACTGCCTGTGATCGAGGGTCTAAAATCTCGCGAGAGGTATTTCTCTTCTCGTTTCAAAAGGTCAGCTGACCTGCAGCCTGTCATTTGTAGCCCGGCACGCAGAGAAGCATTTCGACGCTGTCACCCTGGTAAGCTATTCGTTTTAGTACTGTACATTTATAAATATGTTTTAACAACTGCGTTTATCATGGCTAAACGGGCCTCTTTGGACAGTCAGGAGAGCGAACAATAAACAAATTCAAATACTAGCGAGAGACTAGGTAGCTAGCGTTAGCTTACACGCTAGTAACGATGGTAACAGAATATTCTAGACTCACCTGCTGCTAACGTTAGCTAGTGCATCAATGGGTGCTAACGTTAGCTAACGTTAGCATCTATAACATACATACATACATACATACATACATAAGACTTTAATGGTTATTTACATGAGTCAGTCTGGGCTGGTACACTTTGATCACTAGTAGTATGGTGTTAGTTTGTTCAATAAGCATTTAAAATAGCGTTTGCTATTAACTTACCAACATTAGCGACGGCTAGGTGTGCGACTGAAGCTTCATCATCTTCCTCTTACCACAGCACAATGTGCAAGTGTCAAAGAATAGTGAATTAAGTTTCCTGAAGAAAGGCGTTAAAATGTAAATTTCTCCTAGTTTTCCGCAGAGAGTATTGTTGGTTTTAAATGTTTTGTTGGCTTTGGCTATAGCTGTAGGGGTATGTTAAATCCTTAAAAATTAAAAGAGATGGGATTGTAGTGACAATGGATTGAGCTGCAGGAGGCTGTAAAATTCATTTTTTGTCGAGTTTCAGTCAGCACCATTAGAGCTGCCAGTTCTTCTAAAGCATTTTGTTTCTGCTAGTTCTCCATTAGACTTCCATTCATACTTTGACCAGCATGATTATGGAACAGGTAGTGAATTGCTATGTACAATTAAAAAGCTCCTCAAATATAAGTTGTAAACCCTGCTGAAACCCTGAAATGATGGCCACCACCTATGCAGTCTAAACAAGATCAGAACATCTACTTTTAAAAGCTGTTGGGAAAATTACTCATTTGAATCAATATATATATACACAGAAGATGTTGATATTTTGTTGCACTACTGTGTTTGTTGTTTGACTGCAACAAATCCCACATCTGGCCTTTTTCAGGCCTTTTCTTCTAAGTTAATTCAGGATACAAGGAATAATTGTTTTTTTTTTTTTTTTTTTCAGAATTTATGTAATAGCCACTTCCTGATTACTGTTGTTGTGATGTTGTAATAACTGTTCTGGATATTTTGCAACAAAGACAAAAAATTATATTCAAAAGGAAAAAAAAAAATCTTTGCAGCCTCTCTCTGGATTGTTCAAGTTAGCTAATAGCTAAACGATCTAATGGTGGTCTCCAGCGCCAGTTAAGTTACTAATTAAATCTGTTACAAAGTGTCAGAATGCAGTGAAAATGCCCATTATCATTTCTTAAAACCGAAGGTGACATCTTCAGTTACTTTTCTTGTCTGGTCAGCAGTCCAAAATCCAGAGACTAGTGGAGCTTTTATTATAATACTGAAGCTAACAAGGTTTAAGTCCTGACTCTTGATGATGTGACTAGTCAGTATCGCTTCATAATGTGACTTTTCTTTTCTACAGAAAGACCCACACTCCCAAAGATGGCTGACACAAACCAACAAAGCCCTCCTCCCCAGCTAGGGCCTGTGGTAAGTTGGCTGTTTGACAGTTACTTACAGCTATCTCTCACCCTTTAAGGTACATTCTACTGATTCTACATTAAAACATAGACGTCACAAGGATTACTGCTCGTCCTATAAAACACTTGTATAATGTCCTCTGTTGCTCTGGAGCATGATTTTGTGAGGTCTGATAAAATAACCCTTATTAGTGTAACCAGGATTGCCTGAAATTAGATTTGAGATTTCATCATTTTAACAGAAAGCCTGCAGTACAAACTAAGAGCTTAGATACTGAAAGCTGTGGGTCTTTACATAACAGAGAAAATCTAACAAAAAACAAGTTAAGTATAGTTGATTTATTTAGCACCTTTCACAGATACAAAATCACAAAGTGCTTTACATCATTAAAAAGAAATGCTACTGAGCTACATCATGGAAAGTGTAGGTTTCAGGGTATTTTAGCCTCTGCTTCACTGATTTTGACTATGCTGCTTTTAATTTGCTTTTCACACTTATTAGTTATTAGTCTTCGTAATATTATTTACAGAGACCCGACTTGTAATAATGATACTGGTAATATGGCTAATTAAAATAAGACAAATAATAATAATAATTGCAGTTATGGGCATCGAGCAGGATCATAAGGGCAGTAGGTGATTCGCAAACAAAGATCCAGACTCTACAGCTTCGGAAGCAGAAATACCTGCAGAAAGCAACAGGAGGAGAGAAGAAGCCAAGTTAGTAACATAATAAGTAGGTTTGTTGATAAGTTACAGCTGCATCTTATCACCTGACTTCTGATGAAAGGGCATTAGAATTAACTACTAGATTGTATTAAGCTGTTTTTCAGTTTGGCTGATTTATGCTGACCGTTGAGAAGACCAAAGTGAACCATCAGTGAATCAGTTTCAGTAAACATGAGAAAACAGGAGGCCCGTCCTGTTTTCTCATGTCCAAGTGCTAAAACAGCACATCATACCAGCTAAAAGAAATGACCCAGCACTTTCACAGTTTACACTGTGCATCCTTCACACGTTATCATATCATAAGTGATATGATAATATGTGTCATCATATCTTTCTACTTCTATATGCCTGAATTTCTTAAGTGTATTTTTTTTCTTTCTTCCACAGCAATTTTTAATGAGCAACAAGCTGGAAACTGCAATGTGGCTGTCACGGCTCTTCACCGTCTACTGCTCTGTAATGTTTATTCTACCAGTTTTGGGGTGAGTGCACTCAGTCGGTCTGCTTTGACCTCATTTTCCTTTCTTCCATCAGGAGTTGATATCATAATATTGTTTGTGTTTGTTTTTTTTTTTTTGTTTTTTTTTTGTTTTGTTTTTTGTTTTGTTTTTCAGACCCTATGCAGCAGCAAACTTCTATCAGAGAGCCTTGTTAGCGAACGCCCTCACCAGTGCTCTTCGCTTGCATCAAAGGCTTCCACGTTTCCAGCTAAGCAGAGCTTTCCTGGCCCAGGCTCTTCAAGAGGACAGCTGTCATTATCTGCTCTACTCACTCATCCTTGTCAACTCCTACCCTATCACAAGTATCCTTTCACCTTGAAATATTCTGAAAAAAAACAAAGGTACAGTGTTATATAATAAGTATTTTATCACTTCAGATGAGGCTACAGTGCAAACTAGTAGTTTGAAACAAGATCTTCTTTAATTGTTGCTTATTCATTTTCAAGATTCTGTGCAATATCTTCAGATTTGAGCATGTAAGGTTTCTCTTCCATCATCTTATTTACAAACACTTATGTAACCATGTTACATGCAGTCTTGTCCGATAAGCTCGTTTTTAACCGTATGTAAACTTACAAACATGAAACCTGGTTTGGGGGAGCCAGGGTAGATTTCTCCTGGAAAACGCTGATTTCTTTGCCATGTGTTCGGGTGAAATTGCTGTGGGAGCTCTTTGTTCTGTCTTTTTATGTGGCTCTTTAACACTAATGTCCAGTGAGCATCTTCCCAGTCTTCCTCTTCTCCTTGCTTCATGCAACTACCTACACAAAGAAAGTCCTTGATGTGAGTATGAGGTAGAAGTCACCTGCTGTGACTTTTATTTCTTTTTATTGAAAATGTCTGACAGAAAGCTGTTTGCTATATATTATTTAACGAATAGTGTTTTAGTTGGTTAGTCTATTGCCCAGGGACCCAAATTCAACTAAAAAAAATCAGATTAAAAAACTCTGTGCCTCACTGGATGTGCCTCTGACTTTCTGTTATCTTTCTCTGCAGTCCATGGGCCCCAGCAGCCTGATGTTCATCAGAAACCTCCTGGACAAACTAACATTGAATCAGCAGAACATTCTGAAGTTCATCGCCTGCAATGAGATCTTTTTGATGCCAGCCACTGTTTTTATGCTCTTCAGGTATTCACTCACACCTGAAGTCAAAAGTTGTTTATTCTCCAGAAACATTCCGGATCCTTTATCTACCTTTACACTCACCAAGCTCTCACCATACTAATACTGGTGAATAGAGGCCTCAATTTGCTCTCAAATCAGCCTCAGTTCTTTGTGCCATGGATTCCACAAGATGTTGGAAACATTCCTTAGAGATACTGGTCCATGTTGACATGATCGCATCACATCATTGCTGCTGATTTGTCAGCTGCAGTTTCATGCTGCCAGTCTCCCGTTCTATCACATCCCAAAGGTGGATTCAGATTTGGTGACTGGGGAGGCCACTGAAATGCATTAAACTCACTGTGTGAGATGACCTTAGCTTTGTGACATGATTCCCATGCTACTTCTGAATTCTACTGCCACATGATTGGCTCATTGATTAGTTGCACGAATAAGCAGGCATACAGGTGTTCCTTTTAAGACAATGACAAAGTGGGGAAAACTATTGATTGTTGTCTGAGACATTTTTCTGCTTGTGCAGCCACCTGCTTATTAGTTGTATGTTGCCAAATGTACTTTGGACATTATGAACAACAAAACAGGCCAGTTTTCCATGTTGTCAGATATTTCTAAGGTCACACTAAATTTGGGATTTTATCTAGAAGTACACAAAAACACAATCCCTGTTAAAGTTACTAAAGTCACTCCATAAATCAGTTTTACTGAATAGAATTTCAGCTACCAGTGCTCTGATACCTGTTGCCTGTTATTGCAGTTTGGTGTTATATTTACAACATTTTAACAAATGCTTAACACATTAAGTTTATTATTCTTATTATTGTTGTTATTGAAATATTAGACAATCCACAATTGAGTAATGTTAGTTTTGTTTTATTCATGATATTCAATTCTTGTTAACAGTGGCCAGGGAAGCTTGCTGCTGCCTTTCATTTACTACCGATTTCTCACTCTCCGCTACACATCCAGAAGAAACCCATACTGCCGGTAAGATGTTTAATAATACAGTGTATATTCATGTAAATTATAGTTTATCAGGCTAGCCATGATTCCAAAGAGTAAAACACTAGAAGGTGGTAAAGATGTCTATACCTTGCATGCATGGGAACCAGAAATTATTTATTGGTTTTGGAGTTGTCTGCTAGATTATTGGAAATAAGGCTTGACTCTAAACTACTCTGTGTGCTGCAGATTATCTTTTTTTTGTGTGTGTATTAAACACATCTTCTTTCCACCCCAGCACCTTGTTCACAGAGCTGCGGATTCTTCTGGAGCACTTCATCATGAAGCCTGCCTGTCCTGCCTTCTTCAGGAGGATGTGCCTCAGCAGTATCGCCTTCATCAGCCGCCTCGCCCCCACGGGGGTCTGATTACACAACGTAATCTTTTTGTTTTCTTTATATTTTGTTTTTCCACCATTTAGGATGTGACTTAGACTTTGATGGGGACAGACAATGCCATCACCAGAAGGAACTGTTTTCTGAATGTCAGCTTTACAGTCTGTGCTCCAACTTCTCTCTATATTTGAGTACAGTTGAAGAGCAGCCAGTAATGCACTGAAGTTTTATGGTGATATTTCTTTTCCCATCCTCCTAATGTGACCTCATTGAAGCAGTGGACAACCCTCACTTTGTCATGTTCACTAAAAGGAGCACAGTAAACATCAGCTATGTTCTCTGTGTATTGGCTGTTATTGTTCTTTCCTTTTTTTGTCCTTATTTATTCATGACAAATGCTTATTCTGTGATGAAACATTAACATTCTGAGATTAGTAACTTAAATGAAAATGTTCTTATATATAATTACAATTGTCTATTTTCTTTAAATAATCACTCTGCTTGCGTGGATGGGGGAAGTGATTTGTTTGCAGTTTCTACCTAGTCTGATTTCTTTTATGTGCAGAGCATCTGATCTTCTAATTTGTCTAAATGCTAACTTTAAATGTATTCTATCGATGCCATCAACTCCTCCTTTTAACAACATTCAAAATCTAAGTAGGTATAATGTCAAAATGGGTGTTGAATTGAGAAACAAGATATCTGCTGTATTTTATAGAATACTATAAGGTACCAAACATTTTTCTTTTTTAAATGAATTGCACTGTGCATGTCATGCCTATGAATACATTCTGGCCTTGTTTCTCAGTTTGAAAACTGTTTTGAATTTGCTTTGTTCATATATTTGTTGCTCTTGTAGATTTATTTCTTATTGCATGCTCTGAATTTCTTTTCTCTGCCATGTTAAATGAGTTTCATTTGCCTACAGACAAACCATGTTTTTATGACAAAAATAAAATGATCTCTTACTTAAACCAATAAAATAAGTACAGTAATGTGGGTTTGTGCAAAGTGCAGTTTGGAAGTACTAAAGTACTTTAGTACTTCCATATAATGCTACTTTATACTTCACTACATTTGAGAGGCAAATATTGTACCTTTGTCCACTACATTTATTTGATAACTTTTGTTACTACATTTTGCAGATTCAGATAAATACTATCAACAAATAAATTAGTATTATTGTAGGTTAAGATAAAACAGAACATTTTTGGTTCCTATGGGGAAGTTTACAAGCTACCCAGCTACAGCATTAAAGTCATGTACACATTAATGCATCACTTACTATAATCCAATGTTAAATATTATTCTGAAATAGGTGCTTGTACTTTTAAATATATTTCAATTCTAATGCTTTTGTACTTTTGTACTGTAAAATTTTGAGTGCAGTATTTTTACTTTCACTTACTTTTTTGTGATCTTTACAACATCTGAGTACTTCTACCACACAATCCGTAGTCAAGGCCAGCTAATTAGCTTTTTAGCAGCTTTCAGTTCCATCTAACGAGCTTCACTAGCATATAGAATTATACAGTTTATTTCTTTTTATTCTTACGTTGTTAGGTACGTAGAGGCCCATATTAAAATTTACATTCATTGAGGAATATTATATTAAGCGATATTTCGCACTAAACTGTGTAATTGATGGCTAAACGAACAAAATCCAGTTATATATAGCGGAAGCAAATAAACCAATCAGACCACGGCTTCAAAGTTCGACATCCAGTCACAGCCAATGGTGTCGGAGCTTGTAGTAGCGTTGCCATTGGCAACGGGCAGTAGCGTTTTTCTGGTTCTCAAGCGCTGACAGTTTAATCATAATATTTGCGTTTGCGTGGGTTTCTGTGCTGCGTTTACATCATACAGTAGAACTGGTTTGATTCGGGTTGTTTTACTTCGCTCGGTATTTTTTTTATGCTGATTTTCTCCACTTCAAAGTAGACAGTTGGCGTGCGGATAAATCGTGTTAGCTAATTAGCTTGGTAGCTAACGTTAGCACGTCGAGCTAATCTCCTTGCTTTCGATAATCCCAGTCTCTCCTCACCATCATTGTCGCCTTGTAATTTTACTGACAAGTTGTGACAAACGGCGGAGGTGGACTGCAACTAATGTTCCCTGTAGATTTTTAACTGGATAACTTACCTGGAAGGTTTGAACTAGAGTTTTTCCTCCTCTTAGATAAAACACACAGTGGAGAAAGAAGATGGAGCTCCACCTAAATCGAGTTGATTATATTCAGGTAACACGAAGTAGGGTCTGAACAATGTGTTTTATCGTAATGCTTGGTTTGTTATTCAGTAATTACCTTAATCCCAGACAGTTTTCTCCCATGGGAAAGTCTATTCAGTGCATTGTCCTCCACTGTGCAATAAGGTTTTCTTTCTCTCTGTTTTAATACATGGTTCATGCTTCTTTCGACTCACAGGTTGGTGTGACCTCTCAGAAAACGATGAGGCTTCTTCCAGCATTGGGAAAAAAGGCAACCCAGAAGGTATTATTAATGTCAGAGCAATGCCAGTGTCTGACCTCTGTGTTGTGTTTGTCATGTACATCTTCATGTTGCTCGATTGGTGTCTCTTTGTTTCAGGTTGCTATTGCTGATCATGATGGTATATTGACATGTTTTGGGATGAAGAAGGGAGAAGCTGTGGTGTGTATCCTAGTTAAATTTTTACTTTCTTTATCGTACAACCAGTTGGATCTTAATGTGTTGCCTTACAGTTTCTAACAGCAAGAAATTTGATTTTCTGTTTCAGCCTGTGTTTAAAACACTTCCAGGCCAGAAAATAGCCAGAATAGACCTTGGAGGAGCTGCAGGAACTCCACAGGAGAAGATTTTTGTTTGTTCTGGTTCTCAGGTCCGAGGATTCACCAAGAAAGGCAAACAGTTCCTCACCTTTGAAGCCAACCTCGCCGAGACCATTAATGCAATGTAGGAGCCACTGCTCATTTTCACTTACTCTGCCTGACTGACTTGTTCAGAGCTGTGTTATTTTTACTTCACTGATTGACTTTCTCTCTTTTCCAGGCACGTCTCAGGGGCTGACCTTTTTGTTTGTGCAAGTTACATCTACAACCACTACTGTGACTGCAAGGATCAGGACTACTATCTCTCTGGAGATAAAATTAATGATATCACATGTTTGTCCTCATCGAACCTGACTCGCCTCGTCCCGGTCCTGGCATGCCAAGATCGGGTTCTCAGAGTCTTGCAGGTAAACCAGGCTTGCATTTACTGTAGTTGTTGTTCTACCTAAAACAATCACATGAGATTTTTTTTGAGTTTTCTACATGTTGTTTTGTTTTTTTTATTCTGTAGGGATCTGAGCTTGCCTATGACATTGAAGTCCCTGGCCCTCCATCTGTCTTGGAATTGTACAACAAAGATGGAGGCAAGTTCACCTCTCTGTGTGCTGTATAATAGAAACAAGAAAATATAACATTGCTTTATACTGAGCAGATCCTACATAATGTAAGTGATTTCTCTATAGGAGAGGAAATCCTCTATGGAACTACAGATGGTAAAATAGGATTGGTCCAGATCGGTGAGCGCTCAGCTGCAACCAAATGGGAGATCGACAATGACAAAAAGAAAGGAGGTACGTTGTTTATGGAACCATGCCAGGGTGTTGCATGTTTTAGCCAATGGAATATACATTTTGTTACAATTTCGTCTATGAGCCATTTACCACAGCAAATGTGAAATTACTGGAGATGAGTAAACCATGGTTCGTCCAAAAATCTAAACTGATAATTCTGACTGAATTCCCATACATGATCTACCCATATACCACTGTATTTTCCTTCTCCTTGTTGTTTTGAGTCAACCTCTCACAGTACAGTTACACATTTCTGTCTCTCATCAGGAATTCTTTGCATTGACACTTATGACATTATTGGAGATGGAGTGAATGACATTCTGGTGGGCAGGGATGATGGGTCGGTAGAAGTTTATGGTTTTGACAGCTCCAATGAGCCTACATTACGTTTTGAGCATGTAAGTTTTTGCCTGCCACATTTCATCAAAACTGCTGGGATTAATACTTACATTATAACTTTTATTACTCTATTTATTTAACAGAGAGTATGCTGTTGAGTCTTTTTCAGTATTACATGTGTATACTATAGTATTATATAGTATTAGGGTGTATAGTATTATAACATATAGTGATCATAGTGCTTCCTCAATGACGGTCAGACTTTCCTCTCTTCAGATACTTTCAGAGAGCGTGACTTCCATCCAGGGTGGCTGTGTGGGGAAGGAGTCTTATGATGAGGTCTTGACTGCCACTTATACAGGTTATATAAAAAAATTTCAAAACATTGCATTTAGTGTTCACACTTTTTGATTTTTTTGTATTTAATCTCAGGAAAATGTGTCTGGTGTCCTGTCTGTCAAACAACTATCATATAGAGAGATCATTTCTGTCTAACATGTAGTATGGGTAACTTAAAACCCAACGGTTACTGTTAAAATGGAGACGTAGTAGAAGGGGATCTTGACATTCAAAGCATATGAATAATTGCCATTACGTCTTCCAGGATGGGTGACTGGTTTGACCACTGAGCCCCAGAAGGCTGAAGCTGGCCCTGGAGACGAGGTCAGGATGAGTAAGGAGACCCAGTCCAAAGTAGAAGCACTCAGGTATCCTAAAAATAGTGCTTCCTCTGAAATGAAATTCTGATAAAAAAAATCAGTTCTTCAGGTCAGTTTATGGTTTGTTTTCAGGGCAGAGCTGGAGCAGCTGCAGGTCAAAGTCCTGCAGGGACGAGAGCAGTACCAACAGACCTCTCAGTCGAGCACAGCCGTTTCTGCTGTGCCCGTCTTCAGCATTAATGACAAGTTCACCCTCTGCCAGGACGATGCCAGCTACAGCCTCACCCTGGAGGTGCAGACTGCCATCGACAATCTTCTGCTCCAGGTACACTTAGCAATAAATCCCTAAAATTTATTGCTAAGTCTAAATCCCGAAAAAAATGTAATAATCCTATTCTTGATCCGATGTTGCAGATGTTAACATGCAAAATTAAACAACTTAAAGATTAATCTCCTATGCAGAGCGACGTCCCCATAGACCTGCTGGATGTGGACAAAAACTCAGCTGTTGTCAGTTTCAGTGAATGTGACTCAGAGGTGAGCTGCACATGCTCTTTCTACACAGTACTGTGCAAATGAAGTCACAAAACTGCAGCTGCTCCCCGAGGGCTCACTCTCTTACTCTGTTTGCAGCAGCCTAATGGGAACTTCCTCCTGGCCACGTACAGATGTCAGGCTAACACAACCAGACTTGAGCTCAAGGTAACAAGTGCATCAAAGACAGTACTCAGCTACACCACCACTTTACCACCACCATAATCACATTAGAATCCTTCCAGTAGATTGCTGTAGATATTTAAAAATAGTTCACATCATCTATAATAAATTGCTTTCATAGGTGAGGTCCATTGAGGGACAATATGGAACACTGCAGGCCTATGTTACCCCCAGACTGCAACCCAAGACCTGCCAGGTCCGCCAGTACCAGATCAAACCTCTGTCCCTCCACCAGCGCACACACAGCATAGACCAAGACAGGTAAAGACTGCAACTTAAAAGTCTGATAGAGTTTTGACTGAAATAAATCTTAAATTTTGCATTTTCAAAAGAAGACACTAATAATTTAGATTAGGATTGGAATCATGTAATCTAATCCTGTCTTGAAGTTGTAGGTATTCTTGTGTTTTTCAAAACTCCAGGGCAAAGGTGTGGATATTTTGTTTCCCAAAATAAAAATAAAATAATATTTAATCATAACATTTTACTCTCACACCAAATGCTGGACCAGTTGAAAGAGTCGTTTCGTTGGCTATATTTTTTAATCATTTGTCATAAAAATTAGATTTGTAATTAATTTATAGTACCGTGGTACAGCCATATAAGTTGTCTTTCAGTTTTGTTATTCACAATTTTGACCTTACAAAGTACCTTTGTCTGTCTCTTACTTCTCTCTGTCTCTCTGTCTGTCTTACAGGCCCATGAACAGCCTCAGTCTGGTGGGACAGTTCAGTTTTGCAGAGATCCACTCCTGGGTGGTCTTCTGCTTGCCAGAGGTGCCTGAGAAAACACCAGCAGGAGAGAGCATCACTTTTTATTTCCATAACACTTTCCTTGGCACACAGCTTGAAGCCAACTACTGGTAATTACTAGCACGCAGCAGACTCAAGCACTGCATGTAAATGTGTAGAAATTATGAGATAAATGACAAGGGGTTATAAAAATTTCATAACCTGTTCAATACCTCTGAAATGTTTTATTTATGTTTTACATATTGCTTCTATAGTTCATTTAAAATGGTGATTTGGGTTCAAACCTATTTGGATCAAGCACACTTTTTCTATATTTGTAATTTTAGCAAAGGAGAGGGTCACTTCAGGTCAGACAACATCTCTACCATCTCCATCCTAAGTGATGTCCTCTCTAAAGAAGCTACCAAGAGGAAAATAAATCTCAACATTTCATATGGTAGGTGTATTGTTATTCTTTTTCAGTGTTTGTTTCACACTGTCTATCTGTAGCACTAAATTATTTTTCTTCCAGATATCAACGATGACTCTGTGAACCATACCCTTAAAATGATCCATCCAAAGCTAGAGTACCAGTTGTTGCTGGCAAGGAAAGTTCAGCTTATTGATGCTCTCAAAGTAAGTATTGGTTAAATATTAAAGGCACCATACTATGGGAGCTGGTGCCATGCTCTGCGAGTCTGGTGTATGTAACCAAACAGGAGATGCTATGTTATCTTATATTTTCCTCACCACCTCTTCCTCTGTGATTGACAGGAGCTTCAGGTTCACGAGGGGAATCCTGACTTCCTCATCCCAGAGTATCGCAGTATCTTAGATGAGTCTGCCAATCTCCTCGAGGAGTACAAGAAGCAGCCAGCACACCTTGAGAGGCTTTATGGTATAGTATTTAAAAATTACTCTTAATTTTTAACATTATCATTGCATTTCACTAGCTTTCTCATCTAGAGCCTTGAGGTATTAGGCTTGTTGGCTGATGGTAACTAATATTTTTTTCTGTTTCTTTTTCTCTCCTGTAGGAATGATCACAGACCTCTTCATTGACAAGTTCAAGTTCAAAGGCCAGAATGTGAAAACCAAGGTGTCCTCATTATTGGAGATACTCGATAATTACGACTTAAATTCTCTGTTAGACTTTTTCAGTGAAGCATGATGTCAAACAGTTGATAGAGTATTTATTTAGTTGTCTTTAAGGGTCTTGATTTGTGCTATTTTTGTATTGTAAATACATGTTTTGTTTTATGATAGTTGCTACAAGTGTCACAAAGTCATGTTGTAAAACTGTTAGTTACTGCTTGTCCTATTATGTACAATATTCAAATATTTCTAATGTCTTTTGATAGCATCTAAAACAAGGGAGGTTATTAATAAACCACTACAAGGTTAGCCGGATGGTGCAGATTCGTCTTTTTATCAGTGGCTTGGGTTGAGGTTTGTAAATTGAGTTACTAAATATAAGCCTTATATAAGCACACACATCACATATGTTTTTATATCATAATAATCATAGCTCTGGTTCCCACTCTTGAAATAGATCTTATTTGTAACCATTGTAAGAGTCATCATTCACGGGTCTGATGAAAAAATATACTGAACAAATGCTACTAAAAATATGAAATTCTACAGGAAGGAGAGCGCTTGTTTGATATAGTGAGCCACAAATCACAAATGTGTAATTTTTCCACACAACACCCTAAAACCATTTTCATAAATTATTATGTCTGCAATACCTTGATTGGTAAATTTATAAAATCACAAATAGATGACTGTAATTGTGTTCCTTATGGTACTTGTATCCTTTGAACACAATCATTCTGCAATTATGCCAATATGTTTACTTTAGTATAATTTCAAATGCAGGACTTTTACTTGTAATGGAGCATTCTGCAGTGTGGTATTGCTACTTTGACAATTACGCTACAGACTTGTTTGTATTGTTTGTGTTGTAGAACCTGCATATGTGCGTCTTTTACACTCAAACCGGTTTTGAATTTATAATCAAGCGAATTGTGCCCTCTCGGCCTCCGTACGCCCCATACGTCACTACCTGTGTGGCCTGTGATTGGTTCATTTCAATCCTCGCGGGCTACTTGAACTGAGAGAAAGCAGCGTTTCTGTGTAAATGGACTGATGCTAGCAGCTGCCCTTGTTTGCAGGTTGGTGGTTATTTCGAATTTTGTTTGAGTATGGCGGTTTAAAACCACATCTTTTTTCCCCCCCACACTGTAGATATTGAACTGCCGACTGTGCGTGTTTTGTTCGTCAGTACAGTTCCAAGTGCCGTTGCCATCTCAACAGCCTAGTTTTGATTCTGAACGTAACCTTCCTCTGCAAGGCAGTAGCTAATGTTAGCCTCGATTTAACGTTACGTGGGCTATTGAGAGTCATTTTTGACTTATTTTTCACAAGCATAAAGCACACCACAGCTGCAGGAAATTAGTAAGCAAGACGCGAGGGATATGTCAGGAGCTAACAGAGGACTAGGAAGCGCGGCCAGCGAGTATCACAATCAAGAGAATATGCTGTCAAGACAGAGGGGCTCGCTGAAAGCGCGACCTGCTGCAAATGAAAACCAAGAAAACCTTCCACCGAAACAAGCGGCCAACAGAACCGTCCTGGGAGCTCTACAGAACAACCAGCGGAGCAAAACCCAGAACCAGCGCGGCACAAAGCAGGTTGGTTTGGTTAACGGTGATGCTAGTAGCTCGCCTAGCACCAACTAGTGTTTGTTAATGATTATAGCATTTACAATAAGGCACCTTTGTGGGTTTTGGAGGCAACATATTTCAGTTATTACTCCACTCATGTCTAAATAGCTTGTTTTACTGCCAGTTGTAACCTTTTTAATTAAAAAAAAAAAAAAACAAATCGACAGATATATTTAAATGTATCTATCTACTTCTGGTGCACAGGTTGTCCGCCATTTTAATGTCACCATTAGTGCTACACTTTTTACATGTATTGCAGCTCTTTAACGGTTTGAATGCATCTAAGAGGTATTATTTTGTCCGAGTAACCGCTCAGAACCCAAAGATGTAATCTGTAATCATGCGTGACAGAGAACATCAAAATTTCACATTTAAGAAGCTGCAACCAGTGAATGTTTGGCTTTTGTGCTAATAAATGGTCAAATTAATCTATCAATATTTGACTTATCTGTTGATCTACATCTAACACAAGTGTTAGGAGTTATTTTGTGCAATAATTGCTCCTGCTTTAATACAGGATAAACTGCCTCTTGGTTTCTCATAAATTACTGTTATTTAATCCCTAATAGGTGCAATTCTCAAAGATCTCAACTGACCTAGTTTTTATTTATTTTCTTTACTTCCAGGAGTCATCACAGCCCTTATCTTGTAAAAATGAAGATTTTGGCAAAAGCTGCTATGAGAAGCCCCCCACCAAGCAGCCATCTTTCCAGATCCATGTGGATGAGCCTGATGGCGCCTGCACCAAGAAGCCACAGCAGGTGGTCGAAGCTGTCAAAGCAAAGTCCGTTGCCGATGACTCTCCGCTGACCATTAACAATGCTGTGGCACAGCTCAGACAGCCCCTTGCCACAATTGATATTCCATCAGCGATGGATGTCAGCTTTGGTGTGTAAATTTTTTTTTTTTTTTTTTTGGCAAAATTGAGTTTCATAGAATGTCCATAATTTCAGAAATTCACATCGAATTGCATTTACAGAAACTGAACCAGGATTTGGTTTACTTTTACTGTCTGTACACTAAATGTAAAGCTTTCTTTCATTAGACTCTCCCATGGACATGTCTGTGGTTGAGGGGGAGGAGAAACCCATCAATGTAAATGAGGTCCCAGATTATGCTGCTGAAATCCACACATACCTGAGGGAAATGGAGGTAATCTTTGAAGTGCAAATGCTACTGTAGTTTGACTTTACTAGAAAACTGCATTGCTATCAAGACCCTTTCAGATCCCTGCATTGGTAGGGTTATGCTGAGTTTGCCACATTAAACCTCTAGAAATGCAGTTTATTGAAACTTGCCTGCACATGGTTTCTTTCTAACAGTATTGTTTCCTTATAGGTAAAAACCAGGCCTAAAGCAGGCTACATGAAAAAGCAACCAGACATCACCAACAGTATGAGGGCAATCCTGGTGGACTGGCTGGTTGAGGTTGGAGAAGAGTACAAGCTCCAGACCGAGACACTTTATCTGGCCGTAAACTACATTGATCGCTTCCTCTCCTCAATGTCTGTGTTGAGGGGGAAGCTTCAGCTTGTCGGGACTGCTGCTATGCTGTTGGCTTCGTATGTACTCATCTTAAATTTATTTCATGTGTTCAAGACTGACTTTTCTGTTTAATGTGACTTTTATATGTTCAAATTCAAATGCAGGAAGTTTGAAGAAATCTACCCCCCTGAGGTGGCAGAGTTTGTTTACATCACTGATGACACCTACACCAAGAAGCAAGTGTTAAGAATGGAGCATCTGGTGCTTAAAGTGCTCTCCTTTGATCTGGCTGCACCAACCATCCACCAGTTTCTCACCCAGTACTTTCTCCATCAGTCTGTTACCAAACAGGTGGAGAACTTGGCAATGGTGAGCATCCACTTAGGTGTCAGTCTTTTGTAGCCACATTGGCAGAGATCAAACCTTGCTCTTAACCAAAGAATCTCTGGTCAGTGTAACCCAATCTACATAAATTGCACAAAACTTTTTTTTAATAACTTTTTTAAAAATATCTTTTCCTCAGTACCTTGGGGAGCTCAGTCTGATTGAATCGGATCCCTTCTTGAAGTACCTCCCATCACAGACAGCTGCTGCAGCCTACATTGTGGCCAACAACACACTGACTGGTGGCTCATGGGTGAGTTCTAGGTGCAGTAATAGAATAAAGCTAGTGGTCAAAGTAAATTGGCAACTATCTTAATCTAATTATTCAACCATCAGTGCAAAGCGTTTTTGATTTTGCCCTTTCAATGTGAAGTCATGTGTGCAAACATGCAAGATGACTCAAGTTGTCTTGCCTTCAGCCTCAGTCCTTGGTGGAGATGACTGGCTACTCCGTGGAAGATCTGATGCCTTGTGTTGAGGATCTGCACAGAACATACCTCGGTGCTGCTCAGCATGCCCAGCGGTCTGTCCAGGAAAAGTACAAGACCTCTAAGTAAGTACTGTACTTAGGAACTTGACATAAGATGGGAACTGATCACTTTGTCTACATGGGCTGAAATCTTTTGATGCTTTGGCTTGACTTGAATGTACCATGTAAATGGCCTAAACACTGCTTGTCTGTTTCCTAGGTACCTTGAAGTTTCTTGCATCAAAGTACCAACAAAATTGCTGCTGAACTGACTCATTCCTTTCTTGTTGTTGTCCATGTAGAGTTGTACCCTGTCACTCTTTAGTTTTTAATTTTTTTTTTTTTTTTAATTTTTTTTTTTTTAAATGATGTGTACCACAGTTTCAAATGATACAGCCTGCTCTTCTTGGAGTAGAGCTAGTTTAGAGTTTTTAAATGGTATTTTTATATATTCAATCCTGATTCATATCAGATGCTACAGTTGTTGGTTAATCAAGCAGTTAATGTTTTTGACTTTTAATCACAGACAAAATGTAGAGGTCTGTCACCACTTTATAAACGTGATGCTTTGATCTGCTCTCTAACTCCACTAGACCGGTAAATGTACTCAAGCCCAGAAAACCTAAACTTTTTTTTTTTTTTTTTTTTCCCCTCCCATTTTCAGGGTTCAGTTTGTTCTAAGCGGTTACTGTTGAGTACACGTCAAGAGGTGCAATCTTAAAATATTTGGCCTCATGAGATGCAGATTAAAGTGTTTTGTCTGTTATGATGGAGTCAGCTGTCTCATTACATTGATGTCTGGAAGTTAACAGCTTCAAGGTATCTTCTGCACTGTAAAATATGGCTCTTGTAAATAAAATTACATTTAAAGTAAGACTTCATTTTTACATCTTTATGGGCATTTTGGGCTCATGGGGGCAGCAGAGCACCAGTTTTGGTCAGATACATGAGAACTTGGAAATCTTAAATTTTAAGAACTAAAGGGTGTTGCAGTGTTTTGGATTAGTTAAAGTAGTTGTAGATGGTAAATTGTACACACTCGGACTTGCATAGAAAGGGTTGAAATGGCTTCAGCTTTATTTTAAAGCCTGTGATGGTTTAGTGATCTCTAAGGTACTTTGCCTCATGGGCATCTGTTTTAATTTTGCATGAGGCTTTAAATGCTAAACTGAACACTGAAGGCTAAACTCTTGACATGAAAGATGAATCATATCCTTGGGCCTGAACTTGCTCCATGAAGTATGGGAGGCTTTAGATTATACTTATGCTTCATCACTGGTAAACACTGCATATCTTGAGCTCTAAATTATTACATTACAGGCTAATTTTGCCTACTTGTGGATATAAGTAGGATGAACAAAACACCTGTCAGTAAAACACACTACTATTCCAGTCTCTAACATTATTCACTCATTGTGATGGTGTGAAAACTGAACCTGCTAACCTATACATGTAAGAAGAGGGTTTGAGGGGAGACTGGATAGAAATAAAGTACTGACACACAAACAAAAACTGAGGGAGACTTTAAAGATTCTTGATTGAAATCTCAGCAGTTGCATAGTTTCCAACATTACCTGATGTGATACTATAAATTGTTAAAGCCTCAATAGATCCAAAGTGTGTACACAAAGATGTTCATGGCAAACAAAGGTTCCTCCTTTTTCTAAACATGTGTAAAAAAAAAAAAAAAAAAAAAGGTAAATGACAAAATAGGAGTGATGTTTTCTTGTCATTCATCAGTGATTTGATTTTTTTTTTTTCCCCTGTGAAAATGAAATGAAGGCAGCCAATAGCGTTAAAGGCACTCTCCCCCCTCGCTCTCATGATAAATTGGGAGGCTGGCTTTGTGCGAGGAGTCTGACAGGAGAGGGGAAGCAGCGCCCAGCTGCAGAAAGATTTCCACCATTTCATCTCAGGAGAGTGGACAGCTCAAAGACCATGCACACACTTTCAACAGGTTTGCTTTATCGCTGACAACACCCACTTGTGACTAACTGGAGGATTAAACCATGGGAGCAGATGGGAATTCTATAACATAGCCAAACCAGCTGGATACCTGCTTGAGCAATGGCTCCTACAGCTACAGCACAACATTTGTCTAACCCCTGAGAAGATCCAAGAGTCGGAAAAGAGCATTTTTGGAAGAGGTGAGGAGGGCGGGTTGCTGCCTAACCCCATGCCTGCCCCCAGAAAATTTCTGGTGGCGTCCACCTCGCTGCCCCTGGCACTTGGCTGGGGCTGGAACCTGAGCTTGTACGTGGGGATGCTCCTCGGGCTCCTGATACTCATGATGCTTCTGCTCTGGATGCTCCTCAAGCAACTTGGGAACTCAGTGGCAAAATCCATACTGCAGCCTGTACGCTCTATCAGACATCCTTGCCTTGAACAGAGGTTTCAGCAAGTGTTGTGAAAAAAAATGGTAACTATCTGCCAAAATGCAAGGACTGGGAGATGTTGGAGATGTTGAATATGCCTTTTCAGATTCATGTAAGAAAATTACTTTAAAAAATTGTTTATGGGCACAAGTGCTTATATTCCTTCATAAAATAAAAAAAAAAACTCATGTTCCTATTTATAGAAACCACTGTCTATTCTTTTAACAGCTTCATATGTTGCTCCAGTATTATCTTGCTCAGACAAGCATGAAACAGGGAGTCTTATCTATGCTCTTTTGAGTAATTGAAAATACTGTTGGTATTGCGCAACATCTATTCCTTTTCATGTCTCAGATGAATTTACACAGCCAAGCTCAAACATCTAAACTGCTGAGTAAAAGCACAAGCCAAGATTAAATCTGCATCTCGATTCATGATGATTAAAGCAATGCATTCAGGAGGGCAATTTGCACTCCTCTCATCTCATTGGAGAATTGGCAGGAGGGATATTGAGGATATTTCATTGATGAAAAAAAATAAAAGGACCTGTGTGCCACTTGGTTTCTCAACTCCTGTGTCCATGTCTGGGGATAATATAAATGAGGCTCTTGAGGCAAAAGGCTAATCTCAACTGCAAGAGCCCACAGGCTTAATACTGTTTGATATTTCTCTGGTATTTACAAGCAGTTACAATACATAGGGAGGGGCATTTGTTGAACCTGGAAAGACTGCACATTTTGTTCAGTGTGACCTGGTAAATCTAACTCTCCATGTGTTTTAGTTTTATTCTTCTTCAATCATCAGTCAGAGCTGGGGTTGATGGAATAGTCTGAGAGGAATCAATAGCCTATTAGCCCTGGGGGGAGCGTAATTATACCTCAACAGTTGATTTCCTTATACAGCAACACAGTAACACAAACACAGACATAGTACTTTTGCGTGATGCCTTGGCATTGTTAATGTTACGCAAACGGTGTAAACACTGGCACGTCTCTGCAAGGAAAAAACGCCTGAGCTTTAATCAAAACAATAAAATTAGTTGCATATGTTTTTTCTCACATATTAGTTCAGTTCAGAGAACTTTATTGTCATTCACTTTATGTTCTGGAACGTATAAGGAACGAGATTTCGTTGCACCAGCTCAGAAGATCACAGTCACTGTAGTTAGAGGTAGAGAACCACACTGTGTCCATTCAATATGAGGTTATTGAATACAGGTCCAACTAGCAGCACCTCTAAAGCTCACTGACTAACATGTAATATCTCCTTTGTTTAATCTGTGCAAAAACACGAAATATTAAAACAATGTTTTGTTACCTTTGGACATGCTAGTCTTTCCCCCAGTTTCCAGTCTTGCTAAGGTGCCAAGCTAATATAAGTGACTGCTGGCTCCAGTTTTATATTCAGCATACTATCAAGATCGTGGTAGCAATCCTCTCATATGGCTCTCGGCATAGCTCTCAAAGGGCTGAACTACTCTTGCAAATGTTTTCTCTTTTAATAGTCTGTCTGAAAATCTATTGGCTGCGGTGAACCTGGTGATTCTACCTCAACAGTTCTGCACACAGGTTATTTGAAACTAATAACCCTTTGCTTGCATACTCCCTTCAGCAAGAGACCTGTAGATTAATGAGGTCTGACAAAATGGATAGATCCCATGACTGCATGTTTTTCTCCTCTGCTACTGGGCCTCACACTGTCCTCTAACACTGCTCTGTCCTCTGTGGCCTCACTACCATCCTGCCTCCTCAGTAAAGACAGAACCATAATATCTGTGAATGCAGCACATGTGCAAGTTAAGACAAAAACAAGAACCAAACCTACCTATAAGCTAAACATGAAAAGAATCATAACGGATCCCTTTGCATTTTGGAGACTGTGGAGAGTGAAGAAAAGATCCTGATGGGATGTGGTGTGAGATTTTTTCTTAAATGTGTGAAGAGAAGAGAGAGAACTTAGAGATACTAAAATATAAATCAAGGTAAACTATGCCTCTGAGCAAGAGAAGAAAATAAAATTTTATAGTCCAGGTCTATTCTTTTGGTGGCTGTTTCAAAGATTTGGGGGAATGCACATTATACAGGGCATTAACTGTGAGGTAGGTACATTAGCATTTTATGATGGAAATGTTTAGTTTCAAACTGTGTCCCGTGTTTCTGTGATTTATTACACATCTGATATTTTTCTACTCATTCACATGTAAACCATAAATGTTTATTTTCTTCTCTTTCTCAGGGCAGCTTTGAACAGAGCTAGCTAGTTTCCCCTTGTTTCCAGTCTTTATGCTAAGCTAAGCTAATGTCCCTACCAGCTCCAATTAGTCACTGTTTATTGGCTGATACCGCAACCTAATTTTGTCATCAGTTGCCTTTTGACGGAAGGCTTTCTGACTTTAGGCATTGCTAATCTTGAAGTTAGTTTCCTATCTGAATGTGATGTCCATTCAAAATGGCCACAATGGGCTACTGTAGTTTCTTTTTTCAGTAAGAAACCATTCTGTCTTTCAGTCTGAAGCTACATGGTTGTTTTCATCGGAGCCATGGACAGTTACCCGCTACAAAAGGCTGTTGTTATTCTTAAAATGCCTAAAACATTTTGATGGGATTTTTGTGGACACTCTCAAAACGTCCATGAAGCCGGGTAATATTCGTGGAAATGGAGCCAGCGTTTGTTAACACCTTCCCTCAGCGCAGAGGAAGATAGCAAACACACCCGATCAGTGGTGGCCCTTTGATTGATGACCAAGCTTATATTCTACCATGCAAAGACTGTATAATACAAACACTGTATAATATACAGACTGTACAGACTGTAAATATTCCAACCTGCTATCACAGCACCTTCAGAGTTATTTTATTGTATTCCTATGGTATCTATTTTACTCTTTTTATTTTATTCTATGCTATTGTGTTAACTGTGTAAACTGCTCACGTGCCTTGAACTGCCCCCCAGGGGACAAATAAAGTTCTTTGATTTGATTTGATTTGATATTTTCCATCATTCAGCGCCTGCAAATTGAGCTGTCCACAGTCCTGTATATCAGGGTGTGCCTCAGCACTCTCCTCATCAATGGAAATCTCACACCAGTTTTGGAACTGACAATTCAGGGATGTTAGTGGGAAGCGAAAGCAGCAGTCAGCAGTCTGCTGGTTCACTGACTTGGCTTAGATGATTTTAAACCACTTGATAGCTGTTTCTATCATCCCCATCAGTCTCAGCTGTGCTTTGTGTTTAGTGCTCACCAGCAAACACGCTAAACTAAGATGGTGAACATTGTAAATATTATTCCTGCTTAACATCAGCATGTTATGTTGTCATTGTGTAAATCTGTTTTCGAGTCTACCGTCAGTTACAGAGCAATCAGTAATGGAAATAATCGTTGTGCTACAGGTATCAGCTTAATCAAACTTAAGTTTTTGACAAATGATTTGACAAATCAACAGTTAAACCAAATATAAAAATCATTGTCCAGCTTTTCGCTTGCTGTTATATCAAGGACACACTACTTGAAGTGGAAGGAAGAATAGATACTTGGATAGGGGGAAGCAGTTGCATACATTATCCCAAGTACTTCACCTGAAGCATGATAAAAGTGTTAATCAAAATTCCTATTCAAGCTTTTATAGATTTGTGATATTTAATATCCAAAGCATTATGTGATCCATTCAGCATGACTAAAAGACTGCCCAATAATGTGGGAAAAATATCTCCATTTAATCTGATAAGTTTGTTATTAGCTTATTTTAATGTTCGTTTATTTGCGCTTAAAGGAAATTGGCTCCACGTCAGTCTGGGAGGCTATGAGATGAAGCTGCGAGTTTCCGTAACTGGATCACCTCTGAGATGGCGTTCACACTCTCATCCTCTTTCACAAGTGCTCAGTTTAATTAAGGTTTGCAGGGATGAGGACAGCAATGATGATATGCGAGCTGCACCTCGGCGCTCTGCTCTGCTGATCCCTTTGCTCCTATCAGGCATCAAGCATCTCCTGTTTGTCTCCTGTTTGCCATAACATGCATTTACCTCAGATTAACTTCGCTGGAAAACATGTCCTCAGAAATGTAGAGCATGGAGCATAAAGTGAATACTGTAGGGAGCAAAAGCGAAGGGGCCCCTAATTAAAAATTATGTTAGTTTAAGCCTAACTCCACATTGATTTTTGTGTAAATAAGGATTCTTTCTCTCACAGACTACTTCATGACATTTAATTAATTATAGCCTCATATTATTAATTACATCAAGACATTTGCTCACAAAATGTCACTGAGGCTAAGTGAGGAACATTTGTACATTTACTAAAGTACTTTTTTGAGGTATGTGTTGGAAAATATTTTACTTGCTTTTAACATTTCACAGCTATAGATGCTCCATGTATAAACATATTCGAGGAGCTTTTCATATTTCAATCATATCACTCAAATATACATCCTACATGTCTTTTGTATATCAATTAGAGCATTTCAGGACAGTAAAGGCTATACAGCATATTGAAAACTAACAGAGAAAACAAAATCTGATCTAGGGCAGGGTGTGTGTCCTGTGTCATTAACCTTTGTGGAAACAGTTTTTATCAATTGTAATTTAATATGTGTGAAACACTGATGGAAAATATATTCTTGAAAAATGAAATCTATAAAAACAGTTATTTGGTGTCTTCTGAACCCTGGGGTGGAGATCCGTGTAACCCTTGTCACTTTTTTTGAAGGCCACACAAAGGCGATTGGACACATGAGGTCACAAGCTCCTGTTTGACTGACAGTGAGTGAAAGATAACACTGCATGTGGATGAGGAAGTGTTTCCTGTCAGCTTTTCCTTTTGACGCTGCAGCCTCCAGAAGCTTCTACTTCAACCAGAGATCACCTGTGAGGAGAACGAAGACACACACCTGGTGGTAAGAACAAAAACTAGTGACTGTTACTCATTTTTCTGTATTGATTCTGAATTTAAACAATTACATACTAAGGTGGTCAATTTTGATAAGAATTTTAAATCTGTGACACTTTCTTTACTTTGTTTACAATGCTTGTCTTCCATCAGCAAAAAGGATGGTGAGTGTTTTCTTTCACTGTTTCATTTTTTGTTAAATTAAATGTCCTCAAAATATGGTAAATGCTGCGAGAACTGCCTTTCTGTACTGCACAAAATAGTAAAAATGAAATGTGTCTCGAGTCTTGAAAGGTCACTGCCTTTTCAAGCCACAGTGAAACCTGCACTGCATGATCAGTCTTAAACAATACACATCACAAATAGCTGTTAGCAAAAGCCCCCTGATTTGCATGAAGCTTTTATTTTTCATAAATGTAACCTAATTGTCATTAAACTGAATCCTCATTTTTCAACTTTCTTATTTGTGCTTGCTGTGAAGACTTGATGTGTACAGATACTCTGACTCTCAGATGGTCACTAATTCACAGAGGGGACTTTTTGAGAAGAAGCACTCATTAGTAAAACAATAGTGCAACTCGTGCAGTACACTCCCAGTGGCAGGAAGAGAAGGAGCAGCTTCACTTGATATCCTTGATTTGATTTTATCCTCTCCAGCTTGTTGAGAGACCTCAGACTGTCTGATGAGGATAAGTTGATTTAAGGAGTAAAGCGATGGCAAGAACTCAGTTTCAGTTGATGACGGTGGTCTAATTTGTACCATATTGTATTACCACGTGCATGGAAACTACAGGTACTAGTGTCTATTGTATCCCCACCGGGTTACAATTTCATCAAAGGACAGCTGGGACAATGCTCCCTGATGGCACTTTGGCTGAATGCTGTACTCTTTGAAAAGTTGAAAAAAGAAAATAAAAAAGAGAGAATGTGAAATCAACACTGGCTTTAAACACTGATCTAAGATGCTTCCATTCTGTTTATTAGGTCCACCTCATTTGTTGATTAGTGCTACTTTAAAGAAACTGCTGACAGTGAGAGTCAAGAAAACAAGATTTGTTTTATTTTAAGATTATTGTAGAAAGAACAGAATTTAGACCAACTGCAATAATCTATATAAAGAGTTCTGACTATTTAGATGTTGCTGAAGAGCTTGTTTCCTCAAAGTGTAAAGTATTAATGAAAGCACTGTTAAGCAAACAATAGAGAGTTTAAAGCCATGCTGGTGACTCTGTAAGTCAGTACTTATGCAGCATTTGTGTCACATTGCTACCACAATTTCCACTTTCTCACTGGTAGTTGAGTTCAAGTCAATATCCAAATCATAATCACTACTGAGAAACTTTCTGAAAGAACCAACATATCTGATTTGGAACTTAACAATGTGGAAGTGTCTGAAAACAAAACAAATGTGGATGCCTCATATCTGCCAAAGACGTCGTTCAGTGTCCTTAATGTCACATTTAATGGATGTGGTGTGATATTGTTTATGTACATTCATTTTAATTCAGGTGGCACAACATGAAAAGTCAGGGTCATTGGGATTCATCCTCTGAGGACCATGAATGTCTGTAGCCTATAATGTATTTAATGGCAGTCCATCCAATGGTTGTGAAGACACAGAGCCACAAGATTAGTGTAGTACAGAACCACAGTTGGCATTTGTTAGCTAACACTGAAAGAATAAAAGAAAGAAAATTAAATAAACAATGTGCTGTTTAACATTCTAGAAATGAGTGGGACTTTAAATGAGTAGCCTAAATTATTTTACTGCAGAAAAAATGTGTTTGTCTGTAAAGAAAGGCCACGGTGTCAAATTTAAACTCGTTTCATTATGCATGCAGGCCAGATCAAGGTTAGCATCCAGGAAGAGGTTGTTCTTTTAGGTACATCATAACACGCACGCAAGCTAGTCTGAGTGTGAAAACAAATGATCAACAAAAGAAATAATAAACAGAAAATCTGAGAGGCGGGGGAGACAATATTCTTTCACTTCTCCCACCTGCGTAGTTTGAAACAAGGCAACAGCTGGGACAGATGTTTTATTGCTTTTTCTTCAAGTGACATTTCCCCTGGAGAACAATTCAAGCACCAACAAGTGAGACACAGCACATTTTTTAAATTATCGACATGACTCAAAGCAGCAGCCAGACTTGATATAGGTAATACTTAAGGTACTTGCCTCAGAGTTTGGATAGACAATATTTAAACCCAGGTGGGCTTTGATGGCCTAGAGTAATATTTTTATAGTGCAGCTACCAAACAGTCATTTGCAGCAATTTTCTGTATCTGTACATTTTTTATGCCCAAAAAAATGAAACATTTTCAGTATTTAGTCTTATTAGGAAGGGGAATTGCTTGAAATGTCTTCTGGACCATCGCTAAGCTCCTAAACTCTCAGCGGAAATGGTATTTTCATTATTTAAGTGGGCCTAATTTACTGCTTAGAAGTTGAGAATTAATTTGCAAATCATATAATTAAAGTTCAACAAAAATAACACATATTGCAGTTTTTTGCTTTTGATGTTGTGGAAGAAACATCAACAGTGAAAGCCGTGCATATAAGAAAACAACATCTTGAAAGACAACATTGAGGAAAGAGTGTCTGTATATGTGTTTGTTATTTACCTGTGTTACTCTCTTCCCACAGGAGTACAGAGGCAGTGTGAGACCGTTCGTCAACTTCAACGCCAAACACGATGCCGAGATCCTCCATAAAGCCATGAAAGGAATTGGTCAGTTTGCTTTTCTCACTCTCACTCAGCGTTTCATTCAACTGTAATGTACTATGTTAAACTATATTTCCCAATATATTAATATATCCCCAACACCCTCAACAATATCGTCACTTGATCCCACATTTAAAATACAGTAGGTTTGTTTGCCCACAAGAGACAGTTGTGCCTTATTCATGTGTCAAAAATATACAGTGGGTACGGAAAGTATTCAGACCCCCTTAAATTTTTCACTGTTATATTGCAGCCATTTGCTAAAATCATTTAAGTTCATTTTTTTCCTCATTAATGTACACACAGCACCCCATATTGACAGAGAAGCACACAATTGTTGAAATTTTTGCAGATTTATTAAAAAAGAAAAACTGAAATATCACACGGCCATAAGTATTCAGACGCTTTGCTCAGTATTTAGTAGAAGCACCCTCTTACGCCCAATTTAATGTTTGTTTTGCTTCTCTCTAAATCCATTACAACAATAAAACACAGTAATGACACAACGATGTGCAAACCACCGGCACATGAAAATAATTGTGCTTTCCCAGTTCGTTTGGTCTAATTAGGAGAGAAGTGAGTTTCACCAAGTTTGAAACTTAAACTTAACTAAACTTCCAAACATACGTCACAGAGGATGGGCCAGTGAACAAATGAATTAAATGATTATAATAATTAGAAATTTTTGCAAATAAACTTGTGATAAAGTGACAATGCAGGGAATATATACAGATGATAGTAAACAAAGGAAAATTACCTTTTTTAAATGCAGTGAATGAATATATGTGAGGCTTAATTTAGTGTTTTATGTCTCCAGTCCAGGCCCAATCTTCCAACATGGAATTTTTATTCATGTTATCAATATAACTTAATGTATTGATCAACTTCAAGCAGCTTTTAATTTATTTGGATTAATTTTATTAATTTAATTGTATTTGGATTTCCTCATTTGTTTTTCCTTTTTATCACCGGCACCTGTGTGGTTCTTTTTGTGTATGTTACGTGTTTTGCTATTTTCAGTCTGATTAATGTTCAGGTTCACATTTTCTCACTTCTATCTTAAAAGAATGCTCACAAGCCAATATGTACATATAAACTACACTCTATACTGGTCATGAATAGGTCTATTCCTGTGATTTTAATTTAAGTTTAAAGCCTTAAATTAAGATTGCTCCTCATTTAACCCAGGGATTATTCTCTTATCTCCTTACAGACTTCCCAAATCTGAATACCACAGTAATTAATTTCAACTCAAGTCTGGATGCGGTTCAACAAGCATGTCAACATGAGCTCTCCTGCCCCCTGATGCCAATTTATACATACATGCTTTTCTTAACGTGACTGTGGGAGACATACTTGGAGCACAATCCTACAAAAGCTAAATATTAACTTCTCTTAACCTAGAGGGCATTTGCAAGAGATTAATAATTTTTATATTTTTACAGTATAAGCACCTTGTTTTTAACTGTTCAGCTTAATTCTAATTACTTTTTAATAGATGGACTTTTGGCCCCATTTTCTTTTCTCAGGTGATTAAATTTTAATTGCAGAGAAACAACTTTGGAAACTGCAATCAAAACATCCTTCTGTAGTCATTAGTGTAAATCAATGGGCCCGATGATACTCACTTGAGGTGTACTACAGGCATATTACGACTGATGCGTCCCCTGCTACATATTACTCTACTAATCATCAGCACCTTTCCCCCCTTTATTTCTGCTCTTTCTTTCTGTGAGTTTACTTTTGTACTCTCACAATAAAAGTAAACAGGAAATATCTACTTATAACAATTTAAAAAGTGAAGGGGAGGAGAACAATGATGACCCATGCCGACCTCTGTCCATAGTCTGGCTGTCATTACAGATAAGCAGGGCTTTGTGCCATCATTACCTGAGAAAAATTGAACATTTTGATCCCTCAGTGAAGAAACCACAAGCTGCTCTTCAGCTTGTTTGTCCATCGAAGCTGTTCTCTCTGAGGTGCTGATGCCTTTCAGGAGCTATTGATTATAAGATGGGCTTCATCAGTTCTTTTAAATCTTGATCTCCTGCTTCAAGGGGTCAGCTCTTCAAATGGGAGGATATTACAAGCTGTCAATTATTCTCTGTCAGATTTTGCTAGGGAGAAAGCTCCTGCTGAATGTTGGGTACCAGCAGAATACTGCTTCATTAGCCCTTTGTTTATGAAAAAGTTCACAGAGCAGTTTCCTGTGTATTACTGTATTTAACGCCTCTTTGATTTCTGGTCCAGGTACAGATGAAGACGCCATCCTCATGCTCCTGACAGCACGCAGCAATGATCAACGCCAGCAAATTAAGGCAGCGTACAAAAAGGCCTATGGAAAGGTAACATGAGCCGCAGGGAATTAAACCGAGAGCCGATGACAACCAGCAGTCACACTGACGGATGGTTACAGGTCATATAAGCATCTGTCTCCTCCACACTCACCAACATGAACCTGAATGACACTCAGTCTAACAGCGTTTGGGGTGCATGAATTTCTTTTTAAGTGTACTTATTCAAGTTTATTCATTTTTCATCATTTTTATTTTTCTCAAAGAATAAGAATGGAATTTCAACAATTCCATGAAAAGACCTAAACCAACAATCTAATTAGTCTGGCTCTGCCCCAAGATAACTGGTTCTTTCTGAAAATATTAAGGAAAGTCCACACATAGACTTACATGCTTAACAGTTCTTTAAAACATCTGGGTATTGTATTATTATTGAAAAAGGACTAAATGGTGCTTTGCTGGGAACAATTTTCAGTTGTGCATTAATAAACACTGGTGCTCCAGAGCGGTGCTCCTCCAGCAAGGGGCTGCAAATTCAAGATGAGAGGTCCCTAGATTATTACAAGATTATTAACAGGAAATGAGAGCAGAAGAAGCATCTTTCTAATACAGAGCATGTGTTCAGTTTTTCAGACGTTACTGTAATGCTTGATGGGTTTTTTTCCTTTGGATAATTTTAGGTGTTTCTAGTCTTTTAAAAATTACACTATTTATGTGATAAGGGTGGGAAACATCAGGAAGTATTGATGAGATTGACTTTCTTATCAGAACTTCTCCCATCAGTCATCTCACAACCAGTCTGATTTACCTTGTGACCCCACGGAGGGTTGCAATCCCTAGTTTAGGAACCACTGGACCACACTAACTGTATATTAGTTAGCTGAAACTAGCTTCAACTCTAGCAGCTACAACAGTGAAATGACACTTTAACATTGTTCCATCATTATTTAAAATGTAATACTGTAAAATATAATAATATATCACTCACAGGTGCCATTTGTCTGCAGAATGAACAGAGGCAGGAAAAACAATTTCCTACAGTCTCTGTGGACCAGAGCGAAGTGTAGTTAGTTACAAGCTGTGGGCATTTTACTGTCCCCTGCCCTTAGTGTTCTATCACACTGTCATGTTATTTTATGACCACCTGTGGATTGAAAGCAGCAACTTAATTTGCTTTCTGTGACTGTTACCGAAAAGCATTCTGGCAAATGTAATTGCCGCCTGAAGTATAAATAGATGATGCAGGTTGAGAGATAAAAGGTACATCAGAAAATCAGAATGTAACCCCTGGAACATTTCTGAATGTCACTGTGGTTTATTAAAATGAGCCTCAGAATGAGCCTATTTGTTTTTATCACTCTTTCAATATCATAAAATGTCATAAAATGTAATAATTCCACAAAACACATCATTAAACTACTTATTTGCAATAAAATGTGAAACCAGAACTGGTGCCGGAAAGTAAAGACAAAAACTCATATCCGACAGTGTAACAGTCATATCTCTCAGGAGCACATTCTCCTGCTTCTGCAGAAATGCACCTTTTGACAAGCCTTTCATGGGAATTTGACTTGACTGGCTTTTAACAGATGTGAAAAATTAAACAGGAAATTTGAAAACAGATTGTTATGTGAAAAGATAAATGGGTTATGTAATATGGAATATGTTCTTGTCCTGGGTAGCTAAAGAGAAGATTGTTGGACCGGTCTGTATATTTAGAAGCAGTGGCCAAGCACAGTACATCACAGGATCCCGTGGGTGCTTTGTGTGTACAAATACACACACAAACAAGTACACAAATACAATCAAATAACAAAGAAAAATGCTATTACTCACTCCTTTCATCATCATCATTCAGGTCACACTTCCAGCAGGGCCCAAATATGTCACTCATTGCAAACAGAAATCAATTTAGATGAAGCCGTCTGTGCTTTAAACTCTATGTTCTATTTGATTAGTTGGTAGTTTTGAGAAATATTGCAGTTTCTGCAGGTTATCTGCTCTTATGGTTATCTTCATTCATCTGAAAATGTCAGTAACGCTGTGTAATGTTACAAATGCTCTCCTCTCTTTGACATTGAGGAACCTGAAAGTTCCCATTTTCACACTTATTTGTTGTCATTTTTAGTCAGTCTTATGCAAATTTTGCATCTCATGTTGCAAAACATCTAATGTATACTTTTGCCTGTCAGAGTTGTCTCCTTTTCCTGTCAATACACGTACATGACATTGTTATTTTCATTAGATACGTTATTGCTCATGAATTTTAAAGGCTTTACGTATAAACCTATTGAAAAACACCAGTCTTCCTGGTGTCTTAAATGTCACAGCTTTGAAACATTGCACAGATGTGTTCTATGCAAACACAATTACTATTGTTTTTGTTTCTCTTGTCATTAATCATTGTTTGACCGCAGGACTTGGTTAGTGCACTAAAATCAGAGCTCGGTGGGTTGTTTGAGAGTCTGATTGTGGCCTTGATGACCCCGTCCGTCTCATATGATGCCTCTCAACTGCACAAGGCTCTCAAGGTACCTAATGAAAGTGAAACACATGTGAGCTAATAACAGTGATGAAGGCTCCCTTCTATTTAAACCTTGCCAGTAAACCAGCAGGCACTATACCAGAGCCCTGGCACTGGAACACAGAAATGGTGCTATTAGTTAAACCTGTGATTGACAAGTTTAAATGTCTGCCATGAGAAAGGTCTGTTTCATGTTGATATGCCATTTAAAAGATGTCCACATGGTTTATTGTCATTTATTGTAAAACCACAAAGTCTGTCCAGTAACATGGCTCCAAATGAATGCTGATGTTGCTAATGTCTGCAGCATGTGTAAGTAAGAAATCACTTACAAACATTTTAGCCACAACAACTTTATAAGCTTTATGTGGCCAAAATAATCATATAACACAGTTTATAATATGAGGACTTTATCATTTTGCAAAAGACAAAAGGATTATTTAATGTTCTAGCATTCAAAGAGCGACTTATTTGATTTTGACAACTTGCAAAAGATTAAAGCAGTTCTCACCGTTGAAAACTGAGAACAAAGGCAAGGACACAAACCAATTAACTTGATGCACAAATGATTCATATTATTATAAAAACATATAAAGAGGTCTTTTGTTGTTCTTTTTGACTTTAGGATCAAAACAAGATGTTTTGATGTCTCACAACTTTACTTACAGCAATTTAAAGAAACACATTTCTTGCTTTTTGGACAAACTCAGCCTACACTACTACTAAGTATTGGATTGTTATATTCAATATCAGGTTGAAATTTACAGAAGAGATGACCTCCTGCAACCTGCTTTACCATGTGACCAAGATGCTCAGTACAGTACATGTGCATGTACATTATTACTACTGTGAATATACAACCGACCTCACTGTTTTTGGGTAGTTGGGACAAATGGAAACACTTTTCAGTTCTTAGTAACACCTAGCTTTGAGTATTATATTTTTCTTCAGATCCATCTTGTGCACCTCTCATGTGGATCAAATGAATGTCAGATCAAATTTGAGCCATAACATCATTTTATTTTTTTGAGGTGTCACATACTTGCTTCTCCTGCTTTTTTATGTCACACATAAGGGTCATAAGGTTTGGAGAAAAATGGGCTTCACCGAGTCCTGAATCGTCTTAAAAGTCGCAGTGGAACTTTTTTTCTTTCTTTCTTTCTTTTTTTTTTGTTCTCATTATTCTTTAAACACGTTCACATTTGCATTACCAGTGCAAATGAAATGTTCAATCAAAGTGAAGGCAAAGCATTTAGGACTTGGCCTCGACGTTCCCATCACAGCCACTGTTCCATTTGTTTGGTACGTCAGACATTTTATGCTGCAGGTTAATTATAGAAAGAGAAGAGAACCTCAAAGCTAATTCTCTGTAGTACTAAACCCATTCATTCCTCACTCACATACCTCCTCAATGTGCTGTGCTCACAAACTGTACTTCTTATTTTGTTCTTATTTTGTTTTTGATCACATATATTGACTATGATATATATGATATAAAATAAAATAGAGCACGCTGCCACAAAAATACATACATACTGTGTGTGGTTCCCAGGGCGCCGGGACTAATGACGACGTGCTGGTTGAGATCCTGGCCTCCAGGACTGGCGAACACATTAAAGAAATCACCAAAGTGTACAAGAAAGGTGACTTACTCATATGTAAAAGAGAGAGGCAAAGGCTGATCGCACGTTAACTGTGACAGTTATTGGTAAAATGTTTTTAATTGCTGTTTAATTGCTAGAAAGACACATAGAAGTGTTTTCTGATATTTGTCACACAAACGAGGCTCATTTTGAGACTATTGCTGAAACAACTAATGCTAAGTTTTTCTTGGGAGGGCAGTGTTTACCTGAATAGATTTGTAGAATTATTGTTTGTGATTATGCTAATTGGTGCACTTAAACTGATTTGTTGATACTTAGAGCATGAGTTTTTCACTTCGAAAATCAGGGAAAAAGTGAGAAATCTACATTTGAGATATTTTGTTCGCTTGTTTACCTGTGCATAGATTTCAAGCTCCGTAATTCTGAAAACAACCAGTGCTAAATAGGATCTGTCCTGGTGGGCAGGAGTCTAAGACACTGAATATGTAAAAGTATGGGGCCTCTTCCTCACCTTTGACTTATAATGTTCCTTTTGATATATTTTAGACCAACTTAGTGACTCCACTGTCATATTTATTATACAGAAAAAGAACTATCTGAACTCAAAGATTACAGTGACTGTAAAGGCTTAACATATTTTTATAGAGATTTGAAATCTCTTCTCCACAGTATTTTCCCCAGAGGAGAAGAGGCACAGGACTTCTTTAGTGTATTTACAGTATGAAGTGTGTAGCTTCACCCACTGGCTTCCAACTAGAATATCATAGAGTTCTGTCATCTGAGTAATGAATACGCAACACCTCTCTTAACACCTTTCATACTTAAATGTGCCACTACAAGAATGTCTCTAAAATACCAGCTTAAATTGCAACAAACCACAATGGAAAACAGTATGTGACAACAGAGTCCCAAAGGGAAAGAGGCCGGTTCATTTGATCTGCACAAAAGAGCAGGCCACTCTGTCCATTAGCCAACTAAACAGAGGCCGGCCCACTAGGGTCGATTGCAGCCATTAGTGACTGTGGTGAGCAAGAAGTGTAAGCAATCTTCTGTCCCTCTTCTCTTCTTTCCTCCAGAGTTTGGCGGCAAGCTGGAGAAAGATATCTGCTGTGACACCTCCGGGCACTATCAGAAACTACTGGTGATCTTACTCCAGGTAGAGAAGGGGGGCTTGGTGGAAAGACTTATGTTTCCTTTTCTGATAATGAGAACCTCTGGTGATGCCATTACACAGTCATGAAGTCTAGGTATGGGCTGGGGATGGGGAGCAGGGATGGGGATGACACCACAATATACCACAGCTGATTTCTCAAATGTGTTTTTGTTTCCAGAAGAAATGTAATCTTCGTTTTTCTGGGACACTTGGGGGATAATGTAATCTTCAGAGGTTACCTGGGTTGAGAGAGGCTATGAGCTCACAGTGTTTCCATCCACACTGACCTACTTTTGCTTTCTGTCTGTCCACCTGTCCGTCTGTCTTTCTACCTGTCTTTCTTGTTTCTCTGGTTGATCATTTCTCCGGCTGTTCAGGGGAGCAGGGAGGAAGGAGTAGACGAGGGCAAGATCGAGAAAGACGCTAAGGTAAGAAGCAAAAAGAGGAGAAAAACATGATCTCACAGTTTTTTGTTTCATACATCTTGTATTGACGTCAGACATTTTCTAACTATTTTAACAAATAACTTGAAAGGTCACGGGTTAAATACCTCAATCCCTGTTACACTATAAAACCTATGTCACAAAGTGCATGTTACTATTTGTCCACTCCTCTCTGGTGTTACTCTGACAAGAGCTTGAATATTTGACATCTCTGCATCTCTCTAATGGCAAATAAAATATGGTCTTTTTCCTTAACATAATCAGGAACACAGTGTTGCAATATATAGATATGATATAATATTTAGGCGATAGGGTTGAACATGGATGTAAATTCTATAGGAATCATGGGCTGGTCACTCCCCAGAAGTGTGGTGCAATATTTTCAGTGAGGTAATCTTTGAAATGTTAATATGTAAGAACAGTGCCACCTTCCGTCTGAAACAGAGTTTTTCCTTTTATTTATTTATTTTGCAAAGGCTGAACTGGTGGCCCATAATATCACCTAGAAACCTATCCAGGCAGCTACAACAGCATTAATGTCTTGAAAATACTGTGTTACCTGAAATTTAAAAAAAAAAAAAAAAGCAACATCCAGCTGTTTTAAAATGTGAAAATGCATGAAACATAAAAATAGGTGGATGACCTTTGTATTATATATCAGATTTACCTTAATTCCACTATCTTCTTTCAAATGTTAACGGGCGGATGATTTGATCATGTTTCTGAGACGCTCTCCAAAGCGCAGTGAAGCTAAAGGCCAAGAAAGCTTTGAACGAGTCTTCTCTGAAGAACAGTCAATAGAATAAAATCATTAACCTTCAGGACTGGAACGTCTTGTATCTTATTAACCATTCCTCATTACTGATATTGAGCTGTGAATTGGGATCTAACACGAATAAACATTAAGTGGTCCTACATGTATCTAAATATACCACACATGATCATGATTCCAGTCCTGCTTGACTCGTAACAACACTACTGCAGTGTGAAACTGCTCTGTGATGAAACTAGCAGATATAAGGAATGCAGAATTCATTACAATTAGAAATGTGTCTCATGAATGCACCGTTGTATTTAATTGTATCAACAGATATTAGTGTTGCATTAGTTCTGCGCGTGTGTATCTGCCACTACAGGACTTGTATGCTGCTGGTGAAGGCAAGTTTGGCACAGATGAGGAGAAATTCATCACAGTTCTTGGAAACAGGAGCTCAGAGCATCTGAGAAAAGGTGAGTTTGTTTGTGCCAGTGTTTTTTGATTTTTGTAAATGCTTTTACTCATCTGCTGAAGAGCGCAAAATCAAGAGCTGCAAAACAACATACCATCATCGTCCTCTCATGTTACACTTCATTATTTCACCCAGATAATTCAGACAGCATTTAAACGGTCAGTTTCTGTTCAAATGAATGTTCGAATGAGCAGCATGAATGACAAAATACACCAGTGAAAATATCTCATGAATGAGAATACACAGGAATTTTTACACAAAAATATTAAACAAAAACGGAAAGCAGAAATACCTATTTATGTGTAAGTGTTTAAGAAAAGTGAGTTTGAAATGTGCAGCAAAGACCAAAAACATGTCTACAGTGAACAACACAAGACTTACACAGAACATGACAAAAAAGTAGAGAGAACCAGAGTTTGTAGAGATTATTAAAGTTTGAAAAGCAACAACCAGAAAACCCGAGGGCCCAAAGTCCTCACTGCAAAGAGAGGTCAGAGAGAAAAATGCCAAGACTTGTTCAAGCTGGTTAGTGAGTCAGACACCCGAATTAACTCACTGAAAAATTTAAGTGGAGGGACTCAATCAGCAAAGGAACATATCACCTGACAGATAAGATGAAGCTAAAGTGGGAATGTAATCCACACTGAATATAATGTATATAATACATAATACTATAGATCAATAAACACAAAATACAATACAATAAAACACAACAATACACAAAAAGGTCAATGTCAAAGTCATGTTAGTTTTCTGTTCAACAACATAACGAGTTGCTGTGAAGTCAAAACACACTCATGTTGAAAATGGCCCAGCCTCTTTAACACTGAAGTGGGTTTATTCCACTGCTAAGACGACATTAAAGTGTCACTGTGGTTGTTTTGTTCTCTATAGTGTTTGATGCCTACAAGAAGCTCTCTGGCTCTGATATAGAGGACAGCATTAAAGGAGAGACCTCTGGGAATTTGGAGAACCTACTTCTAGCTGTTGGTAAGGCTGATGCTTTATCTGGATGATACTTGACTGATCATAAACAGGAGACAAAGAGAAGTGATGCTGTTTTTTTTTCTGATGTGAGCATTCAAATGAAATACAGCAGAACATAACTCTTGACAGAAAAAAAGCCAGTCCAACGTCAGATTAACATGACAAACATTCAGTTTTACACAGAAAATTGTCTCCTCCACAGTGAAATGTGCCAGGAGTGTCCCACAATATTTTGCTGAAGGCCTGTATAAATCTATGAGGGTAGGTATCAGTGTCTACTATGTGTCCTATGTGTGATTTTTCTTACTATAACATATGCCTTTTTCTCTAATGGTATGAGTCCATGTGTAAGGTTCACACATGACCCTGTGTAAGGGTCACACGTGAGCTTTAAAGGTGCTGGTCGGTGAATAGTTTTAACATTTAGACAGAGCCAGGTCAGCTGTTTCCTCCTGTTTCTGATCTATTGCTTTATCACAGCAAACCATTCTGCAATCAGTTTGGCTGTTTCTTGGATTTGTGGATGTATTTTCCTACTGGATTCTATTCTTTTTTGATACATTGTGAAAACTCATAACTGTATAGAGCATATTGTCAAAGATGTAAAGTGTACTGTATATGAGATGTAGCTCAAGAGTTAAAGCTTCCAAAAACACAGGTATGGTCCTTTAATAAGTAGCGCTACAGTATTTTAATATTGGAACTCTTCACCTGTCCTACAATAGCACAATACTGTATAAAATATTGTTGTGTCTCTGCACCCAAGGAAAAAAAATAACTTCAGCACATGAGAGAAATATAAAGAAGGGTACTTTATGCTGTAGTTGACTAAAGCTGGATGAAGATATGTTTATAGCTTGTTAACCTCAGCTGCTGAATTTGTTTTTCTTGTTTAGCGTGCTGGGACTGATGACGACACGCTGATGAGGATAATGGTGTCAAGGAGCGAGGTGGACATGTTGGACATCAGAGCCAGCTTCAAAAAGATGTACGGAGCTTCTCTGTACACCACCATCCAGGTACTGCTCACCCAAACAGCCTTCCTTAACATTTCAGTATATTTTACTGTGTGGTTCTTGGTCTAATCCTTCAGAAGAAAAGAAAAAAAGATGTGATGTGAGTCTCTTCGCATTTTTCCTCCTGCTGTTCTGCTAAACATAGTCATCTATCCCTCTTTAGGCTTTTAAAGCACCAGATGGGTGTACTATAGTTATGCTACTTGTACACCATTCATGTCAGTGAAGTGATATCGTGGAGTTTTAGTGAATTCGTGGAGTGATTTACTTTAAATGCTTTGTTCAGCGTGATGAGACTGCTTCCCTGCTTTTCACATCAGCCAGAGTGAATTCATCTATTCTCCTGGGGCCAGATGTTTCCACAGAGAGGAGTTATTGCCATCCTGCAATGGAAAATTCTAAATGGCAAATATTGAATAGCTAAATAGGACCTTTAAATAAATGCAGTAAAATATTCTAATGGACCAATATATATATTGTTACAGTTTAAGTAGAGTACATATTTATTTTCTTGTAGCAATTACTTCTTCAAAATGCCAGACTTTCTGATAGTATTTATAATTAATGGTGGTATTTTTCCAGATGACATCGTTTCATTTCACTTTTTTGACTTTTAGTGAAAGTAAACCATGTCTCACTGGCACTTTGAAATGGACTGGAGTCAATATTAATGTAACACATGCTTTTTTCTGCTATAAGGACAGCTCATGTCATAGTTACTGTAACTACCAGTTTACAACTTGCAGCTGAAGTCGCAACACATCAACGTTGAAGCCATTGTTATGTCTGGGAAACTTGGTTTTCAATGACACCAAAGTAAAAGCAAACAAATAATATACAACAGTATAATATTATAAACATTATTCTGAAATTGGTTATGATGAGTATATTTTGATCCTAATACTTTTGCGAGTAGTATTTCGAATGAGCTAAGTAAAAGGATGAAGTTACTGGTATAATGTGAACACTGTATTTATTTACAGCAGCATCCAGTTGACAAATTCAAATTAAGTTTAGTTTGCCTTTGTTCTTGCACTAGCTATTATATACACTTGTATAACTCTGGCCAATGAGCTAGATGGCTATACTTTGGTAGCATTTGCTGTGCCTTCTATGAGAGACTGGGAACACTGCTGCATGACATTTAAAATGGCAATGACAACATAAGCAATTTGCAGAGTCTACAAGTACAATTTTTCAGTGTCTTGCTCAAGGACACTTCAACATTTGGAGAGGAGGAGCAGGAAATCCAACCACCCGAGCTACAGCTGCCCACATGTCATGAAAAGTGACAGTGTGTTCACTTGAAAAAAAAAATGCTGCTGGAAAAAAAAAGAGAGGAACAGAGGCAGTTCTGATGTAAATATATAAAGATGTAAAATTCTATAAAACTAATAAAATTTTTAATTATTTGTCTGTTGATTTTGCAGGAGGACACAGCTGGAGACTACCAGAAGGCTTTACTCTACCTCTGCGGTGGGAATGATTAATGTTGTTTTATGGTGTGCTGAGCAGCGCTGAACAATGAGCCACCATGGTGCTGCGAGACAAAGCTACATGTGACATGAGGTTATTGATCCACTGAATTGTTTATTCTTTCTGACTTTAGCTTGTTATTGATTGGATTAGTGTGAATTACCCATCTGTCATTGTGACTTATGACATTATCTACTGCATGAACAGCACTTAGAGTGCATTCACTTCAAAGTTATTTTGTGTTTGTTTAGTGTCAGACATTATTTAAACCAAACAAACAGAAACAAAAACACTGTGTTTGATAATGGTGCACTTTTGATTTTAAAGTGGAGAAAAATGTTAGCTGTGTTTGAAATGAAGGAATATTTGATTAATATGTAGTAAATGTTTTTTGCCCATGCCATTTGGCCCTATTTCCTGTCAAATGTACATTTAACATTAGCAGTTGTTTACCTTATTTGTGCACAGTGCTCACAGCATGTGTTAAATGTAACTTACTTAAATACAATACCGCTGCTGAATTCTTAAACCCTACATGCGCTCCTGCTCTCATTACTTACAAACGAACTGCTGATCCAGACTTAAATTGCAGTGCGGCTGTCAGTGGTCAATAAGTAATGGGACGCTATTAGACATTTGGTGACTCATATAAACATCTACTGCCTCCATGTCTTTCTCCATGAAGGGACCTGATGTCAAACAAATTGGGTCCTTAGATCAGTGGATGAGAATTTAGTCCACTTTGCTGGACCTGTACCACAGGATGGCAGCAAAGTTTAAAATGAGCAGACTGTTTCTCGACACTGTTTTCCATGACTGATTCCATGACTGAAGCGATGCAGTGTAAAATGAGACTTTCACTTTGTAAAGGTGAAGCAAGACATTAGTACCGACATTAAAGTGAGATTTCAGAGTTCTGTTTTAAACCACGTGAACCCTTAAGTAGCTAAATAGTTTTTCCACACTCCCTGACTTCACATACAGTAATATTCTGTAATATCTGCTTGCTCCAGTTTCTATGATAATAAATCCAGGACTCCACATTTTTTATGGCTTTTCCATTACATCATAAGGAAAATATCTGATTATGTTTTATTGTCTTTTGGAGCAGTTTGTGCACATGTCAATGTAATTCTGCATTAGATAGAAGTGGCAGAAAGTAACCACATTTACTGTACAGTACATCCAGTACTCTACTCTTAAGTACTGTTTTGAGGTACATGTACATTACTATGTACTTTGCAACATTTACTTTACTTTAGTAATTGTGTTATAATTCTACTCCATTACATTTTAGACTGCATTAAATGTTTCTGACAGGTTTATCTTGATAAATGACAGATTTCACATTTGAATTGAAGGAATTAAGATTTTGTGTACAAAACATATCAAGAGTTTCCAAAGTATGATATGCATGACATAATTAGCCAACTGAAAAACAATGAACTGAGTCATTATAAATCACTGAAGTTGTTTTTCATGTAAAACTACTAAATATTTCCAAGTTCCAGCTTGTTAAATGTAACGCTTTCTTGCTTTTCCCTTTTAGTTAGCTCAGCAAGCTTGTTTACCTGCTACACTCTCACAGTTTTGTAAATGGATTTCTAAGTTTAGATTCATGCATTTATTCTGATGATCACTTTGACACCTCAGCACATGGCCCACATGTCAGAAAATGAGCCTAAGTGATGATTTCTAGGTGTCTCTGTGGTTCAGAAACCTTTCCTTATGTTTAATAAACTTCTGTCTGCCAGATGTTATGTTCAGAAACCACCTGAAGGTTAAGCTGAAAATGTTTGAAATGTTTTCATGTGTTGGCATGCTTTTCCTTGGGAGCTCCTGCTCTGTCTTTTTACTAATTGATGTAACCTTTACTCTGTAGTTATTCATTCAGTCATTCAGGTGAGGAGCCATAATTGCATTTCTGTTGCTGTCTGAGCTTGTGGCACAAGGTAAGAATGAAACAATGAACATATTATTTACAGAATAACTTTGGGAGCTCAGTTTGAACAGGCAGATCAGTACTGTTTGGGTTTTTTTTTTGGCAACTTTGCTACCAAATCCAATGTACAATAAGATGTCATCACTTAAACAGAAGCAGAAGAAGAAGAAAACTGGAAATTACAGAGGAATCGGTTTATATTTTGATTAATGCATGTGGAATATCTGATTATAATCAAGTGCAGCACTGAGTGCTGTTGGCTGTTGATAGCAGTTCTCAAGTTTTAATGAGGTTAGCTTGCTGAGTCCAGGCATTCAAGTTTTAATGCCGCAAACTGGCCTGATTGGATAAATTTCAGTAATTGTTTAATGAGGAAGTTAATCAGGACCAAGTCCAGTCTCTGATGTGTTTACTGAGCTCACAATGTTTTAGAATTAAGCCACTGAAAATGCCAACAGCATTGTACAGTTTAAACAAAATGCAACACATTCTGAAGAATACTGTATTGTGAAGTGCAAGATGTGCAGTAGTCTACAATAACAATACCACCATACTCACAATATACACAGTGTGGTCTTTGGTGTTTGATGATTTATTCCTGCTTTTGCTTGCAGACCTTGGAACTTATAGGTGCAGAATCTCTAAGATCTCAATTGTAATATAATACAAAAATCTCTAATATGTCTACAGTGTGGTTTGCTGGTTGTTAATCAATAAGCATGACTCAGAGCTGACTGAGAGATGTTGCCAGTGACTGTTATTCTCTCTCTATAAATCACTTCTCGTCTGTGCTGGATGCTCACATCCACAGCAGGAAGATGCTGTAAACAAGCCTTCCAGTGTCACATTTCATTTTCAAATCAAAGTGTCCTTGAGCAATATAGATGGAGTAGTATTGTTTTTCCAGTTCAGTGGTTTCTGTTGTGTCTGGTTGTTTACTCATCTCTGTTTTGATGAAGTGACTTAATGATGTCTGTCAGTTGTAGGCCACCTCATGCTGCACCCAGATACCTGGTGGTGGGTGCAGTTTTCTTTGGCAGCTTGGTCCAGACAGTAACACACATGTATCATTCTCATTTCATGCTAACAATACAATAATTGTGGTGTTTCGTTAATTCCAGTCAGTTCTTTGTAATCTTAGGTAAAGCTCTTTATGAACCAAATGCTCATTCACACACATAAAAAAGGCATTCATACGAGCAGGTAATCTGGACTGTGTGCACACACACAAACACTGTGCCAAATCTCCTTAGTGTCAGTACTGCTGGGGTGTGTTTTCCCTACTTTCAGTCTGACCAAGGCCCACATCTCTCAGCCAATCAGGAGCCACGGGCAGTCAGGCCACCTGTAAGTCCAAACCATCCACGGTCCGCTCCGGAAGGATGCTTTGGCTCAGCCAGTACAGAGGGAATGAAGAGATTTAAAACAGCCTGAAGAGCTAAGCAGAAACATTTTAACACAAAGAACTCTTTCAGAAATCGAAATCGTTTCAGTGACTAAAATCATACAAGAAAACTGTAGCCAGGAGGAGAAGCCAGGAAAGTTTTTATTCACATATACAACATTCATCCAATTATACAGTCAGGCGTAGTAGTGAGTGGTGTTGGCTGTTTATGGCAGTTCTCTACATTAAATGAAGAAATGATGATTGGAAGAGGCCGAAAACATGGGTGGTGGTCTACCAATAAATAAAAAAATAAACACACTTTTTACAGTACTCATAATGGAATCATGTTTATCAACTTCTTATCCAAAAACTTGTAATCATCTTTATAAAACATTATTAGTGGATCTATGGATAAAGATTTGTTCCTGGCAGGGACACAACCACTTATGTCCTTGAAGGTGAACACTTCACTGCTCCACAGAGGGCTCTCGGGGGACACTACCTGTCACAGGTGTTTTCTACATGCTGTCTCAACAGAATTAAATACACAGGAAATTTCCTCTTGTACCACAATGAAACATTTAAAGGAACTGGTGAGCGATAAACTCCTTAAAAGCAAAATGAATGGAGATGAATGGGTAAATAACCTCTGACTAAAAACAAAATTCCTTTGGTTGTAAATGTTTCTGGAAATTCTCATCTTCGTAACTTTTAATTGCTGCACCTGCATCGTAATTTTGAATGTTTTGCAGATTGAGTCTGTAATGGTGGATGTTTAACTGAGCTACGTGCAGCAACTGAGAACCAAGGACACCACAGGTAAAACAAATCACAGTGCAGCAAACACAACAAACCATACGCCCTTAGCTGGATGCTTTTATCCAGTGTGTGCGACAGTATCACAATGCATGGGTGACCCCTATTGTCCACTCACAGAGGCATACAGTGTAGACTAACAGCTGTTCATTTAACAGTTAACAGTTAGTCTACTATCCTGAGGGAGCAGACTGGGGAAGAACAGGAGGGGGTTGTGTAGGTGCCTGCTGGCCTGGATTAAAACAGTCAGGTCAGGTGAACGATCATATGTTGGACTAAAAAAAAAAAATACTTTAGTGCAACTTTACAGCATTACTGATAATGATGTCTTTATTCTCTTTAACATGTCCTCAGTAAATATTATCTTTCATGTTTTATGCACTTGAAAATTGCAGCTGGTGCTTAATGTGGAATCAATTTCAAACAGTACAGTCGCTCTTTATGTTAAGATTATAATTATATATATATATATATAATTATTCTTCACACAGTTTTTAAATTAATACTGAACAGGTGTTCTTCTGGTATTTTGTTATTCATTTCTATGTATAACAAAATTTCTGTGTCTGTTTCAATGAATGTACACATTCTCTGAAAATAGAGCCTTGCATCACATTTCACAAGCTTCTCATCAAAGTCTTGTGTTTTCAGAAGCTGGTGTTTTAAAGTCTTGCTTAAAGGAATTCTCCTCCTTAAATATCCTTCTATACTCACTGCAGTCCTGCAGTTATTTTGTGACTACCCTCTAATTTACTTTTTGTTGCACCACATTGCCTCAGTCTGCTTCGTCTAACAACAAGGGATTTCCTACATAGCCCAGGATGCACCCTGCCGAGAGTGTGAGCTTGATGGATTTCAGCTGTGGGTGATGCATTAGTTTACAGCAGGAGATGAAACTCAAGTCATCAAGAAAAACAAAGTCATTCCCCTTTCTCAAATGACAGCATGTCCTGAGGCTGCTCTGTGGGTGGAGAAAGTTTTGTTTGGCTCTTGACATTTATTTAGCAAAGGTTTTTCACACAACTTTCAAAGGAACAAGAGCTAGATATCATCAAAAACTGAACGCATCCTTTCCAAGAAAACAATTAGGAGTGTGTTCAGTGCCTCCTGAAAAACGAATTTCTCTCTGTGTGATTACTGCATGTTGGTACTGACACTTTTCTGTTTGCTGCTCATGTTTTAGCTTTGTGGGAAAAGGACATCATCAGCAGCTGTTTTACACACCGAGTAAAACAGTGTTACAGAAAATGAGAATTAATATTTTGTGGGTTTTTTTGCCCTGATTTAGCCCAGTCTAAGGATTTGAATTAACAGTCAGTTTGCTGTCTGAATGTGTCTGAACATGGTGAAGTAAATTACTTTACCTTCATAGAAAATGATAAGCATTTCAACTCAAGGGCTTTACTGACACAACCATGTTCAGATGCAGTATTGACAAAGTTTTGACAAACTTGTTGAAGTGTGTGAAGTTCCACTGATCACGGTATAAATGCCAAACATGATTCTGAAATCCCTGCTGCCCTTTGGCTTTGAGTTTACAAGTTGATCATGTGGGGTTTTTATGGTTTCACACTTGCTTGTCAGTGCCAAGGTATGCAGGCTAAGGCTTCTAAAAATCACACTCCCTCTGGTTAAATTACTGTGTCAATACCCAACACGCTCAAACGTCTAATCTCCTTGCAAATGCCTTCGGTAGGAGTGTGTGCACACATATGGGAAAGACAGAGAGGGGTCTGATGAAAACAAAATTGTTTTAAAAGGACAGGGCACTGTTGTTCAAGTAGGCTTTTTAAATCAAGGAGAAAATGTGCATAATGGAAATGCCTTTAAATGAAATTGCAGTAAGCAACATAAGCAGAGGGTACTTGCTGTCTGTGCTGTAGTTGTGTGTGCTTGTTTGTAATGATAAGTTTTATTCAAAGCTCATGTCTCATCAGTGTTTTGCTCTTGCACAGTATTTCCTTAAAGAGCAAGTTATAACCCCAGTGAATCTTTCTGAAATGGACAAATCATGGAGCAAAATAAAAATGGATAGAAAAAGTGTTTATTGATGGTTAGAACTGGTGTTAACATTGCGGAGGACTCTTGTGCACTCTACATAAATTCAAACTATTCTTTGAGAACAGATTAACTTTTTGCTAAGCAGCAGGCATCTACAGAGTTTATAATGAGAAAAGTACCGATGTGACAGAATAGGGAGCTGAATTTAGTTTTGTTCTTCACTTTTTTCTGTCTCAGCAATCGTTATCCCGTACCATAGTAAAAAAGAATGTGCAAAAACTCGACCACGAGTTGTTACAGTACTCCTCTGCCAGCTTCTTGTTACTAGATTGACAAGATTTGACGGCTCTGGCTGCAGCAGGTGGAGTGTAAGGCAGAGCAGTCTTCCGCTCTGCAACACGGAGTCTTAAATGAGCATCTCTGGCAGCTCCTCTGCACACACCTGCCTTGACCAGTGCACTACTGTCTTGGCACAGATTCCTTTGCTTCTTGAGCGCCCTGGCAATTTGCTTCCAGTAAAGTTTGACATTAGAAGAGTACTGGGAACAGACAGATGGTTTGGCAACATATTCACAGCTGAAGCTCCTGTCCCCCTTCTTGCAAGTGACTCCGAGGATGAAGAGATCCTCACCTGTCGCAGCCCAGGTGCACTCGGACTTGTCTTTGGTGACCAGTATTCCCTTAATGGGCTGTGCAGAGACAGATTTGGGTTGGCGGCCAGCCTTTAGCGCCGACCTATCCTTGTGTTGTCCTCTGTCTACCCCTCGTCCCCTTCGTCCATGACCCTTCTGACAGCTGCCCAGCATCAGCTGATGGGAAATACAAGCTAGAACCAGCAGGATGGTGATGTTGGTGAAGAAAGCCATGAAACCAGCAGGAAAGATCCTGCAAGAGGATAAATTAGCATTTAGATATCTGATTTCTGATCCCTTTCATTTCTTTTCTTAAAAAGAATCATAAGCTTAAGATACCGACTTTTTAATTTTTTTTTTTGAGTTTCAAGGATATTCAGGGTGCTTCACATGCGACAATAAATAAACATTAAGAAAAGATACAAAAATAGCACAAGGCAATGTAGAAACTCATAGATACATTTGGATTAGAAAGTTAGCAACAAGAGAGATGAATAAATGGCCCCAAATTTAATTTCATAAAAAGGAAGATTTAGGCAAAGTTTTAATCCTTGATTTAATAAACGACCTAGTATGGAATAGTCAGAGTAAATGGTGACATGAATATAGCGATAAAATAAAAAAATATATACAACTTCAGTAAGTACAAACACATCCTGTAGTAACATAATACGGATGTAACAGAAATTTAATTAGAAAAGTACCATATACAGTAGTGGAAGAAGTATTCAGAGTTAAAGTTGAAATACTGTAGTTCAACAATACTCCACACAAAGTAAAAGTAAAAGGATTCATGATGTTACTCAAGTAAAAGCATTCATTATGCAAAATCACTTCTTTTAGTGTTCTTTTAGTGTTTTATATTGTTAATCCTGTAATCAGATATCAGAGAACAGTGGTGACTTACCTGAACCTTTCAGAGTAAACTTCAGTTTGCGGTCCAGAAAGCAGAGGGTCTCATTTACCTGCAGCTACAGAATGCTGCTGCAGAATCAGCCCTCCCCTTCACACACACACACACACACACACACACACACACACACACACACACACACACACACACACACACACA
>JBBMJY010000002.1:20457636-20485146 GCA_037833715.1 Toxotes lorentzi | reverse complement strand
ACACACACACACACACACACACACACACACACACACACACACACACACACACACACACACACACACACACTTATTTCTCTCCTACTTAGCTCTTGGCCAAACATGATGTACGTTTAGGAAAGGATCATTTTTGAGGCATTTATTTTAAACAAATGCAAATAAATCTGGATCTTTTAAGTGCCTCACTGGACCATCTGGTTCTACAGTGTGTCAAAAACAAAATGACTTGAAATATGTTGAAACAAGCCAGATGTCCCTGCAGAAGAAAATCCAAAATCACTGACTGACTGAACTTGGAAGTTTCTGAAACTAAAGCAACAGGGACACCTAAAGGTCAAATGCAGGATAGCAGTTGATCCTTACAGCTTAACAATATTATACAGAGCAATCATTTTCAATAATGCTGCTATTTTGCCATCACATCTTCACCAAAACTGAATAGATTTCACTTGTTTACTATATGACTACTGCAGTTATTTCTCATTAGGGAAGATCAATAAATGGAAACTGATCAACACAAAGAAACTGAGAACAATGTTTGTTTATTTATGAAAAACATTTTTACATTCAATATATCTGTCTGTCAAATACACAACAGCACAGAAATCATTGCTATTTTAGACCAAAAGTAAGACATTGGTCTTTCCCAACAATTTAAGGTGATAATAAGTGACTCAATTAGATTATATAAAAAACATAAATACAATGCAAATAAGAGACACCAAAGGGTTGTGTGTTTGCCTTGATCCCTGCATTTTTGAAAATGCTGCAGAAACATTCTCACAAGTGAAACATTTCATACATGTTTCATGCTAAATATTTGTTCTTACATAATCAAGGCAGGTAGTGACGTTCCTCGAGCTGTGATCTTTGAATGGATGTTTGAGCAGTTATTTCAGAGTAGCCTGGCTCTCAGTGGATGATGATGCATGTACTTTTCAGTGAGGAAGGTTTGTTTGAAAGTCACTGCAGTACCATCCCTTCCCCCGAAGAGAGCACTATAGTTCTTCTACCGAAGTTTCCCTGCGAGGGCTGTTCTAAACGGGCATCAGAAGTTATCTTCGTCAGAATTGTAAATCTGTGAACATAATAGAGAATCTTAGGCAAAGAACTCTGAATTTTGCAAATTAATGCTGGAGGCAAACTTGATTCAAATGCCCTCATTCCACCACAGTACTCTTGGATTAGTCATAAAACAACATGATAAATGCTGTGTGTTATTTAAAGAGTGCAAGTACCTTTCTCATTAATTTCGAAACAACCCAATGACGTAGGAGCAGATGCCTTGAAGTGACCTCCAACAGTACTGCTGAGCCATCCTCTTTGCAGTGCTCTCCACAGGTGATGTTGTTGGTTGTGGAGTGGGTTTCTGTGTGGTTTGTGGTCTGGTTGGTACTGGAATGGATTTCCTTGAAGCTGGCCTCACTGAACCAGACCTGGTGGGTGCAGGTCGAGGTTGAGCTCTTGCCGGCTGTGCTGCTGGTCTCGTTCCTGTCCTTGAAGAGGCCTCTGGCCGTGACTGGGAGAAGGAAGCAGATGAAAATACCATCTGAGAGTCATCAGTTGCCATCCTGCACATGTGAGGTTTGATCTGCCGTGGCGCCTGGCAGGCATTGTTAAGCTTTCTGAGACCCCACATCATCTGGACAAAGTAGTGTCGAGGGTTTTTGTTGTAAGCGCGGCAGGTGTAAGGCATCCCCACGTACTCACACCAGTAGGAGCGCTTGCTGCTCTGGCATGACACCCTCAGCCTGGTGTACTCCCCCTGACCGGTGATGATCATTGTACACAAGTCATTAGCCTTGGTTTTGAATTTGATGGGATCATTCCAGATGTTTTGTGTCCTGCTGCCGTCGCTCTGAGCCTCAGTCGGCGAGAGGCAGCAGGCGAGCAGCAGAAGCAGCAGAGTGCTGGCCTGGGTCCACATGGCGTCAGATGGATGCTGAGTGTAAGAGGAGGAGAGTGGAACTGCTGGAGCTGAGAGTCCCTTCTGCTATTTATTGGCTAAGCAGACAAAGAAGGAATTCAGGACACAAAAAAAAGCAGTCAGACTAAAAGAAACTTGCTGTTCAGGAGGAGGAGAAGAGCAACATCAGTTAGAGCTCTCTGAAGAAGGTGAGGGCCACATTCAAACCAGCTGTGGTGTGGACTGTGATGCTCATGTTTACCGAAGTGTTACGTAAAAATAGAACTTACTGTCACACAAGAAGAAATTCCTAAAGAGATCAATTATGTCAATTGCACCACATAGAACATTTTAGTTTGATGCATTTTTCTTGCCACAGGGTTTATGTAATCATGCACAACACACTTCTCGATAATTATTCTAGGTTTGCACAGTGTTTCCCAATTAAAAAGAAATGTGGAATGTCTGAGAATATTCTGCTGAAGCCCTCAAGTTCTTGCTTGTTTTAAAAGGCAGTTGGAGCTCACAGCTGTGCAGCGTAACCTATCATTTCCCTCTAAACATAAACTCGATCAGACTAACAAACCACAGAGAAACGTGAGTCGAAGGCACTCACATAGCAGACCAAGTTCATCGTGGAGCATAGTAATTATTTGCTACAGCCACCTTCATCAACACAGCTCCCCATCCCCATTCCCAACCTTTGCTGAACACCAAATTAGCACTGTGTCATATTAAAATCTTCACTCCCCTACCCCTTGAGTGTTTGCAGTCCCCTGAGATTGCAGCATATTCACCAGCACACTGTGTGTAATATTTCCTTGCCTAAATTTGAGTCCATATGCTGTCCACTGCTGTGCATGAAATTTAGTTCAACTGTTATATTCCCTGTTCAATTACGTGCAACCGCTTCCAACATAGGATAACCTACATTTATAAGAAAACTGAGAAATAACAATAATCAAGGATAACAAACCTTTAACAGTTAATAACTGTGTATGTGAAATTCCAGTAATAAATAGAATAACAAATAAAGTTTATTTTCTTTACAGCTTTGTGCAATATAGTTTGTATTTACTTTTTTTCCCAAAGCCTTTTCAAGTGCATACTTCTATAGCATTAGAGTTCCTGCTGTTACTGTTATTGTATGACTCTGCCCATCAAGCTAAAGATGGATTGTACTTATGGTAATATCCAACTTGTGAGGAACTCAGTGAACAAAGACAATATGGGAAAATCTCGGAAACAGCCGTTCCAGCACAGTGTTTGATGTAAAGTAAACACAGTAAAAAAAAAAAGACATTTTCTCTGAACCACTGCTTCTGTTTTTGACTAGATTTGGTCTCATCTGTCTTCTACACAAGTCTGTTCAGAAGCAGCAATGAGTTGGCATGTGGTTTTCCTGGTGGTGTATATTCACGTACTGTTCAGTGCCCAAGAAAACCTCAGTACGAAACTTTTGGAAGAAGATAATCATCTTCTATTGAAAATAGCTAACCAGTAACACAACCTAGTGGGTTCAAACCAGAAGTGGCAGCACCACATAAGAATATGACGAAGATGTCTCATGTGACATGTCATTCGTTTTGCATCAAACTCAAAAACAACAATGTACGTTCACTTCCAGCAGCAGAGCGAATTCCCTTTCTCTTGTTTTCTCTAAGTAGAAACACATAAACATTTTAGTTTTTCTAAATTTACCTTTCATGCTAGCTATTACTTTATGCCTGCTGCTTTTTTTTGCCTTACCACTAATAATAAAACCCTTAAATTCTTCTCTCTTATGGATTAAACCAAAAAGCATGTTACCAAAAAATGGACTGCCTATTTAAAACGCTCCCATTTTCTCACTGACAGAACCAATTAGGCAGTCCTAGGGAAGGCACCAAAAAAATAGTGAAATGACAACAAACTGAAGTCCAAAGTTTATTCACAATTTATATACTCTTTTTTCTCACCACCGCACAAAAAGCTCCTCCTCAGTGGCTCCACCAGTGCCCGACTTTGGGCACCACAGTTCAAACCAGTTACCACTGTGTATGTCCTGCCAGCATCCATCCAGGATTTGGATACACAATATCTAGTTTAAGCACTTAGTAAAATCATACCCTTTTTCTCTCAAGATGGGTCACATCAAGACTCGAGCAGAGAAGAAAACCAATGATAGTCCTGTCAGAGTGTGCACACTGCTGCTTCAAAAATATCCATCTTAACAAGAAACTGGGTTTTGCGATGAAACAAATAAAAAATGTATCCTCCCAACTATTCTAGGCTTATTTAAAACAGTTAGCAGTAAGGTAGTATGATCAAAATGTTTGTGTACTTAAGAAAGAAATATGAACTTGGGCTACATGGGGTTTATGACATAAGTTAACTTATAATGTCATTGTGTTGTATTTTAAAAATTGCCATAAAATGCGAATAAGGTTAGGTAGCTTAGTTGCTGTAGCAACTAGCCTTGATTGTGTTTGTGTGTCCAAAAACCTAAAAAATATGAACTTATGGGCTGTTTCGCAGAATCTTTTAGTTTGTAATGTCAATGTGATGCAAGTTGAAATTGCCATGAAATGTGAAAAAGGTACAAGAAGTGAACTATGTCGTCTAGTTTTCGATGCTTATCAGTTGTTGTTAAAATTACTAGCAAAGTTATTTCAAAAGCCTTTCTTAAAATCATCAAATGAAGACTGAAGATTAAAATGTTACTTAGTTCTCATTGCTAAAAGTTTTTTTACTTGACTCAACATAAAATTTTGTATTTTTATTACGTTTGGTATTATAGGTTAGTTAAGTTATTCAGCTGTTTCACTGTTGGTGTATTCAAAAAAAAAATGGCAAGACATCTAAAATCCAAACATTCAATGTTAAGATGGACATTATTTTTTCACAGTGTGCATCAACACCATCAGCCATGTAAACCGAAAAGCGTTCTTCTGTGTTTCTAAGTATATGATTGACAAGGCTCACTTGTCCCATGAATGGATTGTCTGTTTTTTTTCCACCATCATTACTACATTGACAGCAGCTGCAAATCTAAACATGGAGGCGAGGTGGATGGGATAACTGGACTGGCTTGCCCAGTGCGTAAAGAGATAGATTTCAGCATGTTTCTCAGCCAACAGCCACATTAAGCAATACAAAATGAAAAATAGCTCTTGAATACATTCATTTGTTCCATAGTTTTAAATGTATCCGTAGCTACTGTGGGGTTTTAAAAAGCAGAAACAAAACAAAATAAGCACGTAACTGATAGACCACTGAAGACCTGAGACCTACAGTTAAATTAAAAAAAGAAAAACAGGATTTGGCTTGAGAAAGTAATTCTCCACTTTAAAAGTTATCACCACTATGACAGCAAGAAAGATCTCATTAAAAATGTCATGTTAGTGAACGCAACATGATAGCTTGTTCTGTTAATCAATTCATCGCCTAGGGAACAATCTAAAAGCCTGACACACTTTTGTCATAGTATGTGATATATTAAGCAGTTATGCTGTGAGTTTACTGTGTAATTTAAAGGGAAAATCCACTCAATGTTCTTACACTGTTATAAAAGCACTATTTGGTGATGTAGCTTATATTTTTGATGGCCAAACTTGATTGACAGGATATTTCAGAGGTCAGATATTTCTGCAACAGGCAATAATTTTTTTTTAAGTCTATTTTTTTTTTTTTTAATTACATGTTTTTTTAGAAGTCTATAAAATAAATCTGTGCAGGGAAAATCACTCTTTGGTTAAACTGCTTTCTGCTCATTGACATTAACAGTACAGTGAGTGAGGAGGGGCTGCAGCTGTAAACTGCTTCATTTCAAAAGGTAACTAGACAAAAAAATTGGGAACCGCTGGTTTGGTGTCAACATGTCATTTAAAAACATGAGCAATCGCTTAAAAGAAACAGACGTATTGGCATTAGCCTGAATAGGTCAGAATTGCAGCAACAAACCAGTTAATTTAGGTGCTGTTTTAGAATCATCCTGCAAAATGTAAGAAATCAACACCTGGCATAAAAGTAAAAGAACATAAAAGTAAAAGAGTATATTTTAAACACAATTCTGTCACAGACTCAGGATTTTTAACAGTGTAAGAGCTTCTGATGGTGGATTTTCCCTTTTGTAAAGAGCATATCTATCAAAATGCCAGGGTGAAATATACTTCTGAAAGGCAACCAGTCATTTGCAATACACTCCAAACCAGCACAGATGTCAAACTCTGGATGTTTTGTAATATTGTAAACATTTTTAAAAGTCATGCTAAATTTCTTCCCTGGAGTAACCAATGTTTGTATTTGTACCGCTTTGTTCAAATCATCCATTTATCATTTCTCATTAGGGTACCACACACCCACCAACTCACACAGGCTGCAGTTAAAAAGGATGTGCCATTTTCAACAAAACAGTGCTTTTGAACACATTGTACTTGATCTTAATATGCACCTTTCCTCCTCCCTTTAACATTTGAATGTGGTACAACCATTGTAAGTGCAGGAGAAAAAAGGTTTCCTCAGCAGCTTGACTTGACCTTCAGGTGACCTTTCAGCCAGTGTTTCTTGAGCATAAACAAGTACATTAGAATGAACAGGCATCACATTTATTGTCATGTCCTCTTGCTGAATGTATTTTCAGCTTGGTTTTGTGTCTGAACAACTGTAAACGCAGACACAGCAGTGCTTTGAAAAATGCAGAACAAGCCTGGCTCAGTTTGACGCTGAGGGAGAAGAGTTTGATGTCCTGCAGGCAGAGTTTCATGGAGGGGGCAGGGGACGCTGGAGAGCAGGTAACGGTGCCATAGGCTGTGATGGACCTGGTTGGGTTGATCGCTGTAGATAACCTGCAGGGCTTTGTCTGTTCTTCCAGCTTTCATTGAGCTTCGTCTGGTCCGTGGGCCTGTGAAACAGAAGAAAAAAGAACATATGTTTAGTGAACCCAAATTATGCCCAATGTATTTTAACATTTGCTTTAAAGATGATTGCACATGTATACTTATGTACCATTTAAGAAAAAGTAAAAGTACAACATCCACTGCTTTTCTTAGCTCTATTCTTGCTCTCTCACATGGTGAGTTTTCTGATACTGCACTAGCCAATCCTTGTGTTTAGTCTTAAAATTAAATAAATAAAGCAAGAATTTTCATTATCTTGACAATAGTGATCTGGCTTTATTTTGATATTGTAAAATACTCCATCCAGGTGAAACTGTCATTTAATTTCTACAAGCTCTCATTTTGCAAACATTTCCCAATTGTTTTAGGGCAAAGTAGATTTGCTGATCTCGCTGAACCATTGTATTCCTTAACTATTGATTAACTATTAAATCAAAACCCTTTCTGCTGTTGGATTCACTGCAGCACATTCAGCTAAATGGCAATCTAAAATGTAAATATGTAAGGAGGAACACTTACTATTTTAGTTCCAGTTTTCAAGGGCACTGGGAAGACAAATATTAGAGAAAAATGAATTAGATATTTTTGAATATTAGGTAAATAATTCAAGACAGTGTATTTTTTTCCCATTTCTTTTGAATGACCCAGGAGACTAATGCAGCTCTGGCAGGGTTGTGAAAAAAAAAGACATAAGAATGCAGTGATGCTTTCATGAAGATCCACAGAGGATTTTCAAAGATTGTATTGTGCTTTTTTCCACCTAAAAAAAAAAAAAAACAACAACAAAAAAAACACTATTCCTAAAGTAGTCCCATAAAACCTGCTTTCCTCTGGGACCAACGCATTTCCCTTCAGATATTAAGAGTTACATTTCAAAATGGTATATAGCATTTGGGAGAAAATGTGACGTTATGTAACATGACTTTCAGTAAATGATCTTGAAAAAATTCTACTTTTTAAAAAAAGTATGTGGTCATTATCTTTTTAATTATTTATTATGACGCCACAGATACTTTTTTGCTGTCATATGAGTCAAAATTGTGGCATGAGCCAAGTTTTTTTTTTTAATGAAAACTTATTTAAAGCAAGAATATGAAACTTTTGAAAGAAGAGATAACTCTTCAAGGTTGGCAGTAAGTCATGACAGTGTGACAGAGAGCCAGCATGAACTATACCAGGACTCTGAAAGCAAAGCAGCTTAATAGAATTCAGATATTTTAGCATTTTTATTATTTATACCTGTGCTTTTTCAACAATGTCAAAATGTCTCCAGTGGAAAAAGCCCACGCATCCTGCAACATGTAGTTCTGCCAGAGAAAAACTACCTCCAGACAAACTACAAATGCTAAATAGGCAACGCACCTCTTCTCTTTCAAATTAAATATATATGATTTTCAATAAGTACTTAATTTTGGTTAAAGTATTAAATTAGCATTTTTACAAACTGCAGACCCTATCAGCTCCACTGGAGAGTATTCTAAATACTTTAAAAGGCTGTTGTGTAAAGTATCAAATAATTTTAAGGACTCACACAGAGAAGAACTGTTCCAACAAGGCGTGAACTATTAAGACAGGTTACTGACTGCTTTGTAAATGAGGCAGTTTTTAGAACCAAATTCTGTTTTAATGAGCATCAAACAGGATTAAAAAAAAAAGAAGTAATGAAGAACAAGCACATGCAGTATTTCTCCGCTGACTAAGTAATCACAAGCAGTTAGACACAAATACTGTGAGGACATTTATGGTTCGTTAGTGATTCCAAAATTAACAGTTCTCACCATGATGGTTTTCCTGCAAAGTCACTGTGAGCAGAAAAGGACTAAAACAAGCTGTAAGGAAGTGTTAGAGACTTAGGTCAGAGTGGTACATGATAAATACAAAGAAGATTAAAAACAGAGGACAGAGATAAATGACTTAATGACAGCAGACAACGAGATGACAGCTGCGTGAAGGAAAGGTGTAAGGTTGTGAGGAAGGAAAATAGTGTTAGAGAAACCGAGGTCTGATTCGTTGCTTTTCCAGTACCTGTCAGGAGCCAGAACAAGAGCCAGCTCTCTGTCACCAGTCGATGTGCCTCGGAGGAGCCGAGGCCCTCGGGAACCTGTTCATAGTGTCGTAGGTAGGGATGCTACCAGCACAGTAACACACACACACACAGGGCACATTAATAACACAGACACAGAATTCAACCATCACATTTTTGTGAAGCCGCTACTTGCTTCATACACAAAGAGGAGCAGGAGCGGATCACGAGGCAGAGAGCAGAACTGCTTCATCAACATCCTCTGACGGATTAAGATGGATTGACTGTATGAACAGTTATAAGGGTAATAAGTACGTTTCTGGAAGCACCAAATAACGATCATATTAATATCTGTAAGGTTGGTGTTGTTCATAGTGGATTACCAAGGATTGTTTCAAGAAGTTCTGAGATTTCTGTTAAAACTTCCTCATCCACAGGGAGTTTTAATAGACATTCAGTATTTCCATCTGCTGGATTGTTTTAGAGTCAGAAATCCTAAACTACTTGCTTCTGTGATATAACACAGTTTAAAGCAAATGAGAGGAGTGAAGTGTCAGTGTTTCAGTAGCTACTGATCGCTGAAAAAGGTCTGTAGACATCAAAGAATAGATTACTTAATGCCCCTTTAAAATCCTTTTTGAACATTTGGAGGTTGCATTCCAAAATCTTGAATCCATTATAAGAAAAAAATCAAAACTGTATTGTGCAATATTTATTAGAAAATGACAAATCCATCTTTGTTCTGTTTCTAGGAGAAGAGCTCGAAATGACAAATAAATGACTTTGTTCCTTTCCAGTAAGGAAAAATGTGAACAGTTCTTCTTGGAATGAAAGAAGGGAGGATAATTGTGGAATCAAAGTTCAGCTATCGTCTGGTCTTGTCTATAATTCGGCTGTTTTGCTCTCTGCCCACAGACTCTGTTACAGTAGGTTGGTTGGCCAAATGCATCCCCGTCCAAATGCAACTTAAATATATATAACATGCAGTTAGACGTGTTAAATTAAGGAGAAAATGAAAGGAGCAGCATTCTCAGCATCACACCAAAGCTTGACATGCTTGCCTCTCTCTGAACAAAATGATCAGGTGTACATTCATCGGACTTTGGCTGACTCTAAACGAGAGGAAACAGGAAGATTTTTCATTTCGCACGACCATCCCAGTCCATGCACAGAGCGTGCAGTAAGTTAGTTTGATTTGCCCAAAATCACACAGAAGAACAACACGGACAGAAGTAATGGTAGCAAAAATATAAGATGGGATGGACTGAGCAAACAGTTTACAGCAGTAAATTCCTTGCTCAGTCCTTGTATCATGCTTTAATTAATATTTATTTTTTATTTATCTTAGCCTTTTTATCGTAGCTTTTTACAACACATCATGTTGGATGTGTTGTAAAAAGCTACCATTACTTCATGTTATTATCCAATTCGTTGACCTCAAGATATGAGTATGTGTTTATGTGTGTGCATGTGTGTGTGCGCATGTGTGCATGTGTGTGTGCATGCAATGAATCAGCTCCCTCAAAGCCATGCATTATGTCTACCCACATCATTATGCTTGTGAAAAAACCCATTTCCCCAGGCATGCCTCCACTCCCCATCACATGCAGTCAACAGGATTAATATAACGTTTACCTTGTCATCATAGGATTGGGGATACCTTGTGAACGCTCACTATGATAACCATTATTACCAATTTCCATACTGAAAACAAAATATTGTATACAAAAAAAGGGATGGAAAATGTAATGTGAGAGACATGGCATGCTGATCAAACTTTTAGAGTAAAAATTCTTGGTTTTTGAGTAGCCAAACTTTGCAAGAATGTTAGGAGATAAACATTTTCTTGAGTATAAACCATAGTGTTTTATTTACACTGTAACGTATAAAAAACAGGTGGACTTGTAAGGTAATGATTGCAAGAGCCCTTCATGAAAGGTAAGGGGCACTTTTCAAAGGTAGCACACGACAAGAAGCCACACCATCCACCCATAAGAGCAATTCCAAGCTTAAACCAGCACCAAGAATTTAGTAAACAATTCTATGTACAAGATCCAGAAGAAAAGCACAGAGTGATAGAAGTTGAAAAGGAGAGGGAGGTGGGTAAAATGTCTTACGTTTTCATGGGAATTGTCTCAATGCTATAACGATACACACACAAAAAAACAACAAAATAAAAATGTTATTAAAATGTTCAGCAACAGAGATGCACCAGAAAGTTGCCTGTAATCCAGCAAAGATCACATGGCGAGAGACACCACTGATGGATTGAGACACTGTATAACAACTGCTGTATTTGTGTAAAGCCATGACCAAATGAGTCTACGGGGGGAGAAGAAAAAGGTCCATGAAGAAGAAAGATGAATTGACAAATGCATCAGTGGTTCTTTGTAAAGTGCCAAGTGCTTGACAGAGAGAAATAAAACCAAAACATAAAGGATGTAGAAGGTGGAAATTGTAGAAATGGTTATCACAAAGTAAAATGCCAAGTCCCAGAAACAGAGGAACTACGAGGAAGACAGAAAGGAAGAAAGAAAATAACAATAAATCAGCAATAAACCAGTACGACTACTGCAACAAAAACTAACTCCTGAAAAGGTTATCTATCTATACTGAATATAAAAAAACTCTTCTTAGAAAAATAAGCTCAAATAATATTCAAATTCTAAAAGGAAATTCTTTTTTATGATTTGCAGTTAAGATGGAAATTATTTGCAGTGAGTAGGCAAGAGTAAAGGCTGAAGAAAAAAGAAGGTTGTCCTGCAACCATGTATATAGCACATAAACTTTCTATTATCTTGTGTAATTACTGGGAAGTGAATGGGTATGTATCCAATCAGGGAATCATATCATAATCTGTGAACTATAAACATGTGCTTCATACATAATTGAAAAAGAAGCACTACTCACTCATCGTAAACATCCTCTGTGTCCATCCTGCGGTAGTACTTGGCCAGTTTCACTGCCAGGATGATGCTCGGGAGCAGAAAGAGGGTGCTGCAGCCCAGGCCCATCCAGAAAGTGTTCTGTTGAAAAGGACGGACTATTACACCTGAAACAATTCGCCTTTTGTGACAGGAAATTTAATATATTTATATTTTGGATTTTTGTGTGGTTAAAACAAACACTTTGAAGATGTTGATTTGGGCTTTTGGATATTCCAGTAGGTATTTTTCAAAATTGTTTGACAGTTGATAGACAAAATGATTAATTGAGAAGATAATGTGCAGATTTACTAATAATTTGAAAAACTATTAGCTGCAGCTCTACAAAAAAAATGTAAATTAAAGTGTCATTTTTTGTTTGCCCAAAAATTGAATATTTTTGGACTTTATACCCATCGTTATAAACATTGTGTTCATGTTTCATGTTAGGTGTGACTTACAAAAGTGGGGTGTGCTGTATGATGACCGTTACATTTGAAACGTTTCTTTGCACATAAGAGACATATGACCCAAATCAGCAGCATCATCTACCATAATCTACCACCTTAGCCTTACGAAACACATTCCATGTTTATATGGAGTATGTTTCTCTACATTTCCAATGTCATTACCATAGAGTCGACCAAGAAACTACAAGCTATGATTTCCGCCGTGTCCACCATGTTGCTGAAGGGCTTGCATGGTGCAACCTCCATCGCCAGCTATAGAAAACAAGACAAACAGTGAAAGTCTGCACACAACAGATCCAGGAAGATGAACTGTATATCAACAGTAACACTGTCTCTTTACTCTGTGTGTTAAATTCGGTTTCTGCTCGCTAACATGAAACCCTGTTATGTTACCGTTCTAATTACATTGCAGAACAGATCCCTGAACAGTGACTTTAAGTTTTCTTGGAAAACAACAAGAACATTCTGATTATAATAAAAATGTTGTATTGACAGCTCTGAGATTGACAAAACAACTTGAGGGTTCAAACATCCTGTTTTTTTACTTTGTTTTGAATTCCTTAGCTTAACTACAGCAGAGAAACCAATGTCCCACAAAGCAAATTCCTCACATTTATAGAGGTTGTAACTGTTATATTTGTCTTCGCCATACTTACTCCCAAACACTTATGTAACATGCACAAGCTGTTTTGCCAGTAACTCCCTGAGTAGCAGCACTGTTTGGTTTTGACTAAATGAATGGAGCAAATTTATAAGTCAACGCTTAATAATTAAAGCGGAAGTGAGAACCACATGAGCTTCAACGAGCTAACAAATTAACACACAAACACTTACAGAAGTTTTGACCCATTCTATGTATTGATGGAAGTAGCCAACTATGGTCGCCGTGTATTTTCCTGTTTCCTGAGGAAGACGAGGACATAATGTGAGTTACACATCATTTACAGAATAAGAATATAAACAAAGAAAGTCGTTAGGTAGTTAGTTACCTGACTGATTAAGTGTGTAGCATTCTGGGAAATGAGATACTGGGCAGCTTCAATGGCCTCGAGAACCGCTAAGACTTTGTTCTGCAGAGAAGAAACATGATTCTGTTGAGTTTAAGCCTAAATCTACCTCTAGATTTCAGATTCAGCCTGCAAGGCTGGTTTACTTACTGGTAGATCTGAGGCTGTTCTCTCCAGGAACCTCATACTCTGGTTCAATGCACTCTTTAGAAAGAAAATGAAGAACACAAATTAACACCAGCGACAACAAAGATCAGGGCTCATTTTAACACCTGAAAACATACATCAGTGAAACACAATGGGAGACCAAGGAAGGCCAAAACCAACCAGCACTCAATGAACAACATTATGCTTCCATTACAGGCATGCTGAAGAATTTTGTTCCAAAATTAAATATCCACAATGCAAAGAAAGAAATGATTTACATACTTTCGTGATACAATTGTTTACATACTATGCTGTGCACTATATGTAACAACTGAACACAGTTTCTCCTTAATTTTCCCACCAATGACTGAACAGACTAAATCACTGAATTATAACATTTCTTTTCTTAAAGTGGATATTTTTTAAATATTTGGTATAAAACCCTTCATGTTCAACACCATATATGATCTTTATGTAAATGTAAATACAAGAACACACACACAATATCCTACAACACCATCCAAAATGAGATATGTTTTTTTTTTTCAATATGTTGCTATCACTCCAAATGTTCCGAATAATGGATGGGGACACTAAATACACAGGATGGACACATTTCTGCTTACCCTCGCTCTAACATATTTCTTGAAGTTGAAAGAGGGAAAAAACAAAAAAACAAAGAAAAACATAAAAAGTTGTTGGAGAACACCATTACTTGTCTGAGTTGCTAGTAGCAGTAAATCCTTGGAGTTCAAAAGAATGGCATTGGTTTTGACAGAGAAAATAAAACTGCATATTTAATTCATTTTTGACAGATATGTCTGATGACACTTGCCGGAGGATCAAAAACACTCTGCTTTTGATGACATCAAATAAAAAAAATTACTGAAATATATTTCCTCTGTCAAGGAAAAAAGCTGATGATCCTGAGGTAAATTTTGGAGCAGATTTTCTTTAAACCAGGTTTAACTGTTTTTTTTTTCTTTACCACTTGAGTGGAGTGGAGCAAACTGTAAATGCAATACTGACATATTATCATCTTAGTTGTTTGCTAACAGGTTTTTATTTAATCATCCAGCATGTAAATTCCCTCTCTCGTTTTTGGACCTGCTTTGGTCTCCTCCAACTCCTGAGGGAAATAGATGGCTCCTCAGGTGGTAAATGTTCCAGGGAAGCCAGGTATGTGTTTTCACCAGCCATTTTCTCACTTTTTCTGTCTGCAATTTGGTGCTGGGCCGGTAGCATACAGTTGATCTATCATAGCTTGTTTGGTGAAAACTGTTGCCTGGTGTGGCCAGAAGTTAGGTTGATGAGAGAACTGTACAATTCAGCCTCTTGCACTGAAAAAGTAGAGTGAGAGCTGGAAAACCAAAAAAACATCCCTCAGTCAAAACACAGCATGACCTGTGGCTGCATTGAATTCTTCTTTCTAAGATAATGTTGGTGAGAAAACTGGCCTGCACCTCTTCCGTGCTGGGTTTCTGTATGACTGCCAAACTCTGGCAAACAATTTTTTTTAATGCTTAATTCTAGCTGTAATATGAATATCATTATGCAGATTGTCATGTCAGTTCATCTTTGGCCAGTTGTTAATAGGAAGAGGCACAATCATGACAACAGAATTAGCCAAATGAATGCCAAATATGTCAGCTATTGTTTATGCATAGTTTTTAAGTGGTTGAGGGAGGATGTTTCCTTTAAGGGGATTACTAGGAAAAACTGGTTTAACCAAGAGTCCGGTCATACATGAATATGTGGACAGAGACAGCATTACCATGGACTGCTCCATGGGGGTGATCTGTTGGCTGTGGATCTGTCGCAAAGTGCCAATGTGGCCTTTCAGAGCAGACTGCAGAGAACCTCTGGGCTGAAACAAACAGACAAACACACGACTTTGGTGAAATATCATAATATTTGGTTTAAATACGGAGTAACAGGTAATTCTGAATGTATCATGAAAGCTTACTTTGAAGCCATAACATTATTTACAGACAACAACAGATAACTGATGAGAACTTTAAAATAAATCCTGTTTTAAGAGACTCTGAAATCCTCGGAACTGAAGTAACTCCAAACTCCATCTTTTCTACTGGACTCGCCATTTGCTGATGAATAAATGTTTTGTGTTGCTTGAATCGCCTGAAAGCAAGGCAGAGCAGTCCGACCTCTATGAGAGACTGAGTCTGTGTTTATGTTCAGCTGTTGAGAGAGCTTGTAGAGTACGAATGCTTAACCTACCACTAAGTGCTCCCATGGCATTGTAAATAAAAAAGGAAATCAAATTAAGTGCCTGAGCGGACTGGATGTTTGTATATCAGTCTGCTCAGCACCAAGGTGTTCTTACCATGAGATCTGTCTGGGCCTCCAGCTCTCTGGCAAATGAGAGTAAGTCCACCACAGTCACTCCTTTATTCACCTGTACATAATAATATATAAAGAGAAAAAAATAATGTAAATATTCAAGTCTGTATGGTAGTATTAGAAGGCAACCAGTTAACCAGTTACATAACTTTTTGGTAATAATATAAATTGTTTTTTTTTGTGTGTGTGTGTGTGTGTGTGTGTGTGTGTGTGTGTGTGTGTGTGTTTCAAAACCATATTATTTCATATTCCTCCAGCATTTTCTTCAAAGGAAAAGCTTAAGTACACCAATGACTTAATTTTAATGAAGGGTAAACATTTACTTAAAAAAAAAAATAACGCAGATAAGAATGAACTCACTTAAATGATGCCCAAGAACAGACTAGTCTTTTTAGCTAAGCAGATTTTATCTGATTCAAGTAAATTAAGTGGCTGGAGACCTGTATAATTAGTTATATTTTTATTTGGCGTGTCATAACAAACATGTGAGAGAGTCCAGATGCCAAGTCAGTCTTTGTGCATCATCCATATTTAAAAAATATTTAAAATACCTGATCTTGGGTGGGAACATAAAGATCTGTTCTCTTTAGTTAAATTATATACAACATAATTCTCACTACCATATCAATTTTTCATCATCCTAAATGTACGCAGTTTTGTTTTAACGTATATATTATTAGTCCACTGCCCTGTGCTCTGAGCACACGCAGATCCTCTGAACTGTGTAATAGTTTTCTGTGATGTATATTATTAGCAGGATATTTTCTAAGCTGTGACATTACTGTATTTTCTTCCAAAGAAGTGTGGTGCACCTTGGAGACTGAAGAGTGAGTGAGTTGTGTAAGAGGACAGGTGTTACACTTGAATGGAGTCCTTAAAGTTTTTTTTCTCTCTCAGGAAATAAATCTAAGTGAACCTGACAGATAGCGTTGAAGAAGACAGGGAATGCCAAGTCCTAGCTTGCTCCTACACACTCTTTGCCTTGGCACAAGCACTTTTGGATAATCGAGTTTCAGTGGTCCTCAACAGAACTGTGTACTGTGTCATGTCGCAGCTCATATCAGGTAAAGCACAGCTGCCTGCTGTATGTTAACTGACAGCAAAGGAGGAGGCTGTTTAACTGAGCCTTAGGAACCAAGCTATTTCTAGTGACATGCCATTAAAGTGCAATTGTAATACAATAATATTAGTATATGGACAATCTGTTGTCTGCACATATCGTTCATAACTAAACAGGTATGTAGAGAGAGCACATTAATTAATGTCATATAGCCACTTAACTTGCAATGCAAGTGGTAAAATTCACATTACAATATCACTAAGATAAACTCACCATTATTCTGTAATTTTAAGTCAATTCATATTTAGACACTGTGTGTATGTTTTTGTCTGTACCGTGTTTTATGTGTTTTTAGCTCATTCTCACACTTGTCCTGTTATATGTATGTGTTTGTTCATTCATGCACATTTTGTGAGTGTCTGGTTTTCCTCTTCATACTCATGGATCTGCTCATTCAGATGCATCAGTGAGCATCTGTTTGTTTGTGTGTGTGGGTGTGTGTGTGTGTGTGTGTGTGTGTGTGTCACCTCTTCAAGATAGTCGGCATAGTTGATTTCTGACAGCCCTGCCTCAGAGAAGTCCAGGAGGTTCTGCTTCCCCTCTGCCTCTAACAGGATTATTCCTCTCAGGTCGATCTTCACACTGTCCAGCTGACCCACCACATCCTTTGTGAACTGTAAACAAAGACTTAGATTTACAGCAATAGATTTGACCGGGCCTGGTGGTATTTAACAAAAATGGATCCTCACATTGAAGCTTATTCTGCTTTTGCTAAAGGCCAAGAATGTAAATGTGAGCTTATGTGTTCATTTTTGCATTTAATGAAACTAACATAAAACAGTTTGGTATTATGTCTATTATGGTACAACTAAATCAGCTAAGCCACCAACTTCTGTTTATACTTGTTAGGGAAGCTCAGTTATTTATCATAGTTTAAGTCTGTGTCCAGTGAGACGCGGGAATTACTATAAGTATACATAAATGTCTTTAACATAATGAAAGGCTTACAAAAATGCATAACAAATGTTGGCACTTCAGCGACCAAAGATCTTAGAGTTGTGGTTTGGATGGAAGTCTACATATCCCACTAGAATGCTTTTTCTTGTTTGTTTTTCCAGTTCCTCCTTGTTTGTACTGTGAATTATAGTCCCCACTAACGCATTTGTGCATATAATCCTTTCCTTTAACTAGAAAAAAAAAAATTCTGATAATAATTCTCTACCAACTAATTACCAAACAATTAGCCAATTTCTTACTTGGCGTGGAGAGAGTAAGACTATTCTTACTGAGCAGAATGCACTATGGCATTAAAAAGTCTATTTTCTATATTTCTATAAAGGCTGCATAGAGACATGACATATGTAATATCCACAAAGGTTGTCTTCATTAGAAATATTCAATTTCACCACCAAAACACAAGACATCAACTTTTTTGTGGCTCAACAAAGCGGAGACTACAAAAAATTGTTGGCTATAAAGTTGTTTGTTCCTCAGACTGCATGGTACTGACACTGTATGTTCAGATGGGTTGGATTTCCCATAAAACTGAGAAATGTCCAACATATTTTGGTAAGTTATTGTCAAAAGGATGAAATAACTCCACATATATTTATCTCCAAAAATGTATTTGGAATTCATTGACGGTTTGGTTTTCACGCAAATGCAAATGTACAGCAGCTGTTCGAAAATATTCCGTCTATTCTTCAAAATGACTCTTAATTGGTACGGTAAATGAATGCCATGCTTAAAATGAATCTGATTGGTTGATCGGGACAGCCAATAAATTTAAAGCGCTGGGCTGTGGCGTCGTGACAGTGACGTACTGCGCATGGACGCAGTTCAGGTAGGCCGATTTAAAACCCTTGGTGCCCGTTTGCCGCAATTTGTGTCAAAAGACAAAAATCAGCTTAGTCAAATGTAATCCCGAACACGTTAACCATACATTCACCGTTACTTACACTTTCCGAGGGTATAATTATCTCCGATTTCCATCGCAAAAAATCGCTTAGAAATCATAAACAACAAAGGCTCTTGATAGCCCCAGAACTTGCCTGAGAAGGATCCGGTTTTTTAATTTTTAGACAGCTTCACGGTACATTTAACGGTACTTGGCAAACAAGAACTGCTAATAGTGAATTCGGCATACATAATTTTACCTAAGAGTGGTTTGTTGCAGGTCTTAGCGTTAGTTTATTTATTTATTTTTGTGGAAGTGGCAGACTGTTGCAAGGGCTGTGTGTCAGCCAGTAAAACTGGATTTTAATGTTAACATGAGTTGGCAACAATGCACAAGTTTAATTATAATTAGTAAAGTTTATACACTCACTGGCCACTTTATTGGGCACACCTGTAAACTCTTATGCAATCCAATTCAACAGCTCAGTCATAAATTCTGCCTGCCACTGTTAGAGAGATTAGTTCAACTTTTACTGAGGCTGTAGTTTGCAGTGAAGTTGAAATTGTCTGCATTTTATTGAGAGATGTTTCAAATGTTTTCTGCACCACATGAGGAAGATTATTAGACACACATTTCAAAATAATGCAGTCCAGTGTAACACCACGACCTCAGCAAGAACTTTTGGGAAGTTTTAACGACCATTATAAGCTTTGTTGAGGAAGAATTTGTGGCAGAGCTGTTGTAATGGGTTGCACGGACAGTGTGTATCTGGGATACAGTGCACTAAAATCAAAAGTTTGTCCAAGATAATATGCTGCTAAGATGATCTGATTAAAATCTTATGATAACATGCTGGTAAAGGTGTACTAGTTCTGAATGCTCTTGACCAGCCTCAGCAAGAGTAGTGTAGTAATTTAAGAATCAGACCTATATCTTTATTTTCATAAAGACCCAATCATATTTCACTATGGGAATAAAATGAATGTCATTATTCAGACTAAAACTCGGACTAAGACTGAAATTCTGTCAGACTATTGGAAACTTTGAATTTTTGCAGGCATTAAATAAGGACAAATGACCAATGTGCAGAAGCAGACGCAGCATGGGACATATCAGCTGTTGGCTAAAACGAGCCAATACTGTGGAAATGCTGGATGTCTTATGCACTCAAAGCAGTGGCTGGCTCAGGGTCAGAGAGAAACAAAAACTTATTAATGTAATGTGTCACGCATACATTGAAGTAATTAGGTAATGTTATTGAAATGCTGTAGGCAAGGATGGAGATCTCAGGACAATCCATCACTGTTAACTTACTGAGCTACATGTCAAAACTGCATACGGCTTTAATTCTAATCCTGGTGTGAGGATTTGGAGCAGTGCATTGATTTATTTTATATGAACTATCTATTACACTATTTCATGAAGACTACTACAGGGTATAATTTATAGTATGAAAACAGAATATAATACCTATAATTGTACTGTATGCATATCAGTTTCTTTTGAAATAAATCAGCACAAAGGCATTCAGATAGTGCCTACTACATTTGACAGAATGCTTCTGACGGTGTGTCTTGAGTTTACTAACCACTGTGGTGTTCAGGAAAGAGGAGATGTTGAAGACTTTGTCCAGCCGCATGGCCAAGTAGATGCCTTTGTTCTCTTTGCAAGTACTAAGAAAGACAAAGACGAATACACAAAAGCAAACAGACATGAAAATGAAATGCAAACTTACAACTTTCAGTCATAGTCAAAATATTTGCTGCCACCAAGTGAAATTGACTGGAAGTACATGACACATTGACATGTTCCCTGAGAGAAAACAGAGTAATGTTCCTCAAAAGCCTGGAATATTTGCTAATATCTAAAAAGATAAATGTTCCACGATAAGACCATATAGACTCACATAATGTACACAGGTTTAGCACTGCTTGCTTTTTAATGTATGCAACACTGCTCTATTTGGAAACATAATGACTGCAGGTCTGCCATCCCAGTTACCGAGGACATGCAGCTTCTCACTGGAGGGAAATGATGAAAGCTGATGTAATCACAGAGAAAGAGGCTGAAGAAAAGCAGCACACATAGTGTAGAAAAATTATGCTAATTACACCACTCAAGGTTAATAGCAACTCTCTCTCTCATTTGTATCCCCATCAATGGAAATAAAATATTCAATTGCATGCATGATGCCTGATCCAACGCCTGCACCAAAACACAAATGTAGGAAAAATCTGCATCATCAAGTACTTGTACAGACTGTAATTGAATAAAGGGCTTTTCTTGCTGCAACACCCATTCAGCTTTCTAGCCAAATGTAAACATGAAATACAAAGAAGACATATAGGGAACAGGCTTTAAGGAGAATAATCATCACTGCAGGATTGTTTCTGATAGGTGGCAGACATGACACTGTCACCTAAATATATAAAAATGAGTTTGCTTTACCTGTACAAGCTCTCTGCCGTCAGCTCTAGGTCAGAGTCGTTGTACATGTAGCCAGGGATGAAGTTCTTCCACTCTGGGTTGACCAGATATGGGGTGTCCACAACCTGGAGAGCCAGAAAGAGCATGTGTGATCAGGCACTCTCACTGGGAGCAAATCAGATCCATCAGTAAATTAAATAAGCTTGACTCAATTTATGCAAAGCAGAACTTAATTTAACACCAGGGTGATTCGAGACCAACCCACAGACCCAAACAAAGCAGCATCCACACTTCAGTTTATCCTGTGTGTTCTCTAAATTATTCCAGGAAATACTGTTGTAATGGCTGATCTAATTGTAAATAGTGTTGTAGATATTCTATTCAATACTCTGTTGCTCTGTTTATCAATTTTCTGGAGTTTGTACGTGTAATTCTGGGAGGATTTAACCGCTGTATCTTGTCTATTCAGGCTTGTGACTTGCCTTGAAGAGCTCTTTGGTGTGGAAGGGTTCACAAACAAGTTTCTCAATGTTTCCTCCAGCCAGGAATATGACGGTCACCACTCCCATCAGCACCCAGGAGAAGATGAAGCTAAAGCCCACGCCGCTGTGGAGAAGAGCACACAGATCGTCAGGTAGGGGAGTGGCAGTTACAGTTGAAAAAGCAGTTGTTGTTACAATAGGAGTACAAACTTGTGTTATGGAAACACTTTCTTGGTTCTAGAGCTTGAAACACACTGAGCTTGTCATGTGCATTGTTGACTTACGCCATGAGCATCGTTCCTCCCGTATTGGAGATGCAGCCTCGTGTCGTAGGCGAGGCGTGCTTGTCATATCCCAGGGTGCCACACAGCAGGCCTAGGTAGTTGAAGGCCAGGACCAGGACTACCATGCAGCAAAGAGCAATACAGCCAATCCACCTGTGAAGCAGCAGGCAAAGCGAAACGGTTAGAGCTTTAACTGAAGGGATGAAATAACACAAATATGACAAAATGCTACAGAACAGCAGAAGTGTCCTGCTTAAGTGTCCAGGAGAAAGACAGTGAAGTGAAGTTCACCCTGCTTACTCATTAAAACGGCACATAAGCTTAAGGTAAAATAAAAAATGTAATACAAAGCTTTTAAAACAACTGATATATCATCTTGGGTTTCTTTCCACTGAACTATTTTAAACTGAATTAATGTAGAAGTGACATGAATATTTCATTACTGCACAATATTAGTTCAGGGTAATATGGTACACATTAATTTTACAATAGCTTGTGAAAAGAGTCAAGCCAGATATCTTGAAGCTAAAAGTCAAGCATCAGATTATAGTATTTACAATTTTCACAGTATCTTGATTCAACATTGCTTCCTATGTTGTTTCTAGATTTAAAAAGGTTTTAACAAACTTGGCTCTTACAAGTTTTGATTTATGTGAGGAAAATATTTGTATAGCTTGGATGTTAGGATGTCATTGTACCTGTAGAAGTCCATTTTGTCAATTTCAGGGTAGTAGTCTTCAATCTTAGCGTGGGCGTGGCTAATGAAGATGGTGAAGTTGGACAGGGAGCTCTGCACAGGGAATGCCTTGGAAAAGCTGCTGATGTTATTGCCAATGCTGTCCACCAAGTTCTGCACACCTGAGAGAAAAGTTCAAATTCCATGTTCAGAAATATGCTCATGTTTAATAGTTTGTATGTTCCTTTCAGGAAAAAGGTTTTAGAAGTATAAAATACCACTTACTCTCTACAACACTTCTGGTCTGTTCAATCACCATATGTGGCGTGTCGTTCAAAGAGGAATAACCCTGTGAGAGGAAAAGGACCGAGTGTTAAACCCCGGAGTTTCTTGGGTAGACAAGCCAACTAAACGAAAGATGGCCGCACAAGTTGGATAGTAAGCACACAAATACATTGACCTCACAAACTGACAATGCCAATAGTGTAAGAGTATCTGTAGGTAAATGGTCCAGGCTCACCCTCTGAACGATAGTGCGGAGGTCTGTTCTCAACACATCGTTCACCTTTTCCTGCTGAGCCTTCACATTGGGTAGCTGCAATATAAATACACAATGAGATACTTATAAACATGCACAGTGATAATGATCAATTAGTGTCACATGCAAGTTGCTTCTTTCAGCCATAGCACATTATGGTCTGGAGATGTGGACTTATTTGACTGTGCAGCATATTGTAAGAGAGAGTTGTTTTTAAAACAGGAACACGGGAAGACTATGTGTAGTATTCGGTTTTGTACCCGTGTGAAGTTGGCACTGATCTGCAGCTGGGACAGTGACTGGCGGATGTTGCGGCACAGCTGGGCAGTGGTGGCGTCTGACTCCTCGTCATGACAGCCGGGGTCGTTGAGGGTGCGGTTGATACTGGTCCGGACCAAGCTCAGGTTGAAGTTGAGTTTCCCTGTTCCCTCCTGGAGGACCTCCAGAGACACACTGACGTTCTCCAGGGCCTCCTTGGTTTCTCGCATGGCTGCGTTGAAAGAGAAGAAGAAGATGCTTTAGTTCCGTCCTGGGATATTCTGTCAAACTGATGTAACAGGAAGTGCATAAATGCAGACTTATGTTCAGAGCAGTATCATAACTTATGGTCAACTATGAAGTTTCTGGAGCATATACAAACTTCTGATCTTAGTGGCTGGTACAAATGTACATTGATCAGTTAACTATGAAAGTGTCCCAGAGGTTTAACTTACCAGATTTGCTTACAATGACAACATACGCATCAAATGCAAAGTCTGTATAATGTTACACACAAATATAGACTCATACAGGACACACCGTACTTATTGTAAGGACTAGGCCTGAGCCGAGGATAACATACTGGGTTTCAGGTCCAAGCCCTGGTACTTGTGATCAAGGTCTTGGCATTTGAAGTGTGTCTGTGGTGTGTTCATATGCTTCTGTGACTCTGTAACATCTAAACTTAGACTTTTGAAAGCCTAACATCATCGCTTTTGACAAACAGCAACAACCAAGCAGGAATGCTATGCCAATTTGTTAGCTTCTTCTATTGAAACCGTGTCTGTTCAGTAACTGACACTGTCCTTGGCAACTGAATGCATCACAAGACAACAGTGTTAGTTAACAATCACAGAGTAGCCTGCAGCAGATGTTTAAAATTAAACAGGATAAAGAACGCAAAAACTCTGGCATCCGCAAACATTGGTATAAAAGATGCAAGAGCGTAGGAGAGGAAACAGTGAATTTACTGTCACGTAGCTAAATGCTCAGCACGGTGCAGGGGGAGTCAAGTCACAGTTGGAAGCCATTTGCTAAATGTATATTCACTTCTACTCATTCCTCAGTGAAAAATACACTTTTTCAGAAAATGTATTTCTGAAATCTTTAGCATTCATGCAGTTTTTCTATCCCGTAAATCACTTAATATCTGCACCAGATACTAAGATTCTTTGATTACTCGGCTCAGCCCTAGTGTTAACACAATAGTACACAAACATTAGGAACACAAACTGTAACCACAGTCACATCTGTGGTCAGGCATTTTGCCACCTGAACTATTGACATGCTTGACAGTTCTTTTGTTCCTGTTTTCCTGCAAGCCTGTATATTCCATATAGTCGACCATTCATATACAGCTGCTTGTTGGTTGATTAATTTGCTTAAGACCAAACTGTGGTGTCTGGTTAAGAAAAAAAAAAAAAAAAGTTGAAGTAACGGGCTAGTTACACAAACGCATAACTTCTTATGCTCACTTCACACTGGGTGAAGACAATTGGAGTAAAAAGGGACATATCGAAGTGCAGGTTGATGTGTTGACATTTTGATCTGGTGATGCTATTAACTTAAAACTGCACTAGGCAAGATTGTTTTTATGGAAAATGAAATCATATGTTTAACTGAGATTTATTGTGTCTGATTAAAAACAGTATGGTGACAGCACTACCAGAAAATAATCATTGGCATGCTGGAGGCTGTGGGTGGTGAATCTGACCTTAAGACAAAATAAAAAATCAGTAAACACTGAATCCAAAGCAGACCAGACTCAAAATGAATGAACCTGTCTTGAAATGACTTCCATGAGTTTAAACATTCAGATTCAAGACCTTTACATAATTTCTGGATTTGTCCAACGCAACTTTTTTCCATTTGTGGTGACCAGAGTGAGATGTTGCGTAGTGCAGTTTTAATGTATTAATTGGTTGTAAGTTAGGGCTCTCATGGGTCCAAGAGCTCAAGGAGGATCACAAGGGAACAAGTCACAGGAGCAACACCAGTGTCAAAGTTCACAGGGTCAGGGGTCAAAGGATTTGTGGGTCATTGTTCAGTTACTGAGTTGCCGTTACCTTTGATGGCTCTCTCGATTTTCACTTTACCAAAAAGCATAAAAAGAAGATTGAGAGGAAAAAAACTGAAAGATTATTGCAAAGTTGTAATGACATTTAAGCACATTTTACAGCTTATATTGTCTCACTGAACCTGGAGGGGAAAAAAGTAAGCCATGATGCTGAATGTCACTTGATGGCTTTTGATGCATAATACCCTGCAGAGCAGCCATAACCTGCACTTTACTTTCAGCCTACAGTAATCAGATTGTATCGTAACTGAAACAGGAAATTAAAAGTGAGCAGTTATACCTCCAGCCATATTAAGCACTGTGTCCAAGGCAGGATGGACCTCCTTATCCAACTGATCGTGTATCCTTCCACCCAGCAATGGACCTATATCTGTAGAACACACAACATCAAATCAACAAAGAAAAAAAGTAGAATAGTGCAAGTCACTCTTTTTTATGATTCTACTGCTGCCCTTTTGCTCCTTCTCAGGTTTTGCTCTTCATCCATCCATCTGTACTGGAGATCTAATGGCTGACTGTATACAGAGACATAATATTTTTGTTTTATAGTAGTAGTACAGCTTTTGCAGGTCTTAGCTTTCAGAAAGAACTTCCTGCAGAACTAACACAGGAGAAAAGTAGGATGGATACTCGAGGGATCCTCTACAGCAGTCTCCGCTGGAGCTATCTAGACCTAGTTATGTCACAAATCTGTTGTGAAAACAAGTTATGGAAAGTAGACACGGTAAGTTCAGACAATAATATTGATATACAACCAAGACAAGAACACAGATTGTTTCTGTCCACTTAATTCACTATCAGAGACAACAAGAAAGTTCTACTCACTATTTAGGTCATAGATGACTTTTTTCTTGGCTGTGGTGTATTGGGATATTAGGTAATCAATTTGCTGCAAACAGGAAACACAACAGAGCAGAGCCGTTTTACAAATGGTAGCACACAGAAAATGAGTTTATTTGTCTAGTCATAGACACCAGCAGTGGCCCGTAGTAACACACAATTTCACTGTTATATTGTTTGTCACGATGACATGGAGAAAATGACAAATTATAAGGCAGGGCTTTATTACCATATAACATTTAATAAATTCAGAATTTGGTTGGATTTTTGTTCTTGAAACGCCACTCTTGAGGTCTAACAGCTGAGGTCTAACAGACTGAAACCTTGGCTTCTAAAATTTAATGGAATGAGAATGATGTTTTAGAAAGCAATTTTCTAGCTGTTGCACACACAAAAGGTGAGCAAACTTTCTTCAGCTTTAAAGGTTTACATTAAGGAGGCATGACTAGAAACAGCAGCACTCTTGACACAGAAAAGTCACTGACTAAAGTAAAGTAACTAATGATAATACATTCAAGCAAATGTGCTTGAACTCTTCTTACCGTTGGCGTGTCATTAGCAAAAGTGTGCAAGTCCCTCATGTTGCTGTTGACCAGTCTGCGTATGTTCTTCACCTGAGAGCTCAAGTTCTGGTTGGCAGCATATGCACACAGCGCTCCGATCCTATAAATAAATGACAAACACAAACACTGTGACCTTTCTGTTACTGAGGGGCCTTTCTGCTCCAACATCAGGCAAAGCAGTGGCCCTGGGGTGTGTTTTACACAGCCAGGTGATAACACATCTTCAGCAGTAGGGGTCAGTGTGCACCGCCACATTTACTTGGACTCTTTCTTTGCACCGTCCAGAACACCCCTGAAGAATGAGCACTGGTGAAAGAAGTACTCAGATCTTTTGCTTGCATAAAAGTTCCTCCACAACAGTGCAGAAATACTATATTTGTTTATTGTAATTTGCGTTATTAACGTGAATCTATGATAACTACACTATTGTATATTACTGCTATTATTACTGTCAGATGTAGTGGAGTTAAAAAGTACAGTATTTACCTCTGAGATAAAGTAATGTAAACATTTAAAAACTCAAAGTACAAGCCCTTTAGAATTATACTGAAGTAAATGTACTTAGTGAGAATTATACTAACTATTCTTGTAATCACAGATGTGATTATCAAAACTGAAAATGTTATCCTCTGTCCCTTTATTGTTATATATATATATATATATAACAATAAAGGGACATATATATATATACAT
>JBBMJY010000002.1:20403005-20457536 GCA_037833715.1 Toxotes lorentzi | reverse complement strand
ATCTTATATATTTCTGAGATAAGTGGTGAATAATTGCAAATAAAATTCCCAAGCAATTTAGAAATGAACTCATAGCATGAAATGCAGGTGTATCTACATTAAGCTCTGAGGCCCTATCTGTTTAATCTAAGTTCCCAGGGTTGTAAACATATTCAAATTAAATGCAAAAACACAGAAATGCACAAAGCACACCATTAAAGTGAATCTCTTGCATACTTCAAACAGACCTGAGTAGCTCGGTACAAGGCTTAATTAGCTTGAGCAACATCAAGGGAAAGACAGCCCATAATATTATAAGCCGTTTCCATGACTCACCCTCATCCCAGCTGAATTTTATGCTCAGCACCTCACAGCTAGCACCATGCGTATTAAGTGTGTGCATGTATGTTTTTATTTCTGCAAGGATGTGTGCAAGTGGGCGTGGTTAAGATTCACTGGGTGATGAATGCAGGAATATATGCTCAAAAAAACCCCCCAAAAAACCTATACAACATATTGTGACGTATCAGAAAAGTTTGACAGTACAGTTGTATAATACTGTGAATGTCAATTATGGCAATGCCTCAGTGAAATAAGCAGCTTTTTGAATGATGACAGATGACTCACAGAAAGGAACAGGCCTAACAAAGGGACTGACTGAAGCCACTGGGAAGGTTTAGATCAATGGAGATGAATCAGGGTGTTGACTCACTGTATAATAAGGCAGGGGGTCTTTGTGTGTGGGCTTGTGTATCTGTGTAGGTATGCACAACAGCTTGTGTGTATGTATGTGACTGCAGAGCATGCAAAAACAGGTTATGCTCCATTCATCGTCTCGTTGTTAATGCACGAAGAAGGTGGCGTATGTGTCTGTGTGAGTGTAGCTCATCTTCACAGTCCTGTGATCTGCAGTTGCTGCTGTAGTCACAGTCTCGCTTTGTGGTTATAATCCTGTTAATCTAGACTAATCTAACCTGCATTATGCAGCAGACATTTTGTCACATTAGGAATTTCACAGTGTGTTTATACCCTAAAAGTACAGTAGGTTAGACACTTTCTCTTTTTTAGAATTACAGTATTATATTAGGTGAATCAGATAAGCTGTCACCTTAGTGAATCTCTTCTTTCTTTGTTGAATGTTCACAGTATAGTTCACAAGTGTTGAGTAGAGCCGAGTAGGGCTATTGATTAATCCCTCATTTATTATTAATCAATAAAATGTCAAAAGAAGGCAAATCCCATCACAAGTTCCAAGACTTCAACACGTCCTTTTTTCCCCAAAACTCCACAGGAATTACATTTGTAATTATATGAAACTGTGGAAAGCAGCAAATTGTAAAATTTGGTTTGAGGCTGTAAGCAGTGACCACTTGGAACTTGGCCTGATAAATGACTTTTAAACATTTCTTTAATTGATTTTCTCTCAATGATGTGATTTGAGACTGTTTTGTTTTTTGTTTTTGTTTTTTTTTTTATTTTAACAAGATCCAGAGTTTTGAGAGGTGGCTCCTCAACAGCATTGGACTGACAAGTCAGAAAATTAAACCCAGAAGTAATTTGTAATTTGTAAGAACAAATATTCTATAGGGTCATGTGCTGCCATCGGGACAGAAGCGGTTTTCATCCGCTTGGCCCGAGCAACTGCACTTTTGGAGGAATTGCGATCGTGTTTGCCATAAATAGTGAGTGGTCTGACAGAGTAAACGCTGTCATCGTATAAGTGGAGACTTAATGAGAAACTAGGCCAAACAACTAGGCTGGGACACAGTGAAGTGGAGCCATCCGGAACCAGGGGAAGATTCAAAATGGCCACTTTCACAACAAAAGTCTTTTGTCCAACACTTTCTCTGCCCTCTTGCTGTCTCTCTCTCTCTCTCTAGCCGTCTCTCATTGATCTTTCTGTTCCTTAGTTTCATCTAGGTTTCTTCCACTACACCTCTATTTCTCAATCTTCCTTGGTCAAACTTTTTCCATTGTTTCTTTCTCACACTTTTCTGTCTCTCAAGCTTGTGCTTTATTCTCACAGTGCCCTCTCTTCTTTTTTCCACCCTTCCTCTGTCTCCTTTTTTGCCCTCAGTTCCCTCTCTCTTCTCCACCTCCCTCTCTTTTTCTTTGTCTCTCGCTCACTCCCTCTCCCTGCTGGTGTCCAGCAAGGTCACTGGAATCTGCAGCCAAACAAAGACTCTTTGAGGAAAAAACCCCAAGCAGTTTCCAACGAGCTGTGTTGTACATAACCCTCCACCTTACTTCAGCAAAATCAAGTTTGGATTAATTTGAGTTTGGTAGCCTTGTTCTAGTTTAGATTTGTTTTTCCGAGAGGTGATGAAACAAAACCAGGATATAAAAAGGGAAAGGGAAGAAAAATACATATTTGTGTTGGAATTCAAAATGATCAAACAAACAACAAACTCGTGATGACAAGCAAGGCATGCCAGAGCTGGATAACAGAGAATAGATGAGCGCTGCTGTAGAGTGAATTTATGTGAGAGAGCCTATTTTCTCACTGATGCTCGCAGCGTTTGGATCCAGGCAGCAGGAAGCATGCGAGGATACGATCCCCCCGTGGGCCAATCACAAAATGTCACCTTTATTCTAACATAAATTTAATGGTGTCTCAAATATAAAGGATAGAGAAATATTCCAGTCCATTCAGCCAAATAGTTTTTCTCTTTTTTATAAACAATGTCATAAAACTCACTCGAGTATAGTGTGTAAAAAAGACTCATGAATTTTGCATGGCAGAAGCAAAGAGAAGGTTTAAGATAGGAGAATGAGAAGCTCAAGCAGAAAATACATAAAGTATAACTTTTCACCAGCTTACAAATACTGACAAATTCACTGTGCATATGTCAATGTTTTCTTCAGAATAACAGAGCAACTAACTCATTTTCATTATCGATTAATCTGCTGACTATTTTCTAATTGTTCTTAATCAGTTATTCATTTGTTTTAGTATTAAATGTCAAAAAAGTGCTGATAAACAACTATCACAACTTTGCAGATCCCAAAATGACACTGTTATCTAAGTAACCGTAAAATGTTTAATTTTTCTGACCAACAGTTCAAAACCCAAAGATATTTCATTTACTATCATTTGACAAAAAAAAAAAAAAGCAGAAGCATAAAACCAACAAATGATTATAACAATCCTTGTGGTTTTCACGTAGTAGCTGCTCCTAAAATGGCCACTAGCCTTTTAAAAATGTAATTTATCAATTCAGCTCTACACTTGGAGAAAATGAGCCGCAGGTCTGTTGTGCCGTTTTATCACATTTCTCTGTTAAGCTGATCCACTAGCTCAGACTGTGGCTAACGACTGGATGGCCGTACGGCTGCTTGTTGATAGTGTGCCTCTTATTGACCACAGGGGACAATTCAAACACAGCGGGAGGAAGATTTACCTCTAGCTACTTTGAAAAAGGGCTGTAATTCCTGTTTGAGCGAAAGCAAATGACACATGAAACTGTCCCTCAGGGTGGAAGCCCCACAACAGGACATGAAGAGGAGCATCGAACTAGTACAGCGCCCCAGAATCTAGGCCACTACTGGGGGCTGGGTAGTGAGTGTTACATGGTCTGGTGGCTCCATAGCTTTTACAAACTCCCAACAATGGCCTGCATTCAGTATGACTGTAGTTGTGAGGCTGGGACAGTCGCCTTTCAGCCCCTCCCTGCTTTCACATTGCTGGAACTGGACCTCTATTATCCTGTCTCTCAATAAGAAAATGATCATTGTAATCACCCTGAAACAAACAATGTTAACAATTTAAAAAGTTGCTATATTTAAATTATTAGCAACATTGCTAACAAAATTAGACCTGTAATGTAGAGAATAGAGCCAAACAAGTCATGTAAAGTGTATAAGGAATAATTCAATATGCAATATTAACAGTTCACCAAAGTCTCTTTCAAAACATACAACTGTGTTGTATTTTCAATCATTTTTGTGTCAGTTTGACCTCAGTGACCTGTTATTCAAAAGCTCAGGAGAGCAGATAGATTACAGCATAGCAGCTTGTTTTGTGTGTATGTGGGACAATAAATCAGCTGACTACAGGTCCCACCGTACATGCATGGAAAGTGTTGCCCCAAACCAGTTTATTCTGACACATATCGTACTTTACTTACTACGCACAGCAATTCTTACATATTCTGAAATAAATAATTGTGTTTCTCATCAGTTAGCGACATTACCAGTGTCAGTCGCACACATATTATAATGAGGGCACAGTGGTAGCCAGCTGAGCTGATTTTATCACATTTTAGCAACTTTTTTCATAAAGTCCCATCAACTGCTACAAGGGGTGATTGACTAGTCTGTGGCCTAAGATTGGAGTCAATTCAACATAGAGGTTGTGGAGCAAACAAACTGATCTTCTTTGAAGAAGAATTCAGTGTCTTGGACCCTCAGAAAGTGGTACACAGCAGCAAACGCATCATCATTACTGTCAAAATGGCGACCACTGAGCTCCTTCTTCTTCTTGCGGAGGAGCTAGTAGTCTGAAGGAGCCAAATCAGGTCAAATCAGGCTCAGGACCTCCTTGGGTGATAAGCCCTTGAGACCGAGGTAGCAGATGACTGCACAAAGGCCGATGTTGTCAATTCTCTCAGACGGTGCTGACTTACAATTTTCAGTTGCCAAAAACAGAAATGCCACAGATGTTATTAACTTTCTGCATAATCACTCAAACCTGCACATACAAGATGAAACGAGAGCTGTATAACCTACCTTCATCACCTTAGGCCACAAACTTATCAATCACGCCTCATATATTCAGTTGAGCCTCTCTTAAATTCAATTAAGCCACCATTTTATTCAGTCAAGCCCCTGGTCAGCCTCTTTTCAATCCATTAAACAGTTTTTTTCCTCTCAAGTAGCCATTGTTATATTCCTTTTATCTACTGTTTTATTTGTCTTCTCAGAGCTTGCCAGGTCACAGTCTGAGCCTGGCTTCCCAGGGCAGCATTGTGTCCTATAAAGAATTCAACCAGATAATGAATACTTAAGCTTTCTGACTCCAGGGCCTTTGCTCTCAGCGTGACAACCCAGTAAAGAAGATGCTATTTTGCTTTTTCCCCTCCTCATAAGGATGACGTGTAAGTTGCTGTGTGCTCCATCTAAGGACTGGCTGTAGTAGTTTGGTGGGAGACAACAGACCATTACATCCACAGTAAACAGTCCAGAAATTATATGATTACTAAACTCTGAGCCAAACAGCCTGTAGGGCTCAGCATTGCGCAAACCCCCACAGAAGGTCACTGAAATTCATTAGTATTTTAAAAACTCTAAAAGGACCAAAAGATAAAATAGTGATTTAAAAAAAAAAAACAACATTTTTTTAGTCTGGAAAAATCACTGTTTCAGTCCCTGAAAAGTGTTTAAAGCAGCTGCCTGAGCACCTGAGCAAGGCACTATAAATCTGTGCATCTTTACAGAGCAGAGAATGACTTTAGGAATTTGGAGACCATCATTTAATTACAGGCTCTAGGTTCAAAACATATGTAACACTGACTGATATGTGCAAGTAAATCACTGAATCCTAAAGTACCAGTCTCTATAATTTGTGAAAGAGAGATGCAGACACAACTGTTTCCTTAAGGACATTAAACAATGGGTAGATGAAGGTTCTAAAAATAATTAACCTTTCATGCAAATATTAAAGGTGTGATTTGAGAATAAATGCAAGCTGTCCAAAAGAAAACTTCTTGTGTCCAGGAATGCACGATGAGGAAATTCAAAGTACAGACAGTTTACTCTGTAAACAACTTCATAACAACTTCTTGCACTACATTAAGCCTTGACCAGTGAAACTCTGAACTGAATCAACTGTGATTTGCATTTAATTATTCAGCTCTCAAGGAATATGGTGAAGGACTTTAAGTTTAAACTTACTTTGGTGTCAGCCCTGAAAGTCGGTTTTAAGGGGACTTTGCCGTTCTGCAGCATTGGAGACCAGCTGACTCACAGTGATTGGTTTTAATAGTCTGGTCTTTTGCCATTATGTGGGATCAGCATGGAGCAAACATGGCCAGAGTCTGGGGTTTAATGTGCACTTAGTCTGCAGCACCTGTGCTCAGATTGACTGAACTCTGTGTGATCCAAGGAGCTTTGAAGAAAAGTAATTCCATAGTGTTGGCTTATAGTGCAGTAGATGCTTATCACATGATCGACATTTGCACAGTTTGCATGTGCAAAAGTGCATGTCAGTGTCCTTCTAGGGGAATCTACACATCCCTAATGAATAAACAGAGTGCAAACACATGTTGTATACATGTGATACAGATCAGTTCATCTGGGCAGATAAGAACAACATCATTCAAAGGCTTGTCACTCTCTCTTTGTCCTCTTCTATGTGAACTGTGGTTTGTAGGAATTAATGATATAATCTAAAGCTCATAATGTGGAGTTTTATGGATGTAATGGAGTTGACATCAGACATGCAATGCAATTTACAGAAATAGACAGAAAAGTCCATCATGCAAATGGATTTTTACTTTTTTCATTAACATAACTGGGAATATTCAGCACCTTACACAATGAGAAGTCCATGTAATTGAAAACTGGACTGATCTTTTCCTACCGTGTAGTGTGACTACATTAAAATCCAAATGAGTCTCCACTGTGCACTCAGTGTTTTGGATTAAGAAACATAACATTACCACATTTTCACGTCTCTTAATGCTAATAACAAGACATGCTAATCAAGGATATCTGATCTAATACACACACTGATACTTCAGCTGATAGTAGTTGAAGGCTGTAATACTTCTGATATTGCAATGCAGCACTTCCTTGCTGCTGAGAAGTAGGACCTCATCTGAAACAGTCCCTTTGAAAATCTACCAGAACCTAACATGCATAATTCATTTTCTTACTGATCCGACGGGGACCTGAGCACAGCCAGAACCAACTCGCATAGACCTGAGAGTACTGAGACCTGATCCAAGACGTGGTCAACCCAAACAGACCCTCACAGATGGAGAACACCAACACTGGCAGCGGCACGATGATCTATCAGTTAATTTGATCAATTAACAAGCAACCTTTTTGGGAAAGAGCATCAGTGAAATGATAATAATGATAATGAGAACTATTGTAAAGAAACAAAAATAATTTATTTTTATATAAATAATTGCAAATCCTAGTTTCACCTCCTTCACCAACAATAAAGCATTTTGTAGCCATTTGGGCAATAGACAGAAAAACACAAACTTGTAATCCATTTAATATCTGTAAGTCAAATAAAAAAAACAAAACAAAAAAAAACTATCATATAAAATGCAGGCTACTACTTTGTGTTTGGTAGAGTAGAAAACCTTACTAGCCAGGTTGATATTCATTCCTTACCCTTCTAGGGGTAAGGAATGAATAAAGTTAAACCATAGTGACATAAAGATATGAAAGACAGTTCTATCTGCATTAGAAATGCTGCTATTTTTGGGTTATAAATCCTCCCAGCCAACCATCCCTGAGATAGAGAGCACCTCTTAGCTGTAAACCACATCACTGAGCCCTGCAGCTTTGCCTTCTCATATCTTTTCCCTCTCCCGTGCAACAGTGTGCCATATCATCACTATTCTAACACAAATGTGTCCAATAAATTCGAACGAAAGCCTGACCAAGCTGTGAACATCAATTAGTCTCACTATATAGAATTCCTGTAAGAGTATTTTGTGTGTTGATATTTTGCTCACTAGAAGAAGCCACAGACCATAAAAGACCCTGGGAAGAGGGGGGAAATTTAATTAGTAAAAAAATAAAAGTGGATGTCAACTATAAACCGGAAACGTGGTAGAATTAAATGATTAGTAAAAGTTAGGTCTCTGCAGGTGATGTCATAAATTATGTGATGTACAGCAAATTCTGACAACAGCGCCTCTAGTTAATTAGCTTGGCAGTGGTTTCCTACAGTAACATTTTTTTGGCAACACAATGTAGTTTATTGGAAGGAGATGCTTCGGTTATATAGCTGCTTCGCTATCTTGTTTACTTGCCTTTCCTGTGCCTGGTATTCGTACTCAGTGGAGTCTTGCTCTATCTGTGCTTGCTGTGTCGGCCTTGCTCTCATGTTACTGCGTCAGTTGTGTCCCAGTCTCTGCATCAGTGTCACCAGTAACTGATGTAGACATTTATGTACATGGCCAGTAAACTGCATTGGCCATGTAAAGTATAAAAGGTATTGCATTCTCTTGCACTGTCCATTTTAAACTGTTTATGTGGTTGGTTGTTACACCTTGTCATTATCTGGTGAAAACCCTACACTGGTTTCAGAAAATCACTGAATCCCTGTACCCACATGTGTTTTTCTGTTCTAACCGAAAATGGTTAGATTAGTCACTATTATACAATATATAATTGGTTCTTAATGTTTTTGTATTTTTGTGATTTGTCTCCTGCTGAATCCTGTTACTTTTGCTGCTGCTGCCCATTTCCCCCACAGATACTTGAGTAAAGTGTCATTTTACATTTTGCTGACTGTAAATGCTCCAAGTGTTGGCTCTGGCACTGGAAGTGAATCCCCTGTGAGGACCTCCCAGTAGCCTGACACTTTGTCAGCGAGTGACATCTTCATAGTCATTGTGGCTTCCTTTATGACAGAGTGAAGTTAATGCTCATCACAGTATTAATGAATCCCCTAAAAATAGCCCAGTGTGTGATGACTCCCCACGGACGCTGTGAGCTGAGCGACGTGCGGGTTACAGGAAGCAGATGATGTGTGAGAGCGTGCTTTTGTTGTGTGTGTCTCTAAGTGACTAATTGTGCACTGGTTTTTGTGTATATCTGAAAGATTGTGGTCATGTCATTGTGTGAGCAGTAAGTAAATGACTGTGAAGCATTTCACTACAACCATTTCCTCAGAGTTGCAATCACAAACATATTTCAGTGAAGTATTAAGCATCAGCTGGGGATTATTTTCAATTATTAAGGGCTATTTGCACTATAACATTACAGACAGGGAGAAGTAAAAGACTTTGGGAATGTGTGACAAGTTTATGCAGAGATTCAAGCTTTAGTAAAAGCTTGAAACTCAAATAAACAAATGCATCATAGCCAGCAACACTGTAAAGTGTAAAGTATTCCCAGATTTAATCCTTATCTCAGGAAGTTAAATGTACCTCATGAAAGACCCTGTATGTGCGTGGATAGCTGACATGCCTACATTTATTTGTGTATAGTATTAAATACAAGGCTCTGGCTGCGGAGCTCCTGGTGCTGTCCCTTCAGTGCTCTGTGCTCCAGTAAAAAGTGGACCAGTGATGAAAATTTGTTTCTACACATTATTTGGGTCACTTTATTAATAATTCAGCAGAATTCAGTGCTAATATCCCTTGTCACATACACAAGAGTGAAAGTGCTGCAAGCCTCGCATAACATGAGAAGTTATTTTCCACAATACTCTGTATATTAACTGTACATTAACAAACTCTGATTGACAAATGAAAACAGCACAAGCTGCTTTTTGTGCAACGGGTCGGAAATCGTAGTTATCAAAGAGGTTATTTTTCTTTGGCTCTATTTTTTGTCATAATGTATTTACAGAATCACTCCTTAATTTGCTAGAGGTTATGTAGAGATGTCACATGATATCACGTCTCAGTAGGTAAAGCTGCAGTACTGGGAAGATGACAAGAAATATCTTGGGAAAACGTAAGGGCCAATCAAAGATGATACGCATGACATAACCGACAGCCAGTGGTCTGTGGATTATGAAATACAGTCAGAGTTTTTCAGCATGTTTACTTGTTTATATGTAGTTTAATAAGGTGGAAATAGCATTACACATGGCACAGCCTGAAGACATATAGATGCCTGGTCCTCTTTCAAAGCAGAATTTCTGAGTCTGATCAGAATCACTTGGACTTCAAAGGATATCCTGGTTGACTGTGGACAGGTGTGCAAAAATTACCACAGAAATTGCTCATTGCTCTGGAGACAGCGCACAATCATGTTTAATTCAGAAAATGTTGGAAAATATGACTTCATGTTAGCTCTCTTCTGCTTTCTGTACACTTACGTGTGAAATCTCAAAACTCTGGATTTCTTTATGCAGTCGATTGCACAAACAAAATGAATACACATTCTAGCTGTGTTTTGAAGATACTTGGACAATGGCGTGCTGACTGTTGGGCTGTTATGTGTTGGTCACTCAGCAGGACAGTGGTCACTTTCATATACAGTAACATCATGTGGATATCATCTAGATTCCCCAATATTCTATGAACAAGGACATTAACAGCTGCTACAGTCCAGTATGAAAGTGGTTTTTTTTTGTTTGTTTTTTTTGTTTTTATATATACACCCACAGTCACAATCACCACCCACGGTTGAATCAGGGGCGTTGTGGTTATAAGATATCCATCTTAGACCACTTAGTACACTCACATGCAGGTATCCCAGGTAACAGATATCTCATTTGAGGCCAAATGCTTTAAATCTAAACTGCCTGACTGAGATTTAAAACACAGGGTGCTGTGGGGTCATTAATTAGACCCCATGTGATTAGCATGAATTACCAAGCCTGTAATTTTGGGACCTTTTGTGTTAACAGTGTTGGACACCCAGTGACTGAAATAGACTGCTGAAATGCATGTTGGGTAACAGCATGAGGCAAGGGTCTTGCTCTTGGCCCGAACAGAGGGAAGGATCTTCTGTTTGTCATTTTATCATTATACATGCATGCAGGCATTATGTATTATCAGAGCTGATTAGTGGAGACTGAAATAGCTCCTGCTGTTCTTTTAATAACATGCGGCGTGGCTTTACAATAACTGTCAGGCTCAATGCAACATGTGATTAACTATACAGTACATGCATGTATGCATAAGCTAAGCCATGATATGTTTATAACAAACAAACACAGTGTAGTGTTAAGAAGCTGTAGAGCTGCAGAACTACCACAGCACTGCTTCTCACATTCACAAGAAGATTAACAACGAATATTTAAACTGATCTCACAGACGTTAAACAAATAGTCTACCAAACCTGTGGATGTGCATCTGATCCTGCATCACTCATAAAACTAGGGCTGGGTGATAAAACAAACTCCATAATTATTAGGAATGCAATTTCCACATTAACTATGATACGGATGAGAAATTTATGATAAATGTATCTGCTCTGCATTTGGGATGTATGTGCTCTGCACACACGTTAGAAATATAAGAATACGTGACTGTGAGAAAAGCCAAAGTCCGCACAGATTCGGAAATTTTCGCAAAGAAAGGTCACAACATCGATGATTTGGAAATTGTTTGGATTTCTAAAGCTGGATAAACATCTGGAGTCATATCTGTCACTAAATATGTAGGCGACGAAGACAGGAAACACCTTTTCAACCATTTTAGAATGTAACGTTACCGTCATACCGAGTCGCCGTCATTAGCAGCCAAGTTCTCAAACAAGCCTCTTGTTTGACGCTGAATTGAACCCCAGCAGCTGATACTCTGCTTGCCTGTCTGCCTTTTCAGTCCTTATTGAGTCTTTTCTGTTATAGGAACCATAGACCAGCATTTGTTTCTCATTTTATAAGTCACATTTTTCTAATTTATATATTTTTATTCGTCATTATGTGGCACATAAAACTAAATACAGTGTGTGTGATTTCAAAAATTTATAGCATAACATCTTTTGCATGATGTTTATTTAAAAGCGTTGCTCCTGTTTCCCCGCTGAGGCATAAATGTTACACCATGTTGGTTGCAGAGTGTATTAAGTTATTGATTCAAAAATAAATGAGAGTTTAGAACCATAACAGACCTTTTATTTGATTTATGTAGGTTCAATCCTAAACTGAACTTCAAATTAAAAGGGGCCCTGTGGAGTTTTCTTGTAAACAAACAAGTTTACATTCAGTGTTACCAAAATAAACTGTGTGAATCTTTGAGGTCTAGCAAACTTGAGTGCTTTTCCTTTCTCATTAACGGCATCAAATGTGTATATCGATGATTATCAATATTGATCGATATGAAAAAAAATATTGTGATAATATTTTTGGCCATATTACCCAACTTTACATATAATGCACTTCTTTATTTGTAGGTTGGAGATATTTCCACACCAGCTGGTTAGACAAGGGATGTCTGAACACCTTTAATTGTGCATGACCAAACTGAAAACAAAGAATAAACACATAATTTTTGGGTTATTTAGGTTCAGTAATGCCAGAGGAGATAAGCTGGCTTCATCTGACAAAACATAACCACAACAAAGCTGTTAACGTACATTCATTATTACCACATCATTAAAACAATTCCTCTTCATCTCGCTGTAAATTTGCCTCTAATTGGCTGCTGCTTGAGCAGGATGCTTCACTGTAATTTTCCACTAGAGCCAACATGTTTCGCTTTGTGCAAAGAAACACTTTTGTTTCTTTCACTCACCCTTTTCCCAGCATGTGCCCAGATTCATAGCTTTGAAAGAAATCAGTCTAATGCCAGAGTAATCTGAGAACTGACAATTAATGAAGGCCTGTTAATCAGTTTATGCTTATTTAGATTTCAATCTTCATTCACCTGATTTAACCTGGTCAAAGTGTTAATAAGACAGCTGCACTAATCAGTGTATTGCCTTAATCTGGATCTGTTGAAATCATTAGTGTTTATGTAAATGATGTAAATGAACTGATCTTCACTCCATTTTTTTTCTCCTGATTTTCTGCCTTTAATACACAGCATTCAGAGACAAACAGTGGCACAGAATGAACGCTGCACTGAACTTTACATGTGCTGTGTGATTTGATCACATGTTGACAACAAGCCCAACTGTGTTACTTAGGCAGCACATTTGTAGTCCAGAGCAGGAGTGTGTGCGTTTGCAGCATGACAGGCATCTGTGTGAATCAAACCCTGAATCCCTACAGCACTACGCTAACCCAGTGAACATTACTCATTCACATTTACAACCAGAGCTTTTTGGCAGCTCCTCTGGGATTTGACCCTGTCACCTTCACAACACAGGGTGATGCCAGTGTAATTTTCTTCTCATCCTTCGTGCTACAGATTTATTCCCATATCTACCTGGTCCATTTTTTTTTTTTTTTTTTTGCAAACATTTTTTTTAGTCCCATCCTGTTCTGATTCTGTCACATAAATACTATGTGAAATATTATAATTATAAAACTATTACACTGATTCTACTCAGACACCTTGGTAAATCTAAGTAGCAGTGCATCTGGAATGGACCTCCCTCAGCTGTTCTTCTGATCTGACTCCAGCATGTGAAAGTAGTAGTATGTTTTTGGTCAGTCAGTTTATAAACATCAGTATCCCGTGCTGAATGGCTATGATATATGAAATAATTGTCACATATAAGGCTAGAGGGGAAAAAAATCAGTTTTCCAATTAATCATGATTTTTATATGAATGATCCAATATCAATTCTTAAAATCCTGAAATCGATCTTTGCATTTTTGCCTTTTCTCAGTCAACATGTACATTCTCACTGACACTGTGTAAAAACTAAAACTCAGCTTCAATACCAGACCACAAACCCACTTTTCTAACCTCTGTGGTGGCCATGGATCTGGGAAATTAGATAAAAGGTCTCTCAAGAGCATGCAACATAAAGCTGGGAGGCATTATTTATAAGTTACATTAATCCTGGACTGCAAGGACAGAGACTGCATTCAAATTTGCAGTCTCTGTCCTTGCAATCCAGTTTTGACAGATGAATTAAAGTAAATTTAATTGGGGGGTGGGGGAGCCATCTTTTGGGTATTTCATGACTTATGCTTATTTGGAGGTTACTATGAATGCTTCCTACTCTCTGTCACTGGGAGGAAAATGTATTCGCTGCCATTATTTCTGGAGGACAGGGTATGTCTTCTCATTTAGACTCAGAAAAAGTTAAACACCTTCACACTGCACTTACAGGCTGACGTGACATTTCTAGCAGAGCAGATAAGTCCAAATTGTAGATTGAATTGCGACAATGCAGTGCAGTGGGTGGAAAATAACATTTAAAGAGCATTTTTGAAGAAAAGTGACAGCCTGTGAAAAGGACATCAACTTCGAAGCTCAGCTGAACTTTTGAAGCTTTAAAGAACCAGTGTACATGAGGTCTTCATTTCTTTTAAATTACAATTTCTCTGGGGAAAAAGAGAAGAACTGATAAGCTAGCCGGAACTTTTAGCTGCCATAGCTGAACAGAAACGTGTGCTGCAGACAGAAACTAAAACTTAGTCAACAGAAAATCCAAGTGAAAAGCATCACAGTGTTGCCCATGACTTTTCCTTCTGTTAACATGGGATCTCTGGGAAGTGCAGCGCAGAAACACCAAAAAAGTGTGTGCTTAGCATCAAAAATGTATTACCAAAGTATTGAAAAACTTGCTGCTGTTACTGTACTGAACATAAGTCAATGTCCAGGCATTGTAACTATCATTTTTCTTGGTGCATTCTCTCGCCTTTATTGTATCCTCTGCCATTTTATTGTCCTCACCCTTACCTGGGTGTCTTTTACCACTCTTAATCTGATTTTAACGCTTCTCGGAAAATAAATATCACCCCTGCCACTCCCCCCGCCTGGCTGTCAGTTTTCTAGTGGTGGTAAAAAGCGGTCTGGGCCTGGGCTTGGTGCTCATCCCTCTCCTGCCCTAATTGCTTCATTAGAGCCTCTGCAGCATCTCTGCCCGGTAGCTTGGGAGATTTAATAAGTGCTCAGAGGATACTCTCGGACTCTTGCATCTGGGCTGCTAGGATATTGCTATGGAATTTCTAATATCCGGGCTTCATTCCGACGAAGACAGAAAGTCAAAGAACATCAAACTAAGTACATTCCTGGATCCCTTCAGTTGCACACAAGGCGAAAACACAGCTCTGCCAAGCCTTTTGTGCTGTGGCTACATCCCCCAGCGGCTACTGCTTCTTCTACCGCTGAGTCTATAAAACAGAGAGTGGATTGAGTTTCCTGTGGTCCATTTTCTGAGAGATGAGTTTCAGCAAGATGCGGGACAGCCAAATGATATAATGGGCTCAAATAAAGGAAACACACAGTAAACTTAGAGCTTTACTACCAACCATTTTCAGCCTACTCTTAACTACTTTCCCATCATTTTCCATTATCTTCTGCAATTTGTGCCAAATCTCATTACTTGTTTCACTACTGGTGTTCACATTCCAGGGTGGTAGCACTCCTGTACGACATAGGATAGATGTTGCCTTTTGATTAAATACTGAGAGGACATTTTTCATTGGCTTAGTTTGTTAATGACAGACAGGTACAGGTGTTACCAACTTTCAATGTATAGAAAGCTTTTATTTTTAGGATGTCCCAGTCAAAAGACTTAGCATATCTTCTAGCACACTAGCTCTGGTGAAAGGTTCAGCAAAATTCGGAGACTTGTTTTAAGTGGCTGCCTGTTTACACAAACAAAATGTTTTCTTTTTGTATTTACTGTAAAGATGAGTCAAACACTGTTTTTGCCAGTCTGAGATTGTTTGATACTTAAGCCACTGATGATAGTTTGGATCAACTGGTATAATTGTAAATAATGGAAAAACAGGGACCAGTTAAAAATAACAGGAGGTACTATCTAATAAATTCCTAGATTTAAACAATCAAAGACTTATCTGGCTGATTTCCTAGATTTGTCAGTCTGACTTTCCTTAGAGAAGTCAGACTGACAAATCTAGGAAATCAGCCAGTTCCAACCTATTTTCCCCATAATTTTTCATTATCTTCTGTCATTTGAGCCTAAATCTTATCGCTTTCTTTGCTTCCATTTTATTTCCGCTTTCCAGGATGGTGGATTTACAATAAGAACATTTACCCTAAAAGAGGTAGCAGTAGAATAATATAAATCTGAATCTTCAATCTAAATCTGAAACCTGATCCTCCCGCTGGGCTGCCAGTGTCAGAAAGTGTCAGTGATGACAGTTTGGATATGAATGTAAATGAGAAAGAAAACTGAGAAAATAAGAGTAGGTACAATTTAAAATTCCTAGTTTGCAACAGTTATGTACAATTAGTACTGTTTAAACCATTAGCAATCTCGAAATTAATTCTGCTGCTACACTCAATGCATTTCCCACTGAATAAAACCATCAGGCAAATGTTTAGAATGTACATTTAAAATGGGGGAAGGACAGCTGGAGCAGTAATATAATAAACCCTGAAGGCAGCTGCAGTAGGTAATATACAAAAAGCCCCGGAGAATAGTGAGGTGAAGATCAAACTATCACTGAACTTTTGAGAGAAAACGTCTACCTTCTGAATCATATGATATGCAGTCATGTAGAATAATTGTTCTGAAATTATAAGGAATATTGTGGATTGTGAGCTGTTGTTACCTTTGCTTTGTTAATTTTTCAGATGTAAGTCGATGATGAAAATAATGGTGAAATAACCACGGGAAGTGGCAGCCTTAGTGTGAATTCCCGCCAGGTTATAATATAATTCTTAGACCGAACACAAGTATGAAGGGTGCTGCCACATAGTATCTACAGTAGGACTTTACTATATATAGCAAACAGCGTGGGGGATGGGGATCGCAAGCTGATGACCAGCATTTGTGTCTGTGTGTGTATGTGTGTGAAAAGGACAAACAGGATGACCAGAGGAGAATGTGTATACAGTGTGTGCAGGAGTGCAAAACAGTAAAAGTCAGAGATGCAGCTTCCATATAATCGCAGTGTATGTGTGCATGCACACACAAGTGTGTGCACACTGTATAGATGTTTTCACCAGCATCTACACGTGTGCTTGCAAGCTGATCCGTGTATTTTGCTTATGTGTGCGTGGGCATGTGTCATACTCACGTGATGACCAGTGAGGTGGAGAAGAGCAGCGTTCCCAGCAGGCCACGCCGGCAGTCTGCGTTCTTCCTCTGGCGCTGGTGCATCTCGCCGCCACAGTTATCACAGCAGCGGCACAAGCAGAAGAAGAGACCAACTATTGGCATCAGAACAGCGAACAGCAGGCCCACCGCCGCACACACAAGGAAGCCTATCTCGTAGTAGATGGCCTGGGGTCAGCGGAGGAGGAATGAAAAGGAAAAAAAAAATGAGAGGAAGAATAGGGAAACATAATAGAGAAAGATGGTGAGCATAGATATGAGATGAAGAAAAACGGGGGGGCCATCAGAGGTGAGAAGGGGCGAAAAAAATAAGGTGTGGTTTGTTGAGAGGAAACAGGATTGGATCAGGAGAAGAGAGCAGATGAGTTGGGGAATGAGGGAGAGAAGAAAGGATAGATTAACAATGACATAAAGGAGAAGAAGGGAGGACACACACAAGGAGGCAGAGGATAAAATGAGCAACAAATCTAAAAATATCTGGTAGGATCCCAGTGCTGGAAATTCTCTCTCTACTCTTTGTCCAAAAGGGATTTGTGGATAAACAATATGCACATTGCGTAACGCCACTGCTGGAGAATCCTTTCTCTCCATTTCTAAAATACCACAAGCGAATTCAATAATCAACTCTTTAACCGCATTATTACACAAGATAAATGTCAAGACTCTTAAAATCTGCCGGGTGGCAGCACTGTTCTCACATACTACACTCAAGCCATTTGGAGCTAACAGTGAGCTATTCTTAAAGGTTGTTTTTTTACATAAATTTCCAATAAAGTGCAATATGCACTGAGAGGATAACAACACATGAAGGATTAAGGAGAATACTCAAAGGAGCCAGAGCCATCCATGTAGGCCTTTGGTGCAGTTTTTCCCTCTCTAATGAAGGGGAAAGACAGCATTTCTGATGAAAAACCTGCTTCAATAGGAATGGACTACAAGGCAACTAGTGCACTGCAGCAAAACTCCATCCTAAGAAGCACTTTAAATTTGGACAGAGTCACAAAATCCAGATTTTTCTTGAAACAAGAAGACAAAAAAGCCTCTGGGGTGAGATAATTACACCTGTTTCAGTGAAGTTCAGCCTTTTAATGGTTTCATTGTAGAAAGTCTCTGTGAGCCTCACAAAAATAAGGTGATCGCTGTAGCTGATAATAAATTGGAAAAGGTTGAGGGATGCGAGGGAATTTAAGAAACCATGAAATAGGTGAAATTATCTCTTGACAATGCCAGATTTCTGTCACTTGGTTAAAAATAAGATTTTAGTGACATATTATGGTGTGAAACCCTTGCAGCTCCAGTCTTACAGCTGAGATTGAAGAATTACACGGTGCTCCTATAAAGTGACTGATATAGAGCCTGTACACCCAGCTAAACCTGATGCAATCTAATATAACAGCTCTATATTCTATCTTCATGGAGGTTACAACAATTTGGCCAACCCTTTTATATCAGTGAGGACAGACCAAATATTAGGAACACGTCTGTGTATAATGTAATACAACTCATCATAAAGTAAATTATCATAAAGATGAATCAGCACCTCTCTTCAACATTTAAAACAAAAAGTGACCATTATATCTTCAAGAGAGTTTACATCATGGCTGTTGTATTAGACTGCAGAAGTTTTGAGTAGGTGTAACTAATAAACTGGAAAATTACTGATTTTACTTTTGCGCCATTGAAAGAAAAAATGCACTAGTCAAACTTAATTCCTTAATTTGATGATTTTTTTTTGTTTTGTTTTTTTCACCTATACAGCGTTGTCATAAAAATCCACATGCACTTGCACATAGGGAAGTTGTTAGGGTCAAACAATTAATGAGTGAAGAGGGATCAGAGAGCTGAGAAGCTGTGGTGACCAGTAAGACCAGTGAGATTAAAATGCATGGACTATGTCAGTAAACTCAGTAAAGAAGCGGAGCAGAGAAATGCTGATGGTTTGGTTGCATTGTTTGAGTTACGATTCTCTCTCGTCTCCAAAAAGTCAGCTATGAAATCTGCACATCCTTCATCACAAAGCCTCGATAATCCTTGACTTTGATTGAATATTAGAAATATTCAAGGTGACTCAACATGTTTTCTTACAAATTCCTTCTGATATATTGAGAGAGTGAAATTGCTGCTGTTGGCAGGTTCAGCTCTTCTACCTCCTCTTGTCATGTACCACAGCGCTGCTACTTAATCTGCCCCTATCTAAACTGCACTCAGCACAGGCTTTAGAAATTGGCAAAATTGAATAGGGGATTGGTAATTCCCACACCGTATGTAACTTGTCACAATGAAGTTCAATAGCTTCTCATTATGAAAGGATCAAAGTGGCACTGATATCAGTGCTCCTGAATGGATGAACTGCTCTCCCAGCTGATTTGCAGTAATCTTAATCGCCCCCGTAGGTCAATGACCCTGCCTTCTCCTGAGACCTGCAGCCTTTGCCTTTTAACATGCAAAGAAAAAAAAATGTCTTCTGAACATTTCAGAGAGGAGTATTCTTCTCTAGTTCATTTGGATTATACTCGCCGGTGGAGATTTCAAAGTTTGCACAAAGATTTCCAAACTCCAAAAGCTCGTGTTTGGATGAGTGAGGATTCTAGGCTATGTCAGGAACATAATTTACAAGATGAAGGAAGAAAATGTTCGCCAGTCACACCGTCTATGTCCTTAAGCAGTTTCAGGGACAGTGGGAACAGAGAGGAGAAAAAAAAGCAGCACTGTGAAGATGCAGAAGGGCAAAGAGGAAGAGACACTGGGCATGTGTGTGTGTGTGCATGTGTGTCCCATGTCAACTAAAAGCACCAATGTCAGCCCATTTGTTGAGGACATTGTGCAAATCTGAGTGCTTGCATTGTCATTCTGCTTCTGGGCTCTGCTTGTTATTGGGTGAATCTTCACAAAAAAAAAAGGTCATAAATGTTTTATTTTTTCCACCACTCTTCAGGGGCCTGCAGCTCCAACTATTTTTGGACTATAGCTTTATCTTGGCAAGTGCCCAAAAGAAGGAGGTGACCTTCCAACAAGAACAAACCAGATGATGAGGTGGCAGCATGTCTGAGTGGTGAAGACAGGCGTTCCTGTAACTTGAATCAGATTTGATCAAAGCAGCAGCCACAAGATGCCCTTGAGCAAGATGTTGTTACCCTAAACTGCTCTTTCGCTGTGAGCTAAATGCCTGAGATACAGGAGCCACTGTGAATGAATTAATGAATGAATGAATTAATAATAATTAATTCTTTGTGTTTTTTGTGTGCCCTGTTTTGATTCATTGTCCTGGCTCAGATCCTGTTGCTTAATAGTGAGCTGGATTTGGACTGGTTGTAGATCACCCTGTAGCTGCAAGAGTTACATGATAGTCTCAGCTATAGTGGCATACTTAGGGGGGGGCAGGGACAGAGTCCATCCTTCTTTGTTCTCTGTTCCTGATCATCATAAAGTTTTGTTTCCTGAATGTTTAGCTTGAAGCTCTGTGGTGGTGCTGCATACTGTATGTGTGACAGTGGTTCAGATCAGTGTGTGAAGATTTATAGTCCTGCCAACATCAGCACGCAAAGGATCAAGTGTGCGTGTGTTCATGTGTGGCTGATACTCGCTGTGGTTAGGGTAGATATCAGGTTGGTAAATACTGCTGACCAGCAGTTTGGAAGCAATTCAGCATGACCACTGAATAGTGTTTATGCACTTCTATACTGTTACACAACATCACTGCTAGTAATTACAATTATGAAAATTCAAGGAGCAGAATAGAGTTTTGAATGTGCAGCTGCAAATTCAGCAGTAAAGGGATAGACTGAAGTGTACCTTGCCAAACCCATATTGGTATTTCTTCCTTCATGTTGGGTTTGATGTGGTGTTGATGGGAATGTGCTGGTTTGTGTTACATGCTATCCTCCTAACACAAGTCCTCCACAAGTCCTCAGCAGCCAAGCAGGAATACAGGGTATTATTTCACTATATGTAGAAGTTTCCACCACGCTCAGAAGAACTGATGCTTTGTCCTGATTATATTAACTTATAATGAGAGAGGAGGATCACTCTCAAAGACAAGAAATCACTTTATTTGCAAGAGACAAAGCGCTTTCGGTCTTCATCAGCATCCTGACCCTGATGAAGGACGGATGTTTTGGCTCTTTCTCGGTTCTGTGTCTAAAACACTGAATTTAATTTCAAAGTACTAACCATGCCTTGGTGATGCACTTAGCATTGTTGCTCTTCCATGAAGCTGGAAACCTCTATATGAGGACACCTCAAATGACACAGGCACACAGTTTTGACCAAGCCAAAGGGAGTTTTCCAAGGAGGTTGTGAGGTGAATGGGTTGGGTGGGTGAAAGACATAGGGCTGCACAACTAACCATGTATACTCCAGTTATCAAAATATAGCTATGTCGCTATGTGTTGTGTAAGTGTGTAAAGAAACAAAAGCGGGAGTATAACTACAGTTGTGCAACCCCACTGACTTGAGACAGGATGGAGCAGGATGACACAGGGGACGGGTTTCACTGTAAATCCAGTGTGCAGACTTTACCTGAAGGGTCAGCACTATGTTCTCTGGCTGAGGGAGGCCAGATCAGATGAAGAGGGCATGCAGAAGACAAAGGCAACTCAGCGTCAAAGAAAGAGCAAAGCCACAGAACAAAAACATGTGGATGAAATAGAACCAAAAAAAAAGAAAGAGAGAAATTAAAGAATTCAAAACTGGCATGCATATCCACATAGTTGCATATTGTAACTGCACACAGATAGACAGAAAGACTGAATATTCCCCTATAATTGAGGAAATGGTTCAGAGTACACTCAAACTGTATTAGTCTCAGGGACCTTAAGACAAAGAGCTTAAAAAAGTCTTTGGCTGCCAAAGATGTTCTATAAAAACTTACATGATGTATCTTCCTCTAAAGTCACAGCTTGTGCCAGAAGCAATTACCATTTTTTTCTGGGGTGCCAGTAACAAGATGGCCTCACCTTGTCTTGCAAAAGCGATTAACAACTTGCTCCAGAAAGGTCACGGACTACAGAGTATCTCCAAGGTACATTTCGTTTGTATTATATATCATAAATTGCTACAGCCAATCAGAAAAAACATAATGCATTAAGACAGATGAATAGGCACAGCAAAACAATCCTTTTAACGCACACACACACACACACGCACACACTTACCTTTTGATATTCTGTTTGAATGGCTCCAAACTTGTCCTTTGTCAGTTTGACAATAAGATCTGAAACAACACAGAGGAAACAAACACATGATGAGATCTGTTGCTGTTTTTCCATAATAAAACTAACATGGTGGACTCCTATATTTGCTAATTCTGTTGTAGTGTGACTGCACTTGTGCATTTCTAGCACAGCAGGCACAATTTGCAAACAGATCTGCTTCTCAAGTCCCACTAACATGTAAAGTAACATCTTATAATTATAGTATATTACAGCCCAGTGTCTACATTGAGGTCATAACACCAAAATAATGGTAGCTTAATCTCTAGGGTGTCACCAAAATCAACAACAGGTAAGTCTTTGTCAGGGTATTAGTCTGAAAGTGGAAAAGGAGGAAATGAGTCTGTGTTTCTGTGATTAATGCCAGCTGCCTCAGTTGCTGTTATTTTTCAGATGTATATATTTTGTAAATTGGTCTTGGGCGGCACGGTGGTGCAGCAATAGGTGTGCGTGAGTGTGTGCGTGTGTGGTTGTCTGTCGTTGTGTGTCAGCCCTGATTGACTGGTGACCAGTCCAGGGTGTACCCCGCCTCTTGCCCATAGTCAGATGAGATAGGCCCCAGCTCCCCCGTGACCCTGATGGATTAAGCGGTAGAAAATGAATGGATGGTTTTGGTGTGGAAACTTTTCTAACTTCTCTTACTGCAGAATATATTTATTTTATTGTGAGAAGTTATTTCTGTCAAGGTGAAGCAGAAAGTTGATATTTTTGACAAGATGGTGTCAGGAAATTCAGAGCCACACTGTGACACTGCAGTGTCCCTTCATCCCCATCTCTTCCCTCTGGGTTTAGACTGGGGCAAGTCTGACAGTGTGAGGAACTCTTATATTATTTATCATGAATGACATCTTGTTAGGATCCTGCTGGTGATGTTGATATCCTGGTTCCTATTAAGTACAACAGGGCTGCAGCTAATGATTATTTTTTATTATTGTTTTGTCTGTAAAATGTCGAAAAAGCAGTGAAAGCCCAAAGTGACAAACCAAACTAAACAATACAGTATGCCGCTGTTCTCTCTCATATCGACACCTGGAGGAGTGCTGGGTGTGATTCATCATATAATGATGACAGAGACAACAAGTCTTCTCACAGGCGATAGGTTTCCAAAAATAAGATGCAACAGACACAGGGGCTTTTCCTTCTTCTGCAATGCAGTGCTTCTTTCCTGAAGAAAGAATATATCCTACAGAAGAACTGTTTGATTTATTCAGACCAATGATCCCTGCCTTTTATTCAAAGTATGAGATTTGTATTAATAGGAGGATGCTCCAGGCTTATACTTCAGCTAGTTTCTGTGGCTGTTTAGGAAGAGAGGAGCTCATTATTCTGGATGATTGTGTCTAATTGCCTTTATTTAAACATTTATTAATGCGGGATTAAGTGACTGAGAGCATGTTTTATTTCCCATTCAGTCCTCCTCACACTTGTTTTCTTCCATACTTTTCCCTGTGTGATCTGCCTGGTATGATGACAGGTAGTGGTACTGGTAGCAGGACTAGAACAAGTGCGGTTCACTGTATGTGCTGTCTGATAGATGTTACTGTAAGCAAACAGCTGATGTTTGTGATAACACTTTTCCTGCCACAATTTTCCCACCGTGTTTGGGGAACACAAGTCTGCTTTATAGGTCAGCCTATCACCAATGCATGTTTCCAGCTTCTAGGTTAGTTCCTCCATCCTTGGATGGCTGACAGCAGTCGCTATTGTGTGTTTCGGGTTGAGCTGTAAAATGATCCTGCGTTTACAGTGTACAGTACAGTGAGCTGAGCCCAGCTATCATCTTTTCGTGTTGTAGTAGCCCTTTGTGTGTTTAAAAGAAGCCCCTGGCCTTGTGGTGAAGGTGTGTTTAAAGTCCTTTTGTCTCTACAGGATGCTGTAACTGTACTGATGAACATCTTAAATTGCTTTTCTTTTTTTTGTCTGAAAAATTGCCCGGAACCAAGAAATATGATCAGTTTCTTATCACAGAAGACAAAGAAGAGTAACAAATCCTCACACTGGAGAAGCTGGAATTCATAATGCTTTTTCACATTTGTGCTTGAAAGATAACCGATTTGAAGAAGTCATTAAAATTGTGGCTTATTAATTTTCATTTCAGATCTGATTCAGCTTTAACTAATTTACACTTTGCTTTGAATGAAAGGTAATTTCCACTGTACTGATGTATTATTTTTTTCAGTGGCACAGTTTGGTTCTAATGCAGGGACCAGTGTGGTGTTCATATATCATGGTGAAAAGTTACGGGGAGCAGGTTGAAGTGAATGTCTGGGCGTACAGAACTCATGACTTTGGCTCTGGACTCAGAGGTTTGCACCTCAGCTCAATCAGCTTTAAATGTTCAATATGTAATCAAGACCCAACCTTTCTTGAAATTCAACACTAAGGGCTAGTTGTCAGAAGTAAGTGCAATCCTAGTGGCAATATGATTCCTCTGAAATATTTGAGCCAGTACAAATTAATTTTATGTTAACGACATTCCCCACAGCAGTAGAAAACAGTGTTGACAGCCCAGAGCAACTTGCATCGGTCAGTGAAAGGAAAGTGAAAGCTGCTACTGAAGCCAAGCAGAGTGTGTGTGTGTGTGTGATGAACAGAGAATGAATGAATAAATGAAAAATAGACTGTACCCCAACATCATTTTAAAAAAATCCATAGGTCTAACTCAACTAAATATGTTTTTCCACCTCTGGGAAATATTTGTGCAATTAAAACGCAGATTTTGGAAAACTTGGTGAATGAATTGATCAGGGGGATACTCAGCCATGAGCAGAGCATCAGGAATAAAAGAAGTGTTGGGAAGATGGAGGAATGTAAGAGGGAGGAAGGTGAGAGAAAGGACAGGGAAAGATCAAAGAAAGAAGGATGACTGAGGAGAAAAATAGGAGAGGTGAAACAGAGAAAAGCAGCAAGTAGAGAAGGCTGGATTGAATCCAGCCTCCGTTTCCAGTGAGAGGCGTTTAATCCCTCTCCATGAACGAAAAGCTCACTTGATTCTAGTTTCCACCCACATTAACTCTCTCCTGTCCACCTGCTCTGCTTGTCATTTTGAATGTATTTGTCGGGATGTTGCAGCCTTTGACCTGAAAAACTAAAACTAAAGTGCTGTTTGTCACATGGTCCATATTTTAGATTCAGAAGTCTCCACTGATTCTCTGTGGATGATAAACTGCTCTCTAAGATAAAGGAATATATAGTATTGAAAGTGTGAATGTAAATGTAGAGGATTAATATAAATGTAAGTGCATAGCAGGAGCTGGCCTCAGGAGCTTTGAGGCTCTGAACCACATAGAGGTGGAGCCTTAGAGCAGATTTAATGAAGCTTTGCAGGGAGCTCAAGATAAAGCAGAACCCAGCAAGATGAATTTATTTAATACAAGAAGGGAGTCGTCCGACCAGAGGAATCCAGCAGTGCTCTGTCTTTGTTCGGCTGCTCGGCATCAGAATAGCAGAGAAAGAAGTTATTTTGATGCCCATGAACAGTGGGGTTTCTCAGGATACTGAACAGCTTCCTGGGCCAGAACTTTATTCTCATCAGAGTGGAACAATTGTTTACGCAATGACAGTCGCACTTTTGGCTTTGTAAAGTTGGTCTGGTTAAATTTCCACTGCCCAGTTGTGTACCAGGGCTTGTAAATAGAATATGAACTCAGCTAGCGTGTTTACTGAACAGTCTTGTGTGATTAAGTGTGATTTGGACCTCAGGCCGTCGAAATAAATCTGATTCCAGTCCATGTAACCTTAGCTTAGCATTTGCATGAATTCGTCTGCAATGTCTCCCCTAATTCACCGTCTGTGGTGCTCACCCCGGCTAAGAACACATTAAAAAAGAACAAAAAAAAACGTGATCAGCCTAGACTGCACTTTGCCCCCAATTTGCTTTTCTTTTTGCTTGGCTTTCCTGCTATAAACTCTTCCTGTACTTGGTTCATTTCCTGTATTTGGTTAAAAATGTGCACACACATTAACCCAGCTGCATCCATTTGAGTTTTCCAGCTTTAAAATTGATCCAAGGCAGAGGTGTGTCTGTGATCTCTGATCTGCAGAGGCAGATATAAGAAAAAGTATGTTCCAGAAATTGCACAAAATATCATGTGGACACACTGAGCTACTTCCATTTAATGCTAAAGTTTGTACTTGAGGGTAAAAACAGAAAAAGTTCTTAATTTCCTTTTGAAATGTGTAATTTCTTTATTTGTGTATTTTCTTTAAAATTTATGTAACACTTCTGGTCACCTTGAATTCATTTGTATTATGACCAATTTAAAATGAATCAAATCATCTACAGAAACTTATTTTAAACAAAAAGTAGAATGTAAACAAACTACATACATATACAGTACACATATATATGTATGTATAGACATATACCTTTCAAGTGACTATCACTGTATATAGAAAGTCACACCATAATTTACAACCACAACTTTTAAAAAAACTCACAAACTTTTAGAGCTGAAACAATAATCAGGTTAAGGGTGAGGATTTTGTAAACTGTAAATATATTTGTTTGGATTTTGGACTGAAGCTTGGATAAAACAAGAAAACTGAAATGGGAAAAAGTGACAAGCATTTGAATATTTTTAATTTATTTAATTACATTTTATAGATCAAATGATCAAGAAATAAAAAGCAGATTAATCAGTAATGAAAATAATGGTTACTTGCTGCCCTATTTTAAAAAAAAATCTTAAAACCACAACTGAAATTGGAGTTGATGAAAGAAGCTGACAGAGGCCATGCAGTGTATGTGCATACTATGGATCATCTATAGTCACTGTATACTGAACTATAAGACCGTGTATTAAACCTGTTAATTAAAGAAACACAAGAGGAAAACATCACTGCAAACAAAACACAGTGTGTGACTGGTAATCCTCCCAGCAGCCCCTCTGGGTGTCCATGGAAATAAAGTCGATTAGTGCTATGGATTAAATGATGAAACAGAGGTGTTCAAGCCTACGCCTTTAGTGACTGAACACAATAAACACTAAGTTCATCTGTGCGTCGATTGTCTGTAAGGATTTGAAGCTGAAAGGCTCCTGTGTTGGTCAAATGGCAGCTACACATGATTTTGGTTCCATTAAAAACAACAACAAAAAAAAACATAGCAAAGAAATCAAATTATTTCTCAACATGGAAAAAGAGCGATCAGATAAACTACACCACAGCAGATTCGTCTGTGAGGAGACACTTTATATTGTAGCCGTGTTTGTTTGGCACTGTCACCTACAGCAACATGCCTGTAAATAATGGCTGTATGTTTGTTAGCTTATCTTTGTTCAGCTTGTTATATTAGTTTAACTTTATGTCTATATTTGTGTCCTATCAATTCCCGCGGTGCTCTGTAAGCAAACTGAGAGATACTGAAAATCTGAGTCGAATTCTCTGTGTATGTCTGTGTACTTGGAGGATTAAGCTGATTTTATCAGTAGACATTACATGCATACTGGGCATGGATATGTCTGATTTCAGATTTAATAAAGGATGGACTGCTGTAAGGTCAGGTAGATGATGGTGTCCCTGCTTTTGTCCAGTGATATTTGAGTTTTTGAATCTTTCCATTATTTGATGGAATTCTTTCAGAACTCAGCAGTCAGGTGTTTTCCCCCTTGACAATAGTTTAATCAGTACGTGATGGGAACAGTGATCTTTCTCTTATGGGACCGTCTGTGTCACCCAGGACATCCTGTGGTTGTTATTGAAGCAGGGCTGTTGAGATGACTGACCTTTGTAAACACTGTGCTGAGGCTCAACAGCATCAACTATTCAGGAATATCATGTAACATACATGTCATGTCTGTGAAAAGCCAATAACCCTGGCCCTGTGGGAGACTGAGGCTTTTTTTTCTCAGAGGAATGTCACAAAAAAAAAAAAAAAAAACAGGACCGTTGACAATGAAGCATTTGTACAGACCCTAAAATTTAATGTTTCACCCCTCTGCCAGTCATCAGAAGGACAAGCAAATGAATATATAGTATTGTTATATTGCCCTTTAATAACCACATCGGACTGTAAAGGTAATAGTTGAAGGGTTGAAATCAGTGCAGCAGCATATGTTCTTCTTCCTTGCCAGACCTGCTGCCTACATTACCCATAATGCATCCCAACCACCGACAGTTCAGTCGGGGATTTAGATGTTTTATTCTGGTAACAGCTAATGTACCCTGGAGCCTGTAGACTCAAGCAGAGATAAGGAGCAGGCTAGAGCGGTCTGGAAATCTCACTGCCCCATATCACCATGTTTTCTTTGTGCAGCTCCCTCTGGAGCCACGAAAAATTTTATACAACTTTTTTCATACATGCAGTAGTTTCACTGTAAGAACTGTGAACAGACAGACAGGCAAAACTGGCCCAGTTCCCTTTAACTATTGTTTTGTTAAAGATTAGCAACCACGGTGTGGACTGGATGGGACATTTTATGCATTAAAAATGATTTTGTGATAACTCTGTGCTGGACAAACTATTCACTGGCAACACTGTTCCTAAATGACCTCAGACATATTTTTCTGTGCATTCATTTCCTGTTATTTAATTGACATATACACCTATCGTCGATTGATATAGCAGCCTGGCCAATCAATTGGGATGGGAGTGGAGCAGATCTGGACAGAGGAGACGCGAAGCAGGCTCGTCACAGGCCTGCGCTGCCTGTGACGAGACACTGTTAATGCTGCTGGTATTTTATGGCCTTACTCATTTTAAGTCACTAAACAGCCAAAAATGGAAAAGCTGATGAAAAAAAAAGATCTGGAACAGGCAGAGACAGATGGATAAATAAAAACAGCAGAGCGAAAGAGTCAGAGGGAGACAGCAGGAGAAAGAGTGTGAATACTAAGAAGTGGAAAGATTGATGGAAGGAATGCTGAGTGCATGATGGATAGTTGGTGTGGATGATAAATGTAGAAAAAGATTGATAGATGATAGGTGGTACAATATAAAGAGATAAAGTTGATGTCATGGAAACCGTGGTCTTCTTGCTGTCGTGACTGGCTGTGCTGCATTTACTGACGGCAGCGTGGCAGAGCCTTTATGAACTTCACCGGGAAAAAAATAACAATCAAATTGCACCAAAAGCCACCAGCTGAACAAAACTCTGATATTCCCCCTACTAAGCCCCGGCAGTCGCCTGTGACAACTCCCATTGCTAACAGGCTTATTCAGAAATAAATAAATAAGTAAGTAAGCAAGCCTGGCCATGAGATACACTTCCTCGCCACAAACCTTTATTCAGCCCCGCTCTGCTTGTAAGGCAACAAAGCAGATAGCCAGTTGGGGATTTTTCCTCAACAGAGCAACGTTGTTGCCAACTACGTGTATTACCCCTCACAAAGTTATCTGAGGACACACGCACACAAACAGGAGAGATTGTTGTGTTAAGAACTAAATTCAGCAGGAGTTGTAACACCCATGCAGGCAAAAAGCTCCTCTTAGCATTTCTATTGCTAAAGTAACATAAACAGGATGTTAGCTGATGCCCTTATTTCTTACACTCCTGTGTAGTAACTCATGAAATTCATGTATAAATACATTGTATTTAAAGATGCTATATTCAATGTTATTATATTAACAGTGGATCAAATTGATGTGCATGTGAAAGGGGTAATTTGGAGCTACAGCTCTTCAGGTCCTCTCAGCTATAAAAACAGGTCTTCTGCAGGTTTTGAAAAGTCTTAAAAAGCACCGAATTCAACTGTTTTCTATTAAGTTAGCTAGATCAACTCAAATGTTGTGTTTACAGCTTGTGGTCAGAAAATCAGGTATGGCAGGTTTAAATCATTCTGGTTTACTGCCCGATACCAACACCATCGTGAGAGTGGCAAAACAAACCAATTTTATTCTAGTTTTAATTCGACATTAAGTTCTCGTGCTGCCATCTGTGACTGTGTAGACATATTCTTTCAAACACAATAACTCAGGAACAATACATTTTACACCACAGGTACCCCATAAGGAAAAGAGGATCTAATTAGATTTTGGTGTGTATTGTTGCATAAATTTGCACAGTAATGAGGTTAAAATGCACCACCAAAGAAAGGTTGAACTCAATAAATAGAAAAAATAAGAACCACCTACACTGTCTGGCAAGTAAAACAGAGTGCACTACAAAATCACTATGGCAATTAGGCCTCAGCGACTAAGATGAAGGATGAAAGAAGATTTCCTCTGCAATAGCAGCATATGTCGTGCCAATATGTTTTGCAGTTGGTACCCAGGACACCTTCTGACACCTCAGGGAGGTGTCATTGGGTCTCAGCTCTGCCTTCAAACACTGTGAAAGTCTAGTAGCCGAAGGAGCTAAAAGCATTTGAGGTGCGTTTCTTCATCCTTGTTGCTATGCAACAAAAAAGTTTTTCCTATTTTTAGGTAATGGCTTTGGTGTTGTGTTTACAAAAAAAATGTTTTCTAGAGAGTTCAAGGCAGACCAGTGTGTTACATGTCTACATGGTGTAAGAACAATAAGGCATTTGCCACAAGGCATTTCTCCTAAAAGCATACTCCATTACAAGAAACTAAAAGTCAGGATATCTCATCCTCTACTGTATCAATGCCTTTAACCCCCTGTTATTAACCATCTGAAGCAGATCATTGATTTTACCATATCTAGTTTTATGTCACTGTCATTAACATTCTGGTGTTTCATCTAATTGGTTTTGTAGTTTTATTCATTCAGTCATGACGATCTGCCGGCTCTGTTTTTAGCATCACAACAATTTCTGGCCACGTTAGCTTACAAAATAACGATTAAGATCACAGTGAGATATATACATTATAAATTTTAGAAGCAACAGCACTGGTGTTGGATCAGCAGAAGTCAAACGTGGGCAGACACCCAGAGCAGAGTTATTGGATTTGGTATATGGAGAGAAAACGTTGGGTCAGTGCATGCCAACTTAGTGACCGCTTTGCTTCACTTTGAAGATGAAGATGAGCCAGAAGATCTGATTATATCACACCATTACTGAAAGTTTTAGCAAATCTTACAGAAGTTAGATAGCATATGGTTAACATATGGTTAAGATGGATCTGTTGTCCAAAATGCACTACATCTAAAACACAAGGTGCTCTGTCTGGATGAGATGTGCAGTTGCAAATAACTGTGAAAAGGTACAGAAATGTCCTAAAAAGCAATCTGTGTGTTACCTAAACCAAAGCACCACAACCTACAAGTGCACTAACATCCCTGCCTCCCATTTCATTTTTTCCTGTTTTCACACACCCAGGCCCTGGGCCCTTCAGAAGGTTTGCAAGATCTGACACCTTGCAATACGATTAACATGATGGCAAAGGAAAATAAACATACCTCTACCCTCTACTTCGCCAACAACCTAAAATATTAAAACTGATCATAAAATTACTACCACTGCACCACTACAACTAGGAAACATTCTAATACCCTAGACTTTCACATTACATCAAACTGACTGCTCCAGGTTAGAATTAGGTTTGGGTTAGGGGAAGGGTTGAGGCTGGGCATTTAGTTATGATGGTTAAGGTTATAGTAAGAGGCTAGGAAATGCTTTATTTCTACGACTTTGCTCACAACTGATGTGAGACATGAATGCGTGTGTGTGAGTTTGTTTGTCTCGGGGCTGACTGTTCGTATCAGAGCTGGCTTCCCATGAGCTTGGTGTAAAAGCACCTCAGCACAAGACAAACACTCTGTTACCATAGAGTCTGTAACTATGGAGGAAGAATCAGCTTTAACTTTACACAACCGAAAGACAGAGGGAGAGGACACACACACACTTGGAAAACTACAAGGTGGAAAGTAATTTAATTTAAGACTGTTAATCTTTTTTACCTTGATTTCTTCGTAACAATGCTCCCACCAGTGACATTTACAGAATTAAACTGAACTAAGTGGTGTAGAGAGTGTGTGTGTGCCTCTTTCTTGGGCATCCACGATGGTGTTACTAATAAAGGAGGTATTAGTTGGTCTAGAGCCGACTTAACCTGCCATGACAAAGCTATCCCTCACATTTCAATTAAAAAAAGAACGTCGCCGCAGTTTTGTTCTGTCTTTTGTTATTTCTGTTAATGCTTCAAACCAGAAGGGAGGTTTTGTGATTTATTTTCCATCTGTGTACATAGAGGAAATGTACTGTATGTGTGTGGGTGTGTGGAGAGCACTTTACTATGCTCCTCCATGTAAACAGCTGAGTCTCTCGGCTACACATACAGCTGGAAGCCCACACCCCACTTAAATCTGTTTTCACACGGTGGCCAGATGAACCCATGAGTAAGACGCTCATAGAGGAGAAACATCCACATCTCTTGTCTTATCTGCTCAGATAAGTTCACATGCACCAATACACACATGTGGAAATGTAGTGTCTGTCATACACTTGTACTGTAAACACAATCCAGTGTGCACATTTGCTGTTTTAATAAACTTGACAGCCTCCCCTCCAGTGGACATCACATTGATGGGTAGAAATGCATGACAGGGGAGATGCACACACACACGCACACACACACACTCACATAAAAATAAATCTGGGCGACATGGCAACAAACTCTAATAAAGCACGTTATATTGCACAGGGACTTGCTGCAATCTTGTCCACTGACTTGGAGAAATGACAATATGAGTCCTGTGTACTGGGACTCTGAATAATAAACGTACATTACAGTGATATGCCTTTAGAGATGTGCACAATAATCCACTGTCTGTCATAACACAGACAGCGGATGCGTAAGGTGGAGTTGTATTGTACATTTATCATGCTTGCATGGCACTGATTAGTATTCTGCAGATGGTTGTCCATAACAGCACTAAAAAGTAAAATTAGAAAGTGATGCTCTGATCTCATTACATGTTCATTTACACTGACTGACATTTTTATATGTTCTTTCAGGCTTCAGGTAACACTGTGCTGGTTTTATGGAGTGCATTCTACATTTTTTGGGGAAGACAACCATCTCTTAAGTCTTGAAAACATTGAGACCTAAATGTTTCCTAGGGAAGTTATTCTAACAGCGTGCTTACACACTTCTCGCTGCTCTGCATCCTCACATAACGTACCATGGTATATATCCATCTCTCAGAGATGAGCGCTGTGCGAAAGTTATTCCATGCAGTCTAATAAAACAGTCCTGCAATAAATCCTCCTTTGCTGTTTGTTGCTTGCTGTATTGCATTATACAAAGATGTGTTTCTGTTATTTAGCCTACCCTCATTGACATAAATGAGTTGGATAATAGAAATACCTGAGCACTACGGTGGGTGTCCATAGACTTTATGAAGCAATATTAAGCTACATAAATCAAACATCCTTCCACTTCTTGCGGAATTAACAGCAGAGTAAAGCAGCAGAAAATGCAGAGATATATTATTATATAAACAATATAAACTTCACAGCAGCTGCAGCTGACAAAGACAGCCAGAACTCTACGTTGCTACGCAACAAAGTAGTTGTTGATTCTCTCCTCTCTACAGTTACAACAATCAGTCACTGGTTGCACACCTCTGTCTGAATATCACTCTGTGAGATTTATGCACTGAGAGGTCCTCCATAATCTGCTCTAAATCCAACTTTTCTGCTTGTCCATTCTCAAGTCAAAATATAACCCGTCCACTCAGCCTCTCTGTCTGTCTCTGTCTCTGTCGTCCAAGTTTTCAGACTCTGAGGTGAATGAGCTCTGTAGTCACAACAGGGATGATCAAAAACAGCAGGAAGGTGGTGCACATCTCACTGACGGTAGAACTGAACGCAGAAGTCAAAGCTGAAGGATTCACCGTCAGTATTTTAGCATTTAGTGTTTAGCCAGACCCAACATGCACCTGTTGGTCACGTGGCAGGTGTGTTTTATTTGGGACACTTGGTGTGGTCACCAGGTGGTGCATTAAATCAGTGAGTACTTAAGGTGGATGCAACCTTTTTTTGTTGTTACAGTAATGACAGTAAACGTCACTCATCACTTTCATCCCTGATTTCATGGACTACATTTAAATTTAATAATTTGCATCTTAGTTGTTCTGTTGTTCTTCACATGTCCCTCGTTCTTCACGTTTAGGATGTTGAAATTTGGGTGGAGCTGCATCCAACAATTTCTTCTAACTTTCTGAGACAGAAAATCTGACACTCACACCCACTTTTTGTGAGGAGGTGAGAAAGTTAAAAGGATTGGAAGCTCTCTGTTTTCGTTCTTCACACAGCTACTTCCGTCTCTTTTCGTTTGTAAAACTGAGTGAAAAACCATGAATGCCTTCGAGGGGGGAATGTTCAAAAGTGTGCACCCTTATCCCCATTTGTATGATTCGTTTTGATGAGCCTACAAAGACACTCAAATGATAAAGCTCTCTGAGAGAAGTCAGGGAGGAAGTGTGATGCAGCGTAGAGGAAGTTATGATGGTGAGCTTATTGCCTGGCCTTCGACTGTGTTTTCTTACACCACAGTCAGAGCCAGTTTGACTGGACAGAATGACAAAATTACAGCAAAAGAACTTCAGGTAATTCGTTGTGTGTTGATAATGAACTACCTGGATGAAAAGTTTGATGTTTGTGTATTAAGTGGCTAGAAGGATGGAAAAAGTTGATTACTAATATCAGGGTTTTATTTTAGGCAGACTGTATCGCTAGGTCTACTGGAATTGTGATCTTCTGGCCACACGCCCGCTATGCTGCTATTCTAACCTTTAGGCCAAGTAGTTAATTTCCAGTCCTGGGACAAAAGGACAAGCAGTGTGCAGTGGAGTCTGGTCAGCATGTTGACCGCTGGACATCCAAGAGGATTGTCTATGCAGTCTGACCCAGGTAAACAACATCCCAGATTACCATCAGCTAATCAAGGCTGGCGCCGTCCTGCAAAGGTGACAATGACAGACAGAAATGCTGGCCTGCAGAGCGTGGAGGCTGACCAATCAGAGGAGACATCCTAACGTCCACCTACAGACAGTTAACATGAGAAAAACAGACATGCTATTGAAAAGTCGGGAGCAGAACTTCGACAGGAAGCCTGCACGCTACTGCTGCGACACCAGCACCGCAGCCACTCCACCCTCCCTCAGCTCGAGTTGGAAAACTACTGTGCTCTATACTACTCTATTCTACGCATTTCCAAATGCTTCTTTACTTCTGATCTGTTACCAGTTCTTGAAGCAACGTACTACCTGTATGCTTTTATTGACTCACTGCTCTAAGAAACGTAAGAATCGCAGCAGTAGTTTCAGTACTGAAAGGCAGTAGTCCTAGTCATGTGATAAACTAGACAGGACTGGTCGGTATTGATCCTAAACCACATAGGGTCAAGTGCTTGTGCATATTTGACACACAGCGAGAGTTACACACCCTAAAAGTCGTAACACAGCCATGTTCCTGTGACACATCCCATTCAGTGGAAATGTCTCCGCTCTGCTGAGTGAAGGCTACAAGGATCTTCTGAAGTGGCGTGACGAGCACCACTGAGGCTAAACACCACGGTGGAGAGGACGGCCGTTTAGAGTAGTCATCTCCGGCATTGGCAGGTTGACCCCTCACTGCCACACATCTGCAATTACAACTCACCATGTCCCCAGAGTCGACTCGTAGCGGGCACCACTGCACCCACCAATGAAGCGGAACAAAGAGACAGAGAATGCATGAGTTGCCATCCATTCAGCAGGACTGAGCCGCTCGCTTCGCCTCGCCCTCGCCTCTTCCTGCTTGGCTACCCAGGCCTGACCCAAATATGATGTCCCCGAATGAGACATGGCTTTAGCAGCACCCGGGGAAGTGGCAGCTCTTTCTCCAACACGCTCCCTCTATTTATTTCTTCTCCCCTTCCTTTTTTTTTCTTTCTTGCTTCTTTAAATAAGCTGATATTTTCTCAGCCTTTCTTGCTCCCCTGATCTTTTGATTTTTGTCTCTACCTGTGCTTTCACTCTGTCTGGCTTTGCCATATTTATCACCTGCTCTCTGTCAGTAGTTGAGAGCTTAAGCTGATGGTGGCATTATAATATTACCTTGAAATGTCTCAGACGTTCAACTTATCTTAATGCCATAGCTCTTACCACCCCTTACTGAGTCGGTTAATATGCCAGCCCATAGTGAAGCAAGCTCTCTCTCTCTTAATGACAAGCATCTCCCTCCGTTTAGAATCCAGGAGCTGTCTGTTCAGTCTATTGATCTACTTCTTCCCCTTTATACTGTAAAAACACACTTCAGCACTGAGACTCCAAGGTACGATGAATGACTTTTCACTTCAAGTGTAGAAAAGGTGTCAGGCGGGCTCATTGTGATGGACTCATGCAGTGTGCCTTGAATTCAGCAGTTTGTATTGTCTTAGTAAAACTTAACCAAAGGCGTATCAATCATAGACCCACCTCTAACTATACTAGCATGAAACACCTCATAGCTGCTGCTCCGACACAATTAATACACAGGAAGCTTTTTGTGGGTTATTTGAGCGCAGCTGTCACAGTGGGGGGTCTGTGAGTCTGGATGACGACTGGCCATGGATTCTTCTTTGAAGACAAAATGCACTTACAGTAGCAATTACCAGGTACAGAAAAGGAAACAGTAGCGTCGGCAAAATGAGGAGAGAGGGAGCCATCAGTATCTGCCACATTAATGGATTTGTTTTTCTTTTTTTTTTTTGTAGTTGACGACTTGAACTATTTAAATGAGATTCCAGTTTGACACCATTGCCTCTGATGCTTTAAGTGCATTTTTTAAATGAGGCATGTATCTTTTGGGAACACCTGACCATAAACTGCAACATCCTTATTTCTCTCCCCTCCTTTCCTGTCAGCTTTCTACTGCTTTCTGTCTAATAAAGGCATGCAGTTTACCAAAAACTCCTTTAAAAATGCTGTTGTTTAATTAACAAAACAATTGGCTTATTAGTGTTTAAATAGTTGTGAATATTATTATAAAATTTTATTGTGTTTCAAAATTAATAACTGTGCTGTTCCTGCAAATTCAGGCAGGCTCTTGGGCGTTTAAACACTGAATATCTTTGTGGCAGAGAGCTGACAGCAAATGACCTGTCAATCACAGTTCATGGATTTGGTGCCTAAAATAGCAAAGTGTCCATCAACAGTAATTTCTTATTTTTCTTGGGAGCATGACTATAAAATCTTACCCACTCCAAAAAAAGGCAAGTTGAGGGGTGAAGTCTTTAGCTGATGGACATATGACCTCTGACCTTTTGATTGTGTCATTACTGCGTGTAGGACCATGTCACTCAAAAACAAAGGTTCAATGATCCCCTGAACAATAAATGTATCATAAGTGGTAATGGAGACATAAAAGCTTAATGGACTCTCAATAAAACTACGATAAATTTAACAGTCATTATTTAGGATGAGGATGATTAAAATGTCACATAAACTGTGCACTTGAAAAGTAAGGCAGATGTTGAATTTAGGTGATAAATCCAAATAATATAAACCCTGTGGTTAGTCAACGGTGAGTTAACCTACTGTAGTTTCAAGTTGAATTGGGGCTGAGCTGTGGGGAACGTTCTCCACCATCTCAGCTTTCACATCTTTACCTTCCATTGTGTCTTTTAAGTTAAGCCTCTGCCCTTCTCTAGCTGTGTCTCATTTATTATGTCAGTTTCTACCTGAATATGAGCCTATATTATCATGTCCATGATATTCATCTCACTCATCTCATATCTCTGTCCTTCAGGTGGTTTTGGAATTGTTACTGTTTTCTAATTTGTTCAATTTATTTGCTATTCAGCATTCCTGATTGTGCATTTGTCACATTTCTGTATGGTAGAAAAATAATTTTAGACTGAAGCGGTTAATTTACAACTTGCCACCTCGTCTGCCTGGCTGAGCCTTCAGAAAGACTAATCCCAGATTTGTGGATCCATTTCAACGGTAACAACATGTAGCTGAAGGCTATTTTGATATCCATTCACAGGACTGCAGCTGCAGGCAAGGAATTAAAGTGCTGTACAATATTACTTTTTGTGTTCTTATTATGCAGCGTGATCTTCTCTCACAAAGCTGGGGCAGCAGGAGCTTAAATGTAAAATAAGCCGGTGTGTCGACAGCATTGCCAGTTTGTCTCTTGGACCTCTTGGGTGGAAATGAAAAGTATGTTTGCCTCCTTTAACAGTCTCACAGATTTTCACAAATTTGCACTGGGCAGCACAAACTGAGGCAACACTATAATGAATGTCCTGCAGAGGTGGAGACATATGCACAACTTTTACTGCATGTTGCACTTTATCTGCTCTTTAGTACAATGAAAATTCATGAGATTTTTCTGGTGCCAAATGCAAAGGCACGTCATTCTTAAATCCTGAATCTGAATCAGCAGTATCAGGTTTAATAGTGGCTCCACCAACAGTGTGCATATGTGTAACTGTTTGAATGATGGATAGAGCATTGGAGTGGAGTTCAGCCAACATTCCTTTGATAGAGATGCATATTTTTTTTCTTTCATGACACATAAGTGCAAGTCACCATGTCGATTTCCTGAATAATATGTCAGTTGTGTGCTTATTCACCTGTGATGGCCTCCTCAACTCCTGATGAAAACCTCAACACTGCTGCAGTGACACATTGCCTCTGGCAATCAGCTGGCATTATGTTGTAGGCGACTAAGACTGGGCCTATTTGTGTCCTGAAGCGTCCCAGTGCCAAGGGCCATCACTGTCAGTGCAATGACAAGACTGCGTGTGACACAAAAACACTGCAGAGGAACCATATACATCACGTTCTGTCATGCAGATGCCTCGACAGTTTGACTGGGCCTGGGAATCTTGCAGGGATGCAAAATTACTCATCAGTTTATTTATAGAAGGCTGCTTTTCTCAGATTTTACCAATGCGTGTACAGTGTAAATGAATGCCATTTGTTTATGTGAAACATTTCCGATTTGTGAAACATACAGATCATTATAGTGTCTGTTTGGGTAGATGGTTATATAATCAGAAAATATCATGGTAACAGTCCAGTCATGCTTTGATGGTTCCTCTCACAATCACATTTGATCTTGTTTATCACAGATGGAAGCTGTGAAAAGTTTTAAATATTAAGAACATGAATACATCTCCCGCATCCTGACATGTTTGTGCTGTGGGCCTCGGGGCAGCTTCCTAATCCCACAGAAAAATTGGAAAAGCAGCAACACGATCCTATTTTCTCAGAATGTCAGAATTTGTGGAAGTCACGTAAGAAACAAGAAACATTAGTTATGTTTCCATCAAACTTTTAACAATTTTTTGAAACATGAGAAACAAATGAAACTTAAAATTAATGGGTAACTGAATATCGCTCATTTCTCCTGCCTGAAGACAAAAACATAAATATGAAATATGCCCGGGTTATGTTTTAATATTGTGAAGCACAGCTGTTACTTTATTCATTAAGCATAGCAGGTGGTATCCAAACCAGGGGAGTGGTTTCGATTGATGACAACAATCTAAGGCTCTAATTAGACAACCCAAAGACTAAACCATAGACAGCCTGAGCAGTTCAGTTCAGTTCATAAGACAGCGGCACTGTGTCAAAAAGTGCAGCTTCCTCTTTCATTTCAACAAGACTACTGTGTTGAAAAAGCAGGCGTGTTGCTGCACAGGGCTCCAGAAAATCACAGGGTCATTTACCCAAAATGCTGATCCTGATTCAGCATCTGCTGTTTGTAGGCTAAATGTCACTATTGTGACGAAAGATGCATCGACGGGCGAGTCAGGTGTCTGTGGTCAGTCCAGACATGTTGTAATAGCAGGAGGACAGAGAGGAAAACTAATTTGTTTAACGAATTAATCTTTATTTAACCTTGTTGAAATCATTTTCAATTTCTAATAGCAAGTGCTGAAGTGCTGTAGTAATTGTTTAGTTACAGATAATAAACCTCTGAATGTTCCACGTTTTCTTTTTTCTTTTAATTAGAGATGGTTTTGTGTTACAGAAACTAGTGGCTCTGCTGATGCAGAGGTCAGAATTTCAGCTCTGACACAAACTTGACACAAACAGTTATTCACTGTCTTTTTGTCCCTTGTGTTTGTTTTCCCCCAGATGGCCTTTGTTGGTCTGAATGTGCTGCTGAAGTGCTCATACCATCTGCGACAAGCCGTCCACAAACTGCTCTCTACCCAGGGTCTACATACACAGTTGGAGTCAGTGTGACCTTCTAACCCTTATGCACCCCCAAGCCTCTGAGCTCCCACTGCGCCAGCAAAAATATCCCGCTCGGCAAGACATGGACACATACAGGGTGTCTAGGATTTGCGATGAGTTGCTGAAACCTAATCATAATAGTTTCGGGACTGATAACGCTGATATTTCCTGCTGGTATTTCTTTTTTAATGTGTTGTGCTAAAATGACAAAGATCCAGTGTTTAGAATCAGATTAAAACACCTCTGTAGTAAAGTGCTCTGTGGTGCCATGTACCCCACTTTTGAATCTATGAATACTGAGAAATTTAGGCCCTTGGTAATGACAAAAATAGCTAAATAAGACAGCAGCCCCTCATTTCTGCTTGTTTTTGGTGCTATGAATGGAGAAATTTTTTGGATCTGCCAAACATTATGATTGCAAATTTAAGCCTTTGGGGGGATCATCACAGCATCTAATGGTAATCTCCACAGATGTGCCCACTGCTGAAGAAATCTCTAATTAAGAAAACGATTGCAATTGGCTGGAAAAATGCTTCAAAAATAATGACTCATGGCTTAGATTCCCTCCTTTATTCCAACACAGCCACATAAAAATGTTTGTGCTCTCAGTTGCCCTTTTCCACAGAGATGTTAAAGTGCAGGGTCAGCAACAGACTGGCACTCACACACTCAATATGTTGCTCAAGGACACTTCAGCAGAGCAGATGCTCGCTGTCAAGGGGCTCGGGCCGTGACCTTCCAGTTGAAGAACACTCACTTTAATCACTTTACAGCAAAACTGCAGCCTGACAGCTCCTGCAGAATCAACCACTCATCCTCATGTGCTATTACTAATGCGTGGGCACACTCTGGGTGCAGCAATTCATTATTTAACTCCATATTTTTAAAACTTGGCGTTTTTGATGCAGTCAGATTTAAACCCTGGAGAGTCAAGAGCCTTAGCTGTGTTCAAGGTTAAATCACCACAACCAAACTAAAGTGAAATCCAGACAACCTTTCCCTCATCTGTGTGAGAGTGCTCGTATTTAGCTACTCAGCAGCCTCCAAAATGAGCATTTAACTAAAGATGCAGTGCTGGTAAAACTGGTCTTTGTTGCACAGATTAATGTGACCTGACCGTGACACTGGATGCTGTAAACATATTCATTTAGATGCATTTTTTCTATAGAGTCAGTCTTTCAATAGCAGTCTGATGTTGATACAGGTACAGCTGATTCATTGAACAAAATGCAAGATGTAATAAACACACTGCTGAAGACACAGAAGCTCATAATTTGGTGACATTTCCACTTTGGCTGTGAAAATGCTAAAAGGCTCAGTGTGCAGCGTAATCCACTGACATTGATTTGCCAAGCTTTTAATGTGGTGCTTGTTTAGTTTAATAGGCTTTAATGATGTTAATAGGGTTTTGGAATATATTACAAGCAAAAATTATGATATTATGTTCTAATTTCTAATTTGTAGTTTGAGTGTAAAAAATAATTAATGTTTTTGTTTTGGATTCTTCAATATGCCTGAGCTCTGGGTTTAAAGAGTCAATTTGTTGTTTGTGTCGAAGCTATTTTAAGTAAATTTTACTCGTCATGGAGAGTACGACTCTCTCATCTAACAGAAAGCCTGCGTTACAAACTGGAAGGAACTTCACGGGAAAGTAGGCTCCATTTTATTTAAATCTTGCTACTCAGAAAAATGTTACTAATGTGATAACGTGAACCAATTTATATACATTAATTACTTTTTTATTGCTAATGTGTAGATTGTAAAACATTTCCTATGTCAGGGGAAAGATAGGCTCAAACTACAATAACAGTGTGATTTTAGTTTCCTCATCTATCAACATGATGCTGCTCACGTCACATTCAGTCTCATGTTTGTCACATCACTGTTTTGGCCAATGCCCAGGACGAGTGTGAGCACGTAAGCATGAGCAACAGCATGATAACTACAGTTCAATTAACGGTCACTGGTGTCATTAATAACAAGGGTTTTTTGATTGTTACACACCTTGACGCCTATTCTCGAGTATAGTTGAGATGTATCAGCATTTAACCTTAAAAAGGTCAATGATTTGTCAATATTTCCTGCTCAGAAGATGAAAGACATGAAAAAACAAAATGTCTGCTACTTTATAATTCCACTAAATCTTTGATGCACTTCACAGATCGCTTCAATCTTTGTCTTGTCCTTGTTGGAAATCTTTTGAAGTGTTGCTCTTCAGTTTCTTTCATGTCTGTGCATCCTTCACCGAACACCAAAGTCCCTTTATCCCTCTGAGCTGGAGAAAAAACACTCTGGGTTTCTTTTTTGGACCCCCCTTTTGATCAGTTTTAAATAACAAAGATGAGGTTAGATCATATAACCTGCGCTGCATGAATCTACCTTGCAGATTGTACCACGATGTTTTGGTGCAGTGAGGCATACATAAGCGAGGTGAACCAAAACACGCCGACCATGATCGCTACCGATGGGTTTCCCTGGCAACAGTTACTTTCCTTGAATTAATGCCAGATTTCTACCAGTTCTCTGTTGTCTGAATTCCACCTAGGCTTGGTTTCTTGAGAGGCGGGAGAACAGACACTAATGAGAAAACACTTTCCAACAGGGATCTGCTGCACAACAGTGGCTGATCATCTCCCCAGCCGTGCTCACCCACAGGCATGAAATTATACAGTTAAAACTGCAGAAGGAACTTAATGCACCTCTATTCTCAAGGCTGACTTACACCAAGATTAATTATACAACAAGAAAAATAAAAGGAATCAGAGAGGCTTTAAATCACATCAATATGTTAGATTTACTGTTTTTATTAATTAGTATAGGCAGAGTAGTGGATGAAAAGAAGTTCCTTGTAGCTGAAGGTCATTGGCTTCTGAGCTGAATCCACCCACTTGTTTTCTTCTGAAGTGTCCTTGAGTAAAACATAACAGCACTTCGAACTGGACAGGGGCTTCAGAAAAAATGCCTCAAAATCTAAACCTGCTGCTTCACTGTGAAATCCTAGAGTGTGTGTTACTTATAGCCCCTTTTAGACATGTAACTCTTCACGTAACATATATGTCATGTGAGAACCATGAATGTCTGGTCAACATTTCCTTTTGGTTGACCAAAATGGAAATCAGACCAGCTAACTCCGTTCTTATTTTAAACGTTCATCCCTGCCAGCTGAAAGGATGAATAAATGAATATCCAGTCAAACACTTTACATAGAGTATGAGAGCAAAAGGAAATTAAACGAGTCCCAGCTTCATCGTATGCTTGTGCACCATCGCACTTAATGTAAGAGAAGAGGGGGCGAGCGTCCCTTGTATAACAATGTTCATTAATTAGGGCTTCAACAGCAAAATACGTCTTTAGATCAATGCTGTAAGGAAACAGAAAATACTCTTCTTCCTTCATATCATTAAACTTTTCAACTCACAGCTGTTTCCCAACAGTGCTGCTGCTTCCACTCGCACATCGGCAGCACAACAGCAGTGCTCTTTCCATTAATGTCCTGTCATTTCTGAGTAAAGAAATACTGAAGATTTGCATAACAGTCACCTGTGTCTGGATGACAAAAAGCAATTACTTTAACAATTTCAAAAATCCAACCATGTCACCTATTACAAAAGTGAAAGGGTCTTATGATGCTGTACATCAGCCTGTGTATTGGCATGTAGCAGTTGTGTGTTGGTGAGAGGGTAGGTGTGAGGGAGGGAGGGCGACGGGTGGAGGGCCGTCAACGGCTCCTGCGGGTTTCCACACTGCAGTGAAAAGCCGTTAAAAAATGTTAGAGAGATTATGTCACTGTTCATTTGCTTTGTGTGGGTGTCAGTGATAGACATTTGTTGCTTCTTTGCTAATAACACCTACGAGCTCGGAGCCAGCGCGCCGCTCAGACAATTTGATACAGAGAATGAACGTGTCAGTCGACTGCGTCAAACATTCATGGGATTATAAAGACGTGCACAATGTAAAATGTCACGAGTGTTGCTAATTAAGCAGCAGCATAATGTTCATCTAACAGAGTTGTTTCTAGGGTTAGACTGATGTAACAGGCAGATATTGGTTTATATAGTATATTTAGTTGAATTCTGGACATGGGTGTGATAGTGTACACTGAGTTTAGAGATGCTGTATGCAGCTTATAAAGCTCCAAAACTTTATTTCAAAACCAGCACTGTCTAAACATAGTGTAGTTAGACCCAACTTCAGGTCCACGTACAAGCTTATTTTTAACTTTTATCATCCATAAAACATAAACATGCAATCTTGATGCAGATCCCTTAGATATATATTTATTTTTCCTTTTTTTTCATACAATAGATGCACTGAGAGGGAAATTTTGGAGCTGAAAAATCAATGTGGCTAAAGTTAAAGGTCAAATGTCTTGTTTTGTTCATCCAAATGTCCAAAAAACGCTAAAAGAATCGCGTTCACAGTGATTATTTGACAAACACTTCTCTTTTCAGAGACTAAAATCTGCACATATTTGCCTTTTTTTCACTATTTTTGTTTTATGAAATGACTGAAATGAGTAATCGATTATCAGAATAGTTGAGGGTTACTTTTGTGTCGACTGTCAAACTGATTAAACGACGAATTGTTTCAGCTCTGGAAAACAAGGGAGAAAGATGAAGCAAAGGTTTCCAGTCGAGCTCAAATCAGGGATGTTGCGTTTCAAAGTTGACATCTGAACCTCTGACCCATATGGACACCTGGTCAAAGTTCACGCTTGACCTTGGGTTTTGATGTTTTTTTTTCTCTAAAAACAAACAAACAAAAACTTACTGAAGTGCAGTAGAATGAATAAAATCAGAATTGCTAATGAGCTCGCAGCTCACCTTTTTTAAATTGTTTTTTGTGAACTGTCCCTTTAAAGACTGATAATTTTTTTGAAGCGTATTCATTTATTTATTTATTATTTGCAGTTTTTTTTGCTCGAGGATTTAGTGATTCATTCTTGAAATGTCTGCTGGACGAACGCTAACGCTGTGGCTAACCACAGGCTGAACATCCACCCAATCTAGACAGAGCTCCACTCCAACAGCTGCACCACCTCCAGTCACAAATCACTGGAGTGGAAACTATTCACAGATTCTTTTCCTCACTTGCCTTATAGATTTTAATGTAACTCTAAGTCATGTTTTCCAACAACCGACACGGTGCAGAGGGAATTCATGCGACATGTTGTTATAGAAATGATGAGCTGTGCAGCTCCCAGTGGCTTACTGCAAACCAGCCTGTAAACATCAAACCAGACCTGACAGATCACTGCATGTATCCTCCTAAATATCTTCGCATGCACTGCTGCTGTTAATAAGCTGATGGCCTTTGCTTATGCCATCTAGATTGTTATGAACCCAAACATAGTAATGAATCCCTCTGGGCTTCTTTTTTTCTAATCAAAGGAATGACGAAACTACAGCCATTCAGAAGAGTATAAAGCAGCTGAACTATTGTGTACCAACCAACAATTTCCACATGATTTCCATTTTTAGTCCTGCATCATTTGGTTGATGCACCCATGAATGAGCTAACAACTCCACTGAGCAGTGGTCTCTCTGCTCCATGGGATTAGACCATGAGCCCCTGAGTGCTGGTGACAAACTGGAAACTAAAAGGCCAACAACATATGGCGCAGGGGCTTATGGGATTACCCAATTAACAAGGTGACTCAGAGAGCTGTTAATCTGCAAAATGTTCCGCAGGAGTGTGGACAGGGACTGTGACGCATGGAGAGGAGCCGCATCTTTTGAGGGTCCACGACCCAATTAAACACATACACACACCTCATGTGTGTTTGGTTAAGCAGTCAGGTCTAATTGTATTAAATGCAGAGCCACGCTTTTGTGGGTGTCTGGGTGCTCCAACAAACACTCACTCCCTCATTCAGGCAAAATCTATGTGTGGACCGGCCACCGTGCGCGTGATGCTGTCAGCAAGAGGTTCATTAGTTGTAATTATCCTGACACAAAGTGCGCCGCGGGCAGAAACACCACCTTCGACTGCGCTGTCAGCTCTGCGCGCAAATCAAAACGCGCGCTGCACGGAGGGACGTGACGCACGAACCACAGACCCGCACGGACCACAGATCCGCCAGCGGACGCTTTTCATCAGAAGCTCTTAAAACTGTCTCTGCTGGTTCCGAGTCATTCATGACAGCTAAATTAAACAAGTCTGTGTGCGCACTGTGGGAGCTGTACAAAGTGCCAGCTGGGTTTTCATTAAATCTGATGAGATTAGGGGTCCAGTAAAGACGTAGATTTGAAGGGAGTATAGAAACCAAACAGTCTCACAGGACATCCAAACAGGATCCACACTCTTAATTATCTATATACTGTCTTAATCTCTTAATCACTTACAATACAGCCAACAGTTTAATTGTTCCACAAGTCATTATTCCCAGTTGCGTTCCCTTGAAATCCCTGTCAGTCCCTGCCAGGGATTTCGTGTATCTGTTATACTGTGAGACTGAATCAGATGTCTTACCTTGTGGAAAAGCGTTGGGCTGCACCACATACAGAAAAGTGTGCACCATTTGGAACAGAATCCCTATCGGTCCCGGTTCGTAATGGGCCAGTGTCTCGTAAACTCCCGCAGGCACATAACCGAAATCCAACTTTCCCGGGGGTGGGAGTTTCCGCGGCTCCGTCTCTTGCTGGAGTTCGCCGGACGCTGAGAGCACCCCCAGCAGCAGGAGGATCCCGGTCTTCCACATCGTGTCCAAACAAAACCTCACCGAGTCGACAAACTGGGGTTAAATAAAGATGAATGTGCCTGGAAGACGCCTGCCTGGATTCTTCTGTTCCTTATCAAAAAGGAGGGGGCGAGAGTAAATGTAAAAAGTGTCCAGATGGATGGACCACAGCTTTTTAAGTCCTGCTGCCCGCGGAGAGACTCTTTATGAGCATCGTTCCCCACGGTCTGAGGATCCCTGATGGACACAAACCGGGTGATCTTGTCCACCGTCTCCGGTCTTCAGTTCCACCGAGATGTGCGCGCCTGTCGCTACCACTCCAGCATCTGTGCGTCACGGGAGCGGGCGGGGGTGCGCGCCGCCGCTGCTGCCGCCGCGTCTCTAGAAGGAGGACTGGCCCAGAGGGAAGCGCTCCTCCTGCCGGGAGAGGAAGACGGTGTTCAGAGAATAGGAACAGCTCAGTCCTCTGTTACCTGGTTGTAAATTGAATATCTAGACTTCACCCTGGAGCTCTGTAAAACTGCGATGTGGGCGTTTTCACTATTTTCTGACCTTGTAAATGCTAAAAACACGAATCAGTTATACAAAATATAATAAAAATGTCAGGATTACTTCAGTCAGTTTATATTCGTTTATATTCAACCTTTCCATCTCTCCTTCTAACAGGTGCTCTCTGTCCCCTCCGACCTTTGACCTCTTCTCCACCCAGAGGGCAGACAGAGGATACCTGAGGTGCAGCCCAGAGGTGCATTGTGATTGGTGGAGCAGCAATCAGGTGGGTTTTGCTTCTGTCTCTGGGCACAATAACATCCTTGTCCTCTCTCTGGAGTACATGGGGCCCCGGCTCCTCGAGACAAGGGGGACTCCTGTTTGGGAACCTTTGATCACTGATTCTGAGAACCTTTACTCACTGATCACACACACTCATTAGACCTGCAGACGGGCAGATGGGACGTTTAACGGCACAGACATGTTTCATACACCGAAGCAAGAAATAATGTGACTGGTCGAGGACTTACTTTGTCAGTTGAGCCAAAAAAAAAAAAAGTTTGAGGGTAGAAGTTTGGCTGAAAAATACTCTCATTTGAGCAAATACTTTATAATTCAGGGAGAAAAGAGTTTTGTTTCTAGCTCATGCAGGAGTACTGGGTAACGTTTTAAACTTATCTGCCAAGTTTAGTGTCTGTAGGTTTTACAGTCTCTGAGATGCAGACACTTTTCAGTGCTTGGGCCCCTAAAATTTACGTGTTTCTTTCTCATATTATTTTAAAAAGAAATTTTCTGCTTCAGCTCTTATAGGGCTTCATTCGTTTTTTCTACTACTTAATTAGTCTTGCGTATGTTGCTGATATTTCACCATCTTCCATAATTTATTTTCCGTCTCTTTTTGCTCTCATTTTGTATTTGCACATTTGTACCATCATATCATCTTAAAACTCTTACGCACTGGACTCTGTCCAAGTACTACTACTACTGTCATCCTATCTTGAGACGACTTCCCGGTAGCTGTAATATCCAAAGCTCGTCTCGGCCCTCAGCAGTATAAGGAGATTAGCCCTCTAAGAATGTCTGCTGCAGATTTACTGTACCTGACCTCACATCGTCAACAGATACTGTGCAGCTCTGCCTCAGGACAGGTGAGGTCATCAGTAGTGTAAACCTCAGCTTACTGGAAGTAATAATAAAAATTAAAAAAAGACCTTCACAGCTTTCCTGTTATCAGTGTAAATAGGAGTAATCCTGTATTTAATGATACATCCTGTATTTGATATATCAGTATAAAAAATATAGATACTGATATAGTTTGACCAAACAATCCAGAGCTCTTAGCCTGACCCCAGCCCTCCCACATGGTTTTCATTAGCAGATGGAGTTTGCACTGTTGACCTGTGAGCTCAGTAGCTGCTGTTCTGATTTCATTCATGGCTCTTTTAGGACCTGTTGTCTGTGTTGGCTTAAAAGATCGGCATGAAAGTGAATTGCTGACTTTCAGTCCCAGCTCAATGTCCACTTACTGTGTTTTTCCTGAGCTTTTAGCTGTATCACACAGAGCATGTGATACAGCTTAGGATTCATTTACTGTACATTGTCTGTTTTAGCCACGTGAAGGTGAATCAGCATCTCCCTAAAATAGTCTCAACACAAACAGAACATTACAAGTGTCAGATTGTGTAGTTTTATCTAGGCGTACCTAATAAACTGATAACTGAGTGCGTTGAGTAGGAAAGCTTTTTTTTTTTAAATCACAGTTTCCAAATTCTGCACTTTTCTAAGATGTTTAGTTTTTAGCATGTTTCCTATTTTTCCAGACTTGTGAATAAAAACCCTGTATGCAGAGGATCCAGACAAGTCACATGACTGAGTTACTCTGACTAACCCCAGAAACTGTTTGGGAAGTAACTTAAACTTAGCAGACAAACATCTGAGTGAAACTAAAATAGATAAGTGTGACTGTAGGAAAATCAAAATTAACCTGTTTCCAAAAAAATTCATCTTCTAAAAACAAACAGAAAAAAAAGAGGAGAAGCAACCACAGCAAAGACACAGATATTTCTGGAAAAGACAATGGAAAAAATGTAGTTCTGCATAATTATTCCACTGCATATTGTTAGATCAAAATAACACAAAAGAAACCAATTTTTTATTAATCAAAAAGAGAGCATTTTCATACATTATCAAGGTAGGAATTAAATAAGGAATCAAACTGATGAAACAAAGCAGGCAGTGTACTGGACCTTCGCAGCTTGCATAAGAACACTTTTGCCACATCTCCACTGGCTCCGTTGAGCTCAGCTGGGGTCCAGTTGTGGTTCAGTCAGGTACAGACTGGGACCAGTAAGGCTGAACCAGCTCACATTGGAGACTTTGAACCTGAGTAACCACAACGAGGCTGAGCTCAGGCCAGTGGAGACGAGACCACATGAAGGACTGAGGACAGTCAGGTTTCATGTGCAAAATAAATTATCATATCACAACTGGCAGCTCCAAAAATAGAACTATCTTCCTTATTACAATGGTAATGAACATTATAACGAGCTTTTCTTTTTTCTCCAAAACAGAATTAAATCAATGCTGATATGTGTAAACATTATATGCATCTTCCGTCTGCTTAAAGTAAAAGTCTGAAGCTCAGCTTTACATTTTGACAACTTTAAATATATTATTGTCATATGTTTGACTTATTAACAGGGCAGAAATGTAACTAAATGGAGAGTAATAGGAAGAGTGCACCAGAAAGAGAGAATAGAACTCAGAGTTTTAAAATTAACCTTGGGAGTTTAGTTAGAAACAGCTGCAATAATTTTCAACCATAATAATTCTATCTTCTATCAGTCTACTGTATTTGTCTATTTAATTCTGTTTAAAAAAAAAGCAAAGTATAATCCTGTACAGAGGCAGGAACCATAAGGTGCCACATAACATACCATCATGAACTGATTTTTAGACACGGCTGAAATATTTGGCATGGCTGCAGGAACTTTATGGCCTGACTTTTATTTCAGAACTCCGATATATAATGTCAAGAATAACATATTTTGTTTACACTCAGTTACAAATATGGATGACAAATGAAAGCTTGATGATATATAACTGGCTTGTTATATATTGTCTTCATAGATTTTTCATTGCTTTAAAAGAAAGGTTTAAACCATAGAAAAATAACTTCACAAGGTCAGTCAACAAAATGTAAAAGACACATGCAAAAAAATGGCATTTTGTTGTGGAAATATTGCTTCTATTTTTCTAAGATGTAAACATTATAACATTACTTGAGAGTCGAATAAGAAACGTGACCTGTCACATTTAAGACAATACGGTCCACTAGTGCAAACATTCTTCAGACCAAAAGTAATGGAAAATGAAATACAATTTCTCAAACAAAATCACACTCGTTATATCTTAAAGGATGAGTCATGTTAGGTGATGACCTTTAACAATTATCTGCCTTGTAGAGATATTAAATGATGAATTTCAGTTAATGGTTTGTCACCAAATACATATATAAAAAGTGATTTGAAAACTGTACCCTAAGCAAGAAGGAAATTAAGATTATCGTCAGCATCTATCATTGTTTTTCAGCACTTTATGAGCTAAATGCAAATTTTCTTTTTTCTTACTTTAAAAAAATCTGTCTGCGAGCAGCTGGTAGAAGCAGCAGATTTAGAGTCATCAGTAAGAATTTACCAACATTTGACTGGCAGCTTCTGTGAATGTCATACGCCGACTGGTTCTTTAATGAAAGGTCCCTTAGTTGCTGAAGGCGCCGCGTGGGCTGCAAATGACTTTATCTGCTGGCTGTGTAAACAAAAAGCTGCGCTTAAAGCTGTACTTTTAAAAGCCACTGTTCTTACTCAGATGATGATGGAAAGTGAAAAGATGCTTCATTTTACAAACTGGGCCCACTGAGGTATAAACTTTAATCTTCATTACAACTGAGCGGTTAATGGAACAAGCAGCAATGCATAGACTCTAATATTGACAGTGTGTGACTGCAGTGTTTCCCAACCTTTTTGGCTCATGAAACAAACCAATGTCTGTTTGCAGCCCCTCATCACCAGCTGTGTGTTTACCATTTGAGGCCAATTCAGCCTGAAAATTGATTTCGTTTTTTTCCTTTTCCAACCTGACCCTGGGAACCACTGGCTTAAAGTCCCTTGTTGAAGGAAACTCTTAGAAGCCGTTCCACTTTTGAATTACTTCCAGATCTAAATGAATTGGCTGAATTGTCTGATTAGAACGGTGCTTGTAAATTGGGCTGATGTTAGATGAACAACCAATATTTAAAATAAAGAACTCTAACACTTGTTTTATCGAGTTCTCTAGAAACAAAAGGAAACACGCGATGCAACTAAAAACGACTCAGGTGTCACCTTTTATGTATGAGTTTGGAAGTTTTTCTGTTTTCTGGCTGCTGAGCGAACTGAGAAACGTCTCTGGTCCCAGTGCTGCTCATGCAGGAAGTGCTTGCGTGCTCACACATACGCTGTATCACACACTCTCACTCTAAATACTGAACCATCCTAACACTTCCACAAACACCTCCACACACACTAACACACATCAGTTCATCCTGACAAACAGGCTGCCACACCCACACTGTCTCTCTCTCCTGCTGTTAACTCCTGCTGAAGTTTTCTTTTGTCAAACTTTAGGCTTCAACAACAGCAGGATCGTCTCACACCGTGTCCATGTTCACAATAACTTACTGTATTGCCACTGACTTTAATAAATACACAGCTTTCTGCTGCTGTTGGCCAGGAGAGCAAGGGCTCGGAGGCCTTTGCTCTCCGTCGTTCCTGAGTGGTTAATCGCTACATCAGCGGCTGCTGCAGGTCAGTCGATGCGGTTACCACAGATTGTGAAACGGTCGATCTCCAGCAGGTCTTTTTTGGGAGTCCTGTGCTTCAGTTCAGAGGCTGCCTGTGCCTCCTCCTCCTCTTCTTTGGACACCGAGGCTGCGGGTTGTTCAGGTTCAGGTGGTGGAGTTGGAGGACGGTTTGCTGGTGCAGCAGGAGAGACATCAGTGGGTGGTGGAGGAAACAAGTCAGTCCTGGGAGTTGGTTGGGTGGTCACAGAGGAGGAGGATGGTGGTGGCCTGCAGGGTGTGACAGAGATCTGCTCTATGTTGGTTTCACCTGTAAAGAATGGTGGGCAAAAATTAAATTACTGTATGCTATTTGCGCAGGCACCTGTGATGGTTACAAACACAAACCAGCACTTTTGAAATCATTAATCTGACATTCCTGTAACGTTCGACCTTTAATTAACGTGGTTGTGGCAAATGAAAATGAAGCAGCTTTGGCTTATAGCAGCCTCAACCCTTTACATAGTATACTGTTTATCATATTGCTAGTACATTAGTCTTTTCCACTGTGACCTGACTTATTCAGTCCTCAATCAATGTCTACACAGTACTGAGTGTAGATCAACTGTGTTTCAGCTGCGCTCTGAGCCCAACACACAGTCACTGTAGTAACATGCATAAAAGTGTAGAAAAAAGACTTAAAGTGTATAAATACACTTCCACTAAACCATGAATCGTTACTGTTGACCTGCCCGTGTAGAGACCTGGACTGTTTGTTCCATCAGACGCCTCCTGTGTTGACAAGACGTATGATTTAACAGACAGATAGCTTGTCTGGCTTTTCCATGAGTTGTATCAATCTTGGGCAAGACAGCAGATAAGTTCATTACAAAATGTCAAACTGTTGTTGTTACACATGTAACTGATGCTCTGTTTAAATCCAGTTTACATGATACTATAGGAATCCAGTGTTAAATGAGATTAAAGTTCCTGCATTTCATTTTCTGTCATGATGATTAATTTGCTATTAGTTTCTGGATTAATTACTTAGTCTATCCAATAAGAAACAACTACAATAACAGAAAGTTAGCTCAGAGCTTGTTCTGTTCAATCAAAAGTCCAGCTCTCATTCAAATTACAGTGATAGAAAACCAGGAAGCAGCAAATGTCATAAAAGTTTGTTAAATAATTTTTCGTCTCTCCAGACCAACGAGAAACAGGGACACAAAATCGATTTTAGTTGAGTTTTCTTTTAGATAATTCAGAGCGAGAAGAGAAAGAAGATAGAGCGTGGAAGAGGGTGATGTGCTGTCTTTGAGCTGCAATTTCACACTGTAACAGAAGAACCAAAGTCGTTCTGGGCTGAGAGACAGGGAGTGATTCAAACTGTCGGGTCATACACCCACCTGACTGCTCACCTTCAAAGCAGCACAGAGGGAAAACAATGAAATGTAGCCAGAAAAGGAAGCTGACACTGACCATACAGCAGCACAGTTGGTTTCTATCACAATCCACTGCATTATGTTAAGAGAAAACGCTGCGAAGCCTTTTAACTTTGAGCACACAGAGTGTGTTACATTAAGAAAATCAACCAAACAGAATAATTCATCATATCAGAGAGAACTGAGCGAAGCAGCATTGGATATTAACCAGCCTGTCCACAGAGACAACTGCCCAGCCCAGGGCTATCTGGCAACAACAAACTTCTAGTTCTTATTGTAGAGACAGAGCTGAACCGACACCTTATACTATACTACACTACTGCAATACACTGAGCATATAGAATATGTGTATATGTATGTGTGTGTTTGATGTTTTGGTGTTGTGCTTTTACATAATGTTATAGCATCTCTCAGCTAATTGTTTTGGTTTGATGTATTCCAGCTGTTTTCAGTTAAGGCTTTGATAGCTGACTCCCTGCGAACTGTCCAGCACCAGACAGCAGACACAAAGTTAGTGACTAGCTGGAGCATCTACAACCAGATATTTTTTCTCAGGAGTCGGTGGAGTTATAGGGACAGTAAATGTTAAACTCAGAATAAATTCTTTTTGAATGGTTTCTCCAGTTGGCTGAAGACAGTAGGCAATGTTCAGCGTAGCAATTTTATAATATGCCAATCCTTTTTATACATATATCAATGGATTCATCATCAAGTTCTTTTTTAATTCTGAAGTTGGGATTTGAAACTATGTTTTCTTCTCTGGAAGATATGTGAGCTTTAATAAAAGTTAACCTGGTTAACCTGCTGGTCTTCTAACACTGTCCATTGCCATCCCTGCTTGTATCATGTTTTATATGCTGCATGTCCCTCTCCTCCATTCCCAGCTTTTCTGTCTTCCTCCTCTTCCTCCTTTCACCCAGCTCGGCCCTCGGCAGGAGGGTCCCCCATATGAGCCAGGTTCTGCTCAAGGTTTCTTCCTATTAAAAGGGAGTTTTTCCTTGCCGCTGTCGCCCTAAGTGCTTGCTCTGGGGTCAGGCTCTGGGTCTCTGTGAAGCGC
>JBBMJY010000002.1:20371484-20402905 GCA_037833715.1 Toxotes lorentzi | reverse complement strand
TGAAGCGCTTTGAGACAATTTGATTGTGGAAGGCGCTATATAAATAAAATTGAATTGAATTGAATTGAATTGAATTAACCACCATATGGCTTGAAATGGCTTGAAACCGCTCACCCATTCCTGCCCTCAAGACAAAAACATGCAGTATAGACAGATGGCATATCTTAGTTTTATGTGAGTCCAGATCATTGTAAAGACAAAGACATGCAGATGAACATAATTGTGCAGTGAATCCACTGGAGCAGCAGGTGAAGCTCAAGGCGAAGTAGTTTAATGTTAGAAAAGTAAGCATAGTATCTGAAGTCACTGGCTCACAACCCAGCAGCTAAGTGTGTGGGAGGCAGAAGAAGAGAGTCACATTAATTTCCCTCCACCTCAAAGTAGTTATTATTATACTCTATATGTTGGAGTGTGCCGCCTTAAGCTTTCTGAGAAACCAGATTCATTTGAAACACAGGCAGTGACAGGAGCTTTAATGTTTGATATGACATGATGCACCATCAGGATCTTTGTCATATTAAAGCTCCTGGCTCAGTGCAGCAGGCGGGTCTGTGGCACACATGGGAAAAAGATCTGCAGGGATTTGGCTGTGGATGACAGGGAGATACTGCCACCTCCAAATCTGTGTGTCTGATTGGGTGTGTGTGTGACTTTAGGTACAAGTCCTATTTAACTTAATATCTTAAGTTTACCTAGATATTAACATGAATATTAAGGAGGAAATTCATATGTAAATATCTGAATGTAGGAAAGAGGCTGTTTTTTTTTCTATCACTGAAAGGCTCAAACTTCCACAATATTAAGCGTACGGCTGCAACCAACAATATTTTCACTATCAATTAATTTGCAGATCTTTTTCAAGACTGATTCATTAATTGTGTCGTTCATAAATGAAAAATGGGTGCTCCACTGACATACTGGTTACCATGCATACCACAAAACTATAACATCCACCACCCTCTTTCCCTGCATTGTGTGCACTTTCAGCTATTAAATATAGGAAAAAATTGGCAAAAAAATAATCTTCAAAAATGTGCATTTCTTGCATTTGTGCTCGAACAATCACTGAAAGTTTTAATTTCTTATCAAAATTGTTTCCAAGTAATTTTCTGTCCAGGGATTAATTGATCAATCAATTAATCATTTTAATGTCTACAAAACAAAACTGGAGCACCACAACCTTATAGACTCCATTTCTGTCAATGAAAGGTTCACTCATCCTTACAAAAGCATAACTGATCTTTTGATTGATGTTACATTTTATTAAAATAACAAACACAAGTGCTGCTCGGAGGGTTGATAAATTTTGAAACTGCATTTTAGAGTCTAGATAAATTAAACTCATTGGCCTGATGGAAGTGCTACAACCAAAGGTCAAAACTTCAAAATGTCAAATGCTGTATCTGCTAAAGTCACTATAGTTTAATGTCACATCACTGATCAAATGCACTCAAGTAAAGCAAAAATGATTAGCATATTAATCCATTAGTTGCCTGACAGATAATTAATTGTCAACTATGACAACTACAAAATGATTAATTGGGAAAATATCTGTCAGATTATCAATTACTGATAATGAACATAATCATTAGTTAGCAGAAAATAATCATAGTTCTACCCCACAAAACTAAAAAAATACATCCTGTTTCAAGCAACATGCAAAGAATGAGCATTAGGTTAAACGTTTTATAGACTCTTTGCTTTGATGACTTAGTGCGGAAGACAGTGTCCAACAAAATGATTTTGGGAACACAGACTTGTTTCACCTGTAGTTGTTTGTTTGTCGAATCAAACTCAACATCTGACAAGATTTAATCTGATATTTACGGAGACTTCTCTACAGCCAAAAGGTCACAGGTTGGATTTCTGCTCCACCAGACACAGGATGTTTCCATCAGCTGCCTAAAGCTGGACACTGAGCTTCTACCTGCTGACAAATCTGTCTGGATAGTGTCAGCTAAATGCCTAAAATGTAAATTAAAAAGTCAGCCAAATGCCTAAAGATGTTAATGTAAATGCGCAGTTCTTCTCTAAGGTGAGGCGAGTTGGCGAGCCTAGTGTTGTGTTACAAACTACAATGCCTGCAATGGACAAACACAGGATTTGGAGAGCAGCAAATAAAGAGTATGTAAATTATTACTATCAACCCTACTGTTAGACACAAACAACAGTGCTTTGTTTCCTTTGTGCATTTGTTTTTGAAGATCATTGTAAGACAATACTGTTTTATTAAATACAGTATGTCAAAGTGCAGAGAGACAAGGAAAATCAGTGAGTGAGTAGGAGGCAGAGAGCAACATGCAACATTATTTATGAGCAAGATTAAATCCCAGGACATCTCATTTACTCGATATCTATTCCTGAGAAGCAGAAGGAGGCTCTTTTAGGTCTAGAACCTTTTTCATATCTCCAAAAAGTTGATACAGTATATTCTGTCACTGGTTGCACAAAAGCTGCAGAATTTTATATATTTAAATCCATAATTAAACTGTTGTGTTCACACTGCATGGGGATTCCTACAAGTCTCCATGATGAGGACAAAAATGAACAATAAAAAAGCTCTACACTTATTGTTGGATGTGTTGGAGGTTAAAAATTATATTTATTCAAAATTGCTGTCTGAACAGGTCTAGATGTAGCAAGATATCTCAAGTAACTAGACACAAAAAGCCATGTTTATTATTAGACTACTGACTAGAACAAAGGGGAAAGTATTAACAGACTTCCATGACAAATCCAAATATATTTATGTAGAGGCCTGAAATGTTAACTTAGTCTGGCTTTCCTTGACTGTAGGAACCCTGATAGCTCCACACTGTGTAATTAGTGACAGAGTGATATCAAGCTGAGATCTTTGAATAATTATGTAAAGTGATTTTGAACACTCCCCTCTATAACTGGGCCAACCTCTGTGCTCCTCTTTCCAAAATACCTGCCTGGATGATAATGTTGAACAGATTTTAAATATGGTGACACACTGTACATGTCAACGTTAACTTAAACCCTAAAGAACTGTTTCTTTGGTCACTGAGCAGATAGTGTACAGTGAGTTTTAAAAGGTTTTCTTCTGAAAGCAACTGAGAGCAGAGTGATCCAAAACAGTAAAGCCTGGGCACCTAAACAATGATATGAAACTCTTTATAAAGCTCCACCAAGCCAGATGAGGCACTGCACAAAAAACTGATACTAAAGGTGTCTGTGGTTTACCTGGAGGTGTGGGACATCCAGCCTGGTCAGCTTTGCTAGGACTCTTTGCAGAGGAGGATGGAGTGGTGGGGGGCCTCTCGAACAGTTTGTCCTCCATGTTGGCCCTCTTTACGTAAACACAAGACTTCCCCAGGAGCACAATGCTGTTCAACACTTTCAGTGTAACCAGCCTACAGAGGGAGAAGGCTGCAGTTAGAGGGTTGCATGTCTCACTGAAAGAATCAAAAATGTGAATGTGAAAAAAGCAGATTATCATTCGGTCATAACTGAAGAGCCGTTATTCAGAGCTGAGATGTAGCAGAGTTATCACAGCGTTGTCTCGAGCTGGGCCACAGCTATAATGAATCTCCTCAACCATCTGGTTTCAGTCGCCACTGTTCACATCCAACCACTGACACCAGGATGTTGATGTGCACCATCCTTCTGTGTTTCTGGGCTTCGCTATAAGGCTCAGACTCTGACACTGTGATGAGAGGGAGACAGACACATTTGTGTCTGTGGACCACTGCTTGCTGTGACAGGGTGTTTTGGACTAAGAGCGTGTCAGCGTGGCTGAATCTTTGCCAAGGCACGGCGTTCTGGTCAAGCCAGAGCTATTTTTAAATCAGGGGGTGGGGGAGGCCAGAGATGGCACTAAAGATGACAACACTGTATTCTTCACCCTGAGGGAAACTCTTCAATGGTATCCCGATGGGATCTGGCAAATGAGAATGAGCGAGGCTATCAGCAGCTCAGCACAGCGAGAATGTGAGGCCACAGTGTTAATGCTTATGTAACTGTGTATGTCTCTGAATCTGAATGTGTGTTTATGACAGCGCCTGCATGTGTTAGTGTGCATTCAAGAGACTCTGCAAGCACGTCTGTATAGTGAACATGAGCATCTGCGTTTATGCGAGAGTCTCTGTGCATATTTGACACACTGTAATCAAGCAAAAAAATTAAACATTTAAATATTCACTCATTTGTGACTCAATGAATACAATACTAATATTCAGAAATATGGAAATATAGACTTTGACTTGTATTGCAATGGTTTAAGTCTGAAGTTCAATAAGCAAAGTGAATGAATAATCGCATATCTCATCACCATATTAACGTGCAACTCAGACAACCAAAATTAGTTTTAGCTTTTCTCTACACTCTCCTCTTGTGTTCTCCTCTTGAGCTTTTTACAGTCTGATTAAAATATATGCAGCATACATAAAATGAAAATGTAAAATGTAAAAGCTTCAATGCTGGATGCTGGGCAGGGCAATCCACAATAAAATCCCGCTGTAACAAAAAACTTACCCGAGATAAAAGAGGAATACACAAGTGTATGACAGTGCCCCTTGCACCTTCACCGAACTCATCACCACTCGGATAAGCTGTTAAAACATTAAAAAGCAGAATAAACTGAAATTCTGACTTTTAAATATGATGAAAAACTCTAATCTGAAATATAGTGAGAACCATCAAGCAGTTATTTTCAGATAGTGTCCTGGCATTTAGTTCCTGAATAGCAGCAGACTGCAGGCTCTCTTACCAGAACAGCCAAAGGCAGAGGGATGAAACCCATCCTCCGGGCCACTGAGTCACTGTAGTCAGTACAAGCCTACACAGTGACAGATGAGCATAGATAACAGCACTCCACAAAACTGTTGATTAGCTGCGTAGGCTCAGCACTGTTTATGCAAGTATAATGACTGTGATATGAAAAAGAGACAATTGCTTACATTTTTCTGTCGACTGCTGACGAGATCGAAGGCCAAACTGGCTCTGTATTCACTGTACACCTGGAGGAGAGGCAAAAAAAAAAGAAATGCATGAGAGCATGGGAGGAGAAAAGAAGCAACGGACCACACAGTACAGATGTACTATGTGTGACAAGTTGTTAATGGATGAGTCTATTTTAGAAATAATGAACATCAGTTTTGGTCCTTACATCTGCAGTGATGTCGTTGAACTTTGTGATGAAGGCGTGTTTAATAATGTCAACGGCAACTTCAGAGGTGACGACCATGAAGACATCAGGGAACAACACCCACAGGTGGTCTGAACAAAGAAAGCACACAGGAAACCTTATGTCACATGAAAATCATTTTTAACAGTAATTTATGTCGACAAAGTCTCTCTTTCAGAGTGCACATGTTCAGCAGGCCGATCCACGACCTCGAGTCTACCGGTACATTCTGCCAAGTGGCCAGAGATACAACTCCATATGAATGACAATGCTGCTCCGTAGCTGCTGGATGTGTAAATAAGCAACTGTTTTCATGTGCAAAAAGTGAAGGGCTTTGTATATTTTCTGAAGCCACTGCATGTTTCTAAGTATCACCACAGTATAACTAATATTTTACTACAGCTTGCCATACTTGTATACATTTCTTAAATACTTAATAATCAAAATAGCTTTGGCTCTCATATCATCCGTTCTATTAAGAAGTGTTTAGTAGGTAATTAGCTGAGATCAGCTGCTTTGTTACTGCTGTATAATGCAAACAAAGAAGTGCAGGCACCTTGAATGCAGCATGGAAGATAAGGAAATTACTGGGGACTAGTGATTTGCATACCTCTTTAGCAACAGAAGGCTGTGGCTCTGCAAGTATTAGTACATCAGAGTTATGATTTCAGTTGACAGGCCACGTCTTTCAGATACTGTGTTTCTGGCTTTGAGACTGTCAGGAGGAGCTGACTGTTTTCAGAGAGCTGTCACACAGAAACACCCAGCTCTTGTCCCTCACGCTCTGTCTCATTCACTGAGGTTTGTAGAAGGTAAAACTCCCTAAGTTGTTGCAGTGGGTCATCTGAAACAGCAGGAAAGGAGCTGCTCAACATACTTGTCTCAGTTTTTACCCATGACAAGCTCTGACCCTTGTGTTAGGATTTAAAACCATGGTGAACACACTTGGGGTAGCCTGAAAAATCTATGCAACTGTATTTTACCTGGGTTCCATGAGAACTGCTCCATGTTCCTGAGACAGACGATGAGCAGGAGAACGTAGCTGGTGAACCGCTCTTTGATATCTGCAGGATAAAATAATCAAATTAGAAATTACAGTCTCTCAACTCTGGAACAGCCTGGCTAAGAAAATGTGATTAGTAAAGATTACATCTTCATTCAGGACACAGCTGCATTAGACCTGCGTTTACCCACACTTTCTATACTAATCAGGGTTTCTGCAGGTTCGCCAAGTTAACTTTAAGAATTTTAAAGATCTTTTTAATGCTGCAGAGACTACATATTACCTGTTTTACAGTCAGACTGGTCAAATCATGACAGTATGATGGGAAACCAGCAGGGACAATATGATTTATTAATTATTATTAATCATAATATCAAGTTTTTTTCTGTACTTTCCAACACTATTTAACGATAATTCCCAGTGATATAATTAATTAAATTAATGCGACCTGGATCCAAATAAGTGGCAGAAAAACTGATCTGCAGATTAATCAACTGTATGTTGATTTAAGCTCATTCAGTATTTTGCTAAAATCTCTCAGCAAGAGAAATTATTTAAGACTTTAAGACTATAAAGTAAATTTAAAACCTGCCTTGCTATTGCTGTATATACCATCAGTTTTTAGTATAATACTTTACTAAAAAGCACCATGCAATGAAACAACTGAAAAGTTACAGTCATTTTAACCTTAGTCAGTATTGCATATTATAATCATCCATCTAGTGTAATGTAATTTAAAGACATAGCTGTAAATGTTTAGCATGCCATTATCTGCACTGGTAATACCTTGCTAGTTATGACTAAACTCATCTCCTCAGACAGGAAATGATCCAGGATGTGAGTGAGCGATGAGTGTGTACAGCTGATTAAGGCTTATTGTGCTGCTGTCATTAGAAACCAATTAGCACGACTGAGATAAAAACATGTTGCCTCTGGGGATATAAGAGGAAACACAATATATTTAATCCTATAGCAACGTCTGCACTGTTCTTTCAAAGCAAAACGGACAGATTTATTAAAAGTTCCTGTGTAAGGATGAGGAATTAAAACTTGAATAGCTCACTGTTATGAAGGTTTACGATTATAGTTTGGTGCTAAATATTTTCAAGTATTTTCAAGTGCTATCAGTCACACATCCAACAGAAACTGACAAAAGGAGCTTAGTGCTAACGTTCTGGAAAGAGGTTGCAAAGGTGCATTTTTGTCCCTATCAATCATTTACACCCACAAACATGGGAAAATAAGGCCCAGGTTCAAAAATTCCAAAGTTATCCTTTAATTTTATGCTTGTATAATGTATTTTTACTGACACAGCTACTGACAGATCAGAAGAAGAGGAGGATCAGAATGTACTGTACAGCTGTTGGTGGAACATGTTCCAATGAACTGTTCCCTTTTGTATCCCGTAGACAGTGAGACAATATTTTTACATGCATTTAATTTGTGTGTAAATTCTATGCAGACTGAGAACAAGAAAAAACCGTAACAGTAAAATATGGTTTTTAAATAAACTAAACTATAAAAATAGGAGTATCTTACCACTGTTGGACATTTGGAATAAGTTGTTCTTTTCAAATTTCTTGAACACACTTCCTTTGATCTCCACAAACTGTCTTGGAGACAGGACGGAAACACAAAGAGAGAAGTTAGAGGGATTTATGATACAGAAAATACAAACTATAATGTTGCAGCTGAATTTCATCACCAACACAGCAAATGTAACCTTTCTGGGACACATCTGCATACAAATAACTATTTTAAATTAATAAATTCAGCTTGTACACACGTGTGCATATATTTTGTTTGTGCAAGAGTGAAGCTGCTTAAACTACCACATCAACCAGCCTGTTCTGTATCATAATATCTTGGGTTGCATATCTGCATGTGCATTGTATTTGTGTATATTTCTGTACATGTACTGACGTTGTTGGACATCATGATGGTGAGCAGGGACTTGTTGTGGGAGTTGAAGGCGACATTGAGGGTGGAGGCTTGGACCATGATGAGGATGGCATGGAGGACTGAGAGACAGCCACTCAGGAAAGCAACTAATTTAATTTAATACAGAATACCACTCTAATAAAACCTATTCCAAGCAATGCAACTCAGTCATTCACTGAAGCTCACTCAACTAAATCCTCACATAGTGTAGTAATGTAAACCTAATAATACAAAAATCTCAATAATGTATTAACTGAAAAATCCTTTATCAGTCCTAATTGTAGGAATGAGAGACACAAATAAAAAGTAGATAAATACAATACACCTGTAATTCATCATTCTTGCTCAAGACCTGAGAATAATCAAGTTTTGCCTTTTAATTCCAGTGTTTCTGTCTGGCTAGAAGAAAAACAAAACAAAGCCATTCTGATGTCTGTCAGACAAGTTATGCTGCACTTAAAGGGCTTCATTTATTTTCTTCAGTGGTCATAAAGAGCTCACAAAGCTCACAAAGAAATAATCAAATATGAGCATTATACGATGCTATAACTGCATATCATCTGTTAAAAGTGAGTTAGAAACAGAAGAAGGAGATGAACCTTCTTCACTAAAAACCTTCTAGCCATTTAAGACTAAAAACTCCCCAATCTGTTGCTATCATTTGAACCAGAAGGATACAGACATAGAAGACAGCCATGAAGAAGTGAGGGATGACTCCTATACTGTCTCTTTTCCGTTCTTTGGGTTCTGTGGCTGTCCAGTAGAGAGCATCCAGGATGTCTTGACCAAAGGAAGAGAAGAGGCGGTCTGCCACCTTACAGACAAAGCACAGATAAAATCCTCAAAATCCTGTTTACTGTAAATTTAGTCTGCCTGAGTTTTAATGTCCTCTCACAGGGCAACTACTGTGTTATTATACACATCTATTAAGCATGATTATACTATGTTTGGATAATATATTCAATGTATAAATTGTGAGGTACCTCCAACATGTTGTAGATGATGTAGAGTTTGATGACAGACTGTCCTCTGATCAGGTGATACATCATGGAGTAATCGACATAATGCATCATGGAGAAGCACAGCACCAGGATCAGGCCCTTCAGCATGTCACAGACCTGCGCTGGCTGCAGCAGCCGCGACCCGCTGACAACACACGCACAACATCACATCAACAACAATATCAACTTGGGGTAACTACACTGAAAGTAGACATTTAAGGTACATTTTTGCACATCTGAATGCAGACCTGCATGCGGGAAGACAGTGCAGTGTATCCATAGGTAACATGCACACAAAATGGCCTGTCATTATACTGAGTGTCAACACCTAGATATAACCAATATACGTGTATGCTGACAAACACACACATTTTTACCAAGCAAAGTTGTGACCATGACTGCATGAACACATACATATATTTACAGCACTGACACATACATATTTTCCCAGACTTGGCATTGTTAATGCTTAACTTTTCTGGTATACAGTGAGGCCAAAGAAGCCAAGTGAAGAGGGAGCGGACCCCTCATTCGATACCAGAGCAGAACCACTGTTTACTGCTTGTTATTATGGCTTTGAATGATCTCTGCTATTCATCTCATGCGAGAAAACAGTAGGGCAACACATAGAGGGGTAAATAATTCATTTCTGTTCAAAATGAGATAACTGGCATAAAGGAAAAGGCAGGAAAAGTAGAGATAGCACAAAAAATATAATATGAAATATTAAAGCTAGTATCCTTTATACAAAAAGTCATTTCATTTATAAGATGTATCTCCTTTTATTATGTTTCTGCTTTTGATCAACGCTTCTGCTCTTATAAGATTAAATCTTTGTTGTTCTTACCTACCAAACAGACATAACTTCATATCTGTTTCAAGAAAATATATCCTTTTTTTCTTCTTTTTACAAAATGAGTACAGCACTTTGGACAGAAATGTTTAAAATTGTGTTGGACGATCAAAGAAATGGAAGAAAACACGCATACTAAAGCTGTCATATACTGCAGGAACAGCAAAACATGTCTTTTAATGTCTAATAATGTGTTTCAAACATGTGCAGCTTTCGTAATTAATGGCAGTGGCAGCCTGGGAGCATGTTAAAAGGAGGGCTGACAAATCCAGGGACAGGGATAACTGGGAAGAGCCAGCGAGAGCTTAATTCCACCACATCCTGCATATTTTCCTTGTCAGCTCTGTGACTGGTGTGCATGTCAACAGCCAGCCCAAAGTACAGCAGTAAAAAATATGTTTCATCTGCTAAGCACACGGGTTGATTGCTGACCAAAATCAGTACTAACATTATGAGTTTAATAACAGAACGTTACCTTCTGATGCTTACATGCTGATATGTGATGGGATTTTTTTTTTGTGTCTGTTTATTTTACTACACTGCAACTAACACTTCGATTACCTATTGTAGTACTACAGTTAGTACTACAATTTTCCTCTACATCACCATAAACCACATAGACTAGCACTTGACCAACTTACTAGTGCACAAGACATGGAAGGATAATAATGACCTAATCTAACAGCCATCATTACCTCCATTCATTTTAGCTGCTGATGGTTAATCTTGCATTACAACAACAGGGCTACGCCTCACCACACTTTTAAAAACACGAGGGAGGTAAAGAAATCATGTTTCACATTGACGGGGTGGAGGGTGTTGTAGGTGTAGATATCAGAACTATTTTAGGAGACGATTCCAAACTGAGAGATGAAAAAGGGCCTGAGTTTAGAAAATGTGTAAATTAGCTTAATCAAGTGTCCCACTGTCTCCTGAATCAGTGTGCACCTAAGCACAGAGCTGTGAAAAGAACGGGATGAAATGAACATCTGTGCCTTTTTGTACAAAGCATAAAAGACAGTGATTGCCTTCATAACCCAAGTAATGTTACTGTGAATACACAGTTACACACTGAATGTACACTATAGTTCATTAAGGACCTTCATCCATGTAATAAACTTGTGAGATGAACCTTGATGAAAAACATTTAACCCTTCTTGTTTTCTTTTGTATCTGCACTTATGACAAAGGAAATGATGAAGATAAAATAAAAAATAAAATACAGAAAAAAATAGGCTGCAATCCATCATGAGGAAGATGCTCCTAAGATATTTAAGAGTTCTCATGGTTTGTTTTCCTAAGGGAATGGCTCCATCCAGTGGTCAGGTCTGCAGTCACTCATGTAAAAGAGGAGCTGGTCCAAAATAACAACAAAAGCATAATCTACTTCTAAATTTAGTTTTTCCACTAATGTACATGTAGCAAGTAACAATAAATAAAATAAATTCACAAAATATAAAGATATGAGATGGCAGAGAGGGTGTGACAGCAGAAAAAAACTAGACATAAATGGGACTGCTGCTGAGATAAGGTGGAAAATTGCTTTAAAAAAAAAAACCAAACAAACAGTTAAATCAGACACAAAAAATAACAAACACTAGGGCAACAGCTGACAATTATTTTCATTTCAATTTTACCAAATCATTTAGTTTACAAAATGACAGAAAGTTGTAAAAACAAAATAAAAGTGCCCATGACAAGCCCAGGTGATGTCTTAAAATATCACAACACACAAAGATATTAAATTTACAATGATATAAAACAGCAAAGGTAAGTTTTCAAATTTGAGTTTGAGTTTGAACTGAGGAATGTTTGACATTTTTGGTTGCTAAATGACTTGATAATTGACTCGACTAACTAAATAATGGATTAATTGTTTCAGTTCTTATCAACTGTATTACACTTGTTAAAAACGTGAAACATGTAGCTGGTAAACAGTAGCTTTGGTATTCTGGTGGTGAAGGTGCTAACAGAGAGAAACCTCCTCACACAGCATCTTATTCTGAGCACATGGCTCTCTGGATGCAAAGCTGCAGCTGGCTGATACTGCAACCTGCACAAAGCAGTCCTCACTATCTCTATTCTATAAGTGTTATCTCCATAACACATGTGAACATTATGCCTGAGTGCAGTCAGCTACGTGGTGCATTCCAAGTAGCCATCACTGTGTGCCTTTCATACTGTATTAGCCTGATACAGAGGATTAAAACTCTGGGCCAGAAAGAAAGAAAGAAGAGAAAGCTTCATTTCTGATACAAAACCTTGTTAGAGAAGCTGATTGGCGAGCAGAAAATCTGTGGAGCAGCTGGAGATTTAGGTTCACCCTTCCCTTAAAAATTACAGCAGGGAGATGCTCCTAAACAAGGCAAATGAGTTCTAAACTGCTCAGTGACCAGCAGTGGAAGATCTGATTTAGTAGGCAGCCCTCCAGTTTGAGCATGTGCAGCTGTATCACTGACAAGCAACACAGTGATGAGAATGAACATGCACTCTCAGCAAACCATCCTCGGATGAGTTTGAAAAAAAAAAAAAAAAAACAAAAAACAAAACCAGGACTTATGAGGAACCAACATGTCTGCTTTGCCTTGGAGAATGGGACATGATTTGCAGTGCCAAGCTGTACATTAACAAACACAATGGAGATGAAGAGAGACTGGTTAATAAATGTGGTGGCCCGCTCAGGACAGTGATAACATTTATGAAGCCCTGGCAGGCTTGTGGGTGCGTACCTGCTTCTTCTGCAGTAGGGGCATGTGCGTGCCCTGCAGGGGGGGAGGAAAGCAAGGGGAGAATCAGACAGATTCAGAGAGGGTGAGGCAGGCAGGAAGAGAGGCAGTGCCCATCAGAATAATAACAACCAGTATTTTTGTTTTTCTTGCTTTCAAGACGTCCTGTACAAAAGCCTTACTTTTAAAGACCTGAAAACATTATCAACTTAATTTCCAGATTTTCCACAAGTGTAGACGCCAACATAATCCTGGTAAGTGGTCGATCACAAACAAGCCAAACCTGGATAGCTGGTGTACAAGAGGTCATGGAAAGAAGCCTTTCACAGGCCTGTTTTTACCCCATATGGAAGAAGAATACAGCTATGTAGTGTATAAAAAATACAAACAATAAGTGTAGAACTGGTGTCATACTAGTGGATATTTGATATTCAAAGCAACAGTGGAACAGCAGAGACCAGCTTTTCCGATGGAAGTTTTCTGTTAAAAAAAAAAAAAAACTCAGCATGGAGTTATAGAAACAAAGGCACCAGGAAGTGGTAATACCAATTAAAATTCCCACCTCCTCTCTCAAATTCACGTTATTCTTGCCACTTTACAGGTCAAAGTTGAGCCACACTGAATTCTGTTTGAGGCAAACAAGATGAGATTCATCACTTGACTCTGGAAATTATAGTATGACCACAACTTTACCACTGTCTACATGCCAAACACAAATGCAGCTGCAACTGAGAGCATTTTAACAAATGTGGGGAACCTGCATGTGGAAAGTCACTGTATTTAAAAGTTTTGTTTGTCTTGAATAAAACTATTTTGTTTCCAAACAAAGATGATAAACTACTGATAGATTTATTTTAGTAACAACAGCTGTGGACAGATTTTTGATCACATATAATATCATGGCCTTCTCTTATGTGTCTGAATGTGAATAAGAGTGTGTGTGTGTCTGTGTGTTTAAGCTCTGACCTGAAGCCACAGCATGGCAGGGTGAGGAGGCGGAGCAAGGCCAGCAGCACCCTGAGGGGCAGCAGGGTGAAGACGTAGAGGAAGGCGTCCACACACAGGAAAAAGCCGAAGATCATCAGCTGGAAAAGTCACACAGCAACACCTCCAAGTCAAACAACGATCATCGGTGGGAAAGATACGGTTTACTCATCATCATGAGAGATAAACAAGTCTGTTTCTCTGTGTCAAACAAGCACAAGACCTATAAATAAAATACAATAATAAAAAAAATGCAAATCCAAACAGTTTCTAGCAGAAAAACGGACTGAAAAACTGAACCGTAACGTGACACTAAAAAAAGAAAAAGCCAGACCTAAACCCAGTTACGTAGCATACATACCTTCACAGTTTCCCATATACGAAAAGTCATTGCTTTGTCATTTTCAAAGAAGGAATATATTTCAGCCATCTGATGTCTTCTTACTCTAACTTCTAACTGGAAAAAAAAACATCATGGTTCTGAGTGGAGTATTGGTGGAAGCTGGTGGGAGGGTTTGTCTTTCATTGGTGGATTCTGTGTGACTTTCCTTGGGGCCTTGTCAGGTACCCATGAATTTGGTTAGTCTGCTAAACATAGTAAAGTCACTGAGGTCTTTTATGTTTACACACATTCCTCTCCTGCCCCCAAGGAAAAACCAAACCAGAAGGAGCTGTGTTGGTATGGGCTTGCTTGTTAAGACTTATTTCTTTTGAGGGAGGGTCCAGTCAACTCTGAAAGCGATGAACAAGGACCTTTAAACAACATGCAGAGGATAACAGAGGATAACCTGAATAGCCTCACTGTATTGTTTTAGTCTTCTTAACTGGTTACATGTAAATCTGCTTTTTTTTTAGGACAATAACAAGCTCAGTTGTCAGTTTATTGGACACCTAACTAACTGTGGTGCTGCTGAATTGAACTGGTCTGTAATTGCTGCAGCAATTAGTCAATTTATCAACTGGTTCATCACCAGGAAATTAATCAGCACTCAAATGTGAGGATTTTCTGAGCTGTACAAAATAGTAAATTAAAAATATTCCAATTTACAACTATTGGTCAGACAAACCAAGACATCAGAGGACGTCACCTTGGGCTAGGTGTATCACATAAACTGGCAGCTAAGTATATATTGATTATTGACAAGTATCAGTATGAAATATGAAAGAGAGCACAGTTCAGATGAATCCACATCTGAGTCAACACTGCCACCTGTTGACTAACAAGAAGAACAACAAAAATATCCTGGTGTAAGTAAGTCATGGCAAAACAAACTGTTTTTATATAAAACTGTTTTACATAATTCAGTTATTAGTACATTTTTGTTCAAGAGTGAGCATTTGCGTGTGTAGCTGAGATTGCAACTAATGATTATTTTCATTATTGATTAAAGCATGGCAACTTGGTCGATGAAGTATATGTTGTTGTATATGTTTACAATGTTTAACAGAGTCTGAAGTTGTGTTTTAAAATTGCAAACTGCTTTATAATCCCAGTAAATCTGAACACTGAACAACTTTCAAGCTGACTGTTGCATTCACTTGTCAAATCTATGATTACAAACTATATTCATACTTTACGTCACACACACACTATCACACCTATGTGTCAGTGTTTGCACAGTTATGCACAATACATGCACACACAGACTTGTGCATATACACATGTAGAGCCAGATTTATCTGTCAAGTTGTTTTTAATCTTGATTCTGTTTTCATTTATGCAAACCTCAGAAAATGGCTAAATTAGCTTCAGCTATAGTAGATGCCCTGTATACGTGACATCTGTTGCATTGCTATTCTGTATTTAACAGTGTTCATCTGTATGGTTCTTATTACATAAACAGTAAGTGAAAAAAAAACAAGTAGCTCTTTACTTGTAAAGCTTTAACCTGCATAATCTTTGGTATTTCTACATGTTAAAGGGCAAAGAATGAATTAATTACAAAAACAGAGTTGTTAAATGTACTAATCACGTCATCAGTTCAGCACTGGTGCAGAACATGCAATGAGACTCTAATGCTTTCAACCGACTCAGTCTGAAACAGTTGTGTGCTGATTTTTGTGGTCTTAAACGCCTTCTGTGTGCTGCTGGGAATGACAGCAGACAGATGGAGATAGCTGAAGAGAGAAGAGGTTTGGCTGAGGTCAGGGCTTGTATTATACACTACCTTCTCCAGTTCCTTGGGAATACGCATGCATGTGTAAACTCTCTCTCTGCGCTCGGTGTACTTTGCCTCATTGTGTTCCAGGAAGTATCCTCTGGTGAGCTCCGTGCAAATGAAACGCGTCAACGATGGATCTGGAACAACATGCAAGCAACAGTGTTACCACAAGGCCATTGTCTGCAACAATTACAACCACTGCTATCAACACAATGAGAGCGGCAACCTATGTAGAGTCGCACTGCAGAATGAAAGAGGAGGAAGCTTCTCTGAATGATAGAAACTGGGGGTTTAACAGTATTTTTAGTTCACTGTTTGATTCATTAGTACATGAATACATCTTGTAAAAGATGACCATGCCAAATCATTTAGATCTTTGTTAAACACAGTTTAACAAAGATCACAGTTTTGTGACAAAGACACCATTTTTAACTTTGGCATGGACTTAAAGAAATATTGTTGAATTCTGTTATGTTGATACGACTAAGCACAATTAAACTGCTGTATTACTGATATCATAGTGAAGTAGTCTGTTGCCCTGAAACACACTGTATCTTTAAATTCAACTCAAAGGAAGCACTGAATTACTGAGGATAAAAACAGAACTACAGATTAAATACGTAATACATAAACTGGCAGAAATACAAATATTTTCACAGATAATTGTAGGTAATGAATTGTAGATTGTAGTAAACAATCTATTTGGGTTTTGACAAACAAATACATATAAGGAAACATGGCTTTTGTTTGCAGCCGAGTTGCTGGCTTTGTTGAATTGTCTCAGTCTGAGTTTACCCTAAATGCCCCCATACTGTCTTTAAATTCTTTCCACTTCACTTCAACCTGTGAAAACCTGCCAAATATGTCATACTTCATAAAGTCAGGACAAAGGTGAGCTCTCTGTACTTTAAACATCCCTTGACCTAACAGCACAATGTTGGCTCAACTTGCAACAGTTTTGCTGTTAAAGTCTAAGTCACACAGAGAACTGAAACACCCGGGGGTTTAATGGGGTCGAAGCAAAAAAATACCCCACAGGTTCAAGTAAATTTAGCGCACACAAGCGTGTCTGGAGTACAAAATTATTTGTCATTTAACAGTCACATAAGACGTGGGTCAATGTAGAGTCATGTCTTTTCAGCTCCACCGTTCATTTTCCTTCTTGTGCAAATATGCATCTCATCAGCAGAGTTTTTACTATTTGTACTTCATACTGTCCAATATTTATCTAGTAGTGTTTGTTTAACATGAGATGTACCCTTGTCTTGTTTTTTTTATTAGATAAATTCACAATGTGCAGGGTCAAATAAAGATCAAGGGAGAGTGCAGGGCAGATAAATTATACTAAGATGACCCAGTTAGAAATTTCAGCTGTATTTCTACCGTAGACCTTGTTATCATACTTTATCACATACTTTATTTTGATAGTTGATACCTCACATGGTGTCTCCATAGTCTTCAAACATGGTCATAAATGTTGATAACCGAGATTTCAGCATACTGCAATCTGTGACCAATCAGAGGCTGTGACACTACTGGATTAACTACCTGAAAAAGGTCAACAGGGTGACCAGATATTGACAGGAGAGTGAGGAGTCGTGACTGTCAGGCTGCGAGTAACTACTGTTACTGATAAATCTGCAGATTATTTTTTTAATTAATTATTTAATTAAACAGTGAAAAATGCCCATAATGACAATCCAGAGCACAGAGAGACATATTTAAATGTCTTCTTCCATCCAGCCAACAGTCTAAATCCCAAAAATGTTAAGTTTACCATCATTTTTGTGAAAGAAAGCCTTCATATCCACACACTGGAGAAGCTGAAAATAGCCCTGTTGCCTATTTTGCATGAAAAATGACGAATGATAGACCCTAAAAATAAACGCCAATTCATGTTATATCAAATGATCGATTAATCGAATAAATTGTTTAGGCTCTTAACTAAGGTTTCTGCTCTCATACTGCTATCATAGCGTATAGTTCAAATCGTTTCTGCCAGCTGAATTTTATATGTTAACTAACTTTAGACATTACTACAGGAGCTAGATAGTGAGAGAGAAGACCCAAGGCTAGTTTTAGTGTCAGTCCCTTACTTGTTTTTACCGCTAGGTTTAGTAACCAAGAGACAGATCATTATTAGCTGGTTAACCAAGCTAGCACCGGCTGTAAACAACAAGCGTTGACAGTCCTCGACTCTTTGCAGTAAACTGTGAAGGTTTTCTAAATTATTTAGTTCAAATATCGCCGTTATCGTTAAGACACGGTGTTTGTGAAGTCACTGCAGTATTAATGCTGAAGTACGCGGTGAGAAAACTAAAATAACTCATAAAAGACGTCTAACTTTTATCAGCTGTAACAGCACGAACGTCAGTAGTTGCGGAGGGGACCCAACGTTTACCTGCTGAAAGCTCCCGTTGCTCCCTCCTGACAGCGCTTATGTCGTAAACTCCCAGCGTTTCTGGCAGCCCCGGAGTTATACCGATTTTGCCCGACCTGTGCAAATCCTCCCACGGTCGTTTCTGTCTTTTCTTAAGCTCAATTTCTGCTTCTTTCTCTTCTGACAGCTCGGTCCCCAACAAGTCCGCCATCTTTTTTTTTGGCCGCCGTGTCGCCCTAAGCAACGTCATCGCATTGTAGGTAAAAAAATAAACAACGTCATAACGAAAAACCGCCGTTACCAGGTAGATTCCATGATTTCTAAAAATAAATAAATAAACAAGCAACCGTTTATTTAAACAATAAATACATACATATTCAACATTTTTATTCAAAATAAATAAATTAATTAAAAAATTAAATGAATAAACAAGTAAAGACTCAGAGGATCAAAAAGACAATGCTAACAATAGTAAGGTAAATGAAAGTTGAGTAAAAAAAAAATAAAGAAGTAAATTTAGTTATGATTTTAAAAATGTTGAAAATTACTCACTTTTCTTTTCTTTTTTCCCCCTTGCTTTAATCAGAAGTCACATTCCTTATTTTGAAAACTTTCACTACTTGATATCATAGAAGACATTTTTTGGCAAAATTTCAAGTTCATAAAGCCAAATTTTTGGATTTTCTCTATAAATCCCATCAATATATCAACCAATATATTTTGTTGATACTTAATTAATTTCTTGGTGATTCCACCCAAGCCTAAAACCTTTCCTCTGTACACCTCATAATGTATATTTTATCTACACCCACACTCTTTCACTAATTTGTTTATTTCAATAAAGATGAAGAGAAAAAAAATATAGTTTTACTAACTATACAGTGGACAATGACCTTGTTATGTATGTTCAAATATTAGAAATACATAATGATAGTATAATAATGGCAACACAGAAAATTTAGGCATATAGACAGAATGGACTAATTCTGATTATATTAATAATAATAAGGATAAATGCAGAAAAGGAAAAGAAAATCGCCGTGAAACTTTAAAATGATTTTAAATCGTGCTTTTTTGTAGCATGACGTTCTAGAGACAGAGAATCATGAGAATCATGGAATAATTGAATGTTGTTGTAATAAAACTTTGTCCACTCGGTGTCGCCAAAGTTCCATCCAATCGTCCTGGATTTAAAGTCTACCCAACAACAGCACTGAGGCCCATTTCTACCGGGTTCTACTGCTCTAGAACACTTTACTGAGGAGGACATGCACATGTTCATGTCCCAGGTTTTACTAATTATTCATCTAACTTGCCACTACATGTCAAGGGATAAATTCAGCAAAGATGTATCAAATCCTATATAATTTATTACCTTTAACCTTCAAAATCCTAAAATTTTAATTTTTCTCCAGCATTAACATTTATTTGCTTATCAAGGTGGTAAACATTGTACTGTGTTTCCTGCAGTTTATATGTGCAACACATTAAAGATTAAATCCACACTGATATGCACTCCTGAGAAACAAGAATAAGAGCAACTCAATCCTAAAGATATTTTGAGAGGCATTTACAAAAAAAAACAACATATCCTTAATGCAGTGATTTCCTACACTTCCCAGAATGCTTGTGAGAGAGGTGTACGTGTAGAGAGGATGGCTTATGAATCTGTAGTTAAGTATTTTTAATTTGAAAGTGAATGTAAGCTCATATAAATGAACCCAGCAAGTGAATTAGTATTTGAATACTCGGCATGTGGCATGATTGTGGCCTCACATTCAAAACACAAACCGTCTTGTGGCTGCATCCCATATTGAGGGTTCTTTGGGTGTAAACACCTCTATCTTATTTCTGCCTCTTGTGCAATGGATGTCTTTAAGTATGATCGTTAAATGTCAGCAGAAAATGGCAGCTATGGAAAAGAAGCTTTTACTTCATTATTCTGAGCATCTGATGCCAAAATATGATGTTTAGGTTGAGTCACTGAATCATTTTCTATTGTAGCTCATTACAGATGCAGGGACTATTTGGATGTAATTTCTAATAATTTCCCTTCACCAGATATCAGTAGGAACAAGAAAATTAAAGGATAAAAAAAACAAACAATTTCAGCCCAGACGTGTAATTTGCTACTGTAAGATAGATTTCTTATTTTAAAATGAATCTGAGAATGACACTTTACCTTTCTGGAGATCCACCAACTACTAGGTCTCCCTGCACAAAGATGCCACAGAGATTGGATTTTCTAACTAACAAAAATATCTCATCACAAATTCCTTTCTAACTCTTCTGGAGCTTTCAGTCATATTGCATGATCTTCCTTAGCAGATGTGGACATCCAGTTGTCGGAAAAATGGTGGAAATGTAGATTGTACATTTCTCTGAGCACTTCAAGGATTTTCCACCCATGCTGGACGGGACATAAATGACAATTGTAATGACAAAAGGGCTGCTCCATCTGTTGAGGAAGGTCGTCTGATCTCATGCTGCTGAACTGCGACTGAGTAGACCTTGTGGTGAGATTGTTTTTGTCAACTTCTGTTTCCAAGGTTATGAATTAACTTTCCTTGACTTGTCAAACTATTCAGAGTGAACAGATGAGAGTAAATATTGGAAACAGACAGAAAAAGAGCCAGCCATGTGCACACGTGATGCATGTAACCAAACCAAATGTAACTCCTTTGTAAGCACGGTTTATTGGCACACATAATGGTAAAGCATACATACCAGACATCAGATATGACACTGAACACCTCTGCTATATAATGTACAAATGGTGTCTAATAATACTAGGCTCAAACATATTTAGAAATGTGTTAGCTTCCTTACAAATGCACAAATAAATACCCATAAGATCCAATTGTATAAAGACATCCAATGTTGTCTTCTTGCCCATTTTCAAACAAAAGTCCAACAAAAGAGATCAGGGATATAGAATCAATTCAATTAAAGAACAATCATGAACACAAATACAAGGATCTCAAACCATTTCTGTGGGGTGGATGGGATTTTATCTGTGCGTTGTTTTTAAAATGTAAAACTGGTTTCTTCTTATGTCACAGAATATACAAGAAATATGACTGTGTGACTGTGTGGTTGTTTATTAAATTTGTGGCTTTGGTTCTGTACTAGCTAAAGAGGACGGGGAGCATTTAGAGTTTGGTTTTGACAGAGGCAAACCAGCATCCATCCAAACCACCCTACAGAAATCTGAACCTCCTGTACAAAACAAAACAGCTGCCATATCCAAACTGGTTTCAGTGGCTGATTTACAGTGGACAAAATAGATTCCACCTCTATTTACAGAGCTACAAACCTTGAAACAGTGTTCCCAAACTGATGAACCCAAAAGGAAAATCAGATTGATGCGTTTTAAAAAGTACATATATCAAACAAAATAAAAATCCTAGAAAATCATGCAGGAAGGAAAAGGCTTTAGTATCAGTTTGGGAGTAGGTCATTAAAGGGAAAGAAGTCCAATTTTTGAGGAGGGAAAAAAAAAATCAACATTAATGCATCAACGGGTGTCTGCAAAGTTCACATACCGATCGGCAAAATTACAATGTGATTGCAAAGGATTCTGAGAGAAGCAAAATACCAACAGACTACGAACACAATCAAACTGGTTTGCATGAAATCACAATCTGTGACGACCGCAGTAAAGTGGAAAAAAACAATCCTAGGACACGATTTTCCCTCATTTGAAAGGAGTCCATAGTGGTAGAGAACTTTTATTTCCTCTTAATTGGAAATGGAAATAAACAGCAACAGCAGAGACAAACCAACAGCCAACTGAATTTTCAATGAAAATGCAATTGCCTCAAACAATGTTTCATTTGCTTCCAATGTGGTTAGACGCTTCCATTGGCTCTGTTAGCTGTTAAAAAACACCTTGCCTTCATGACGTTGAGCTCGCTATTTTTTGTGAGACATTTTGTTTGTTGTTTTTATTCATCTTCTTTTCTTTCCACTGTCTATTGCCAGCGTGATGACTTGCGACCTGCAGGTCAACCAATCACAGCTGTGGTATTCCACTAGACGAGAGGTTTGTAACTGAGGGTCCAAGAAGGAGAATTTGATCTGGAATTTTCCACTGCAATCTTTAAAAAAAATGCCCACACCTTTCTATTTTTACATTACAGTTGCATACGACTTATGCGTATGAATTTCTTGTCTGTGGATACTGCTGTGCAACGCTGCCAGTTCTCAGTGTTCTCCAAGATGTTAGACTGATTCACAGAAGAAGAAATATCCAGGACGGACATATTTTGGCTGGACAAGCCAGCGATAAGTTTGCAAACGGGGGTTCTGATTCAGTACAATGTTATGAGGCGTAGAAGCACTGCCCTCAAGGGAAGGGGAGAGGTTAAAAAGTCCGGTCCACACGGATTCAGGGATCTGTTGTTTTCTTCTTCTTCTTCTTTTGTTTTACTGTGAGGGTTGCGGCGCTGTGCTCTCAGGCTTGCTGTCCTGGGCGGCAGGGGGTTTGCTGCTCCAGGGTGCGTTGTTGCCCAGTGCTGGGGAGCTGTTGAAGTCGTCCTCGTCATCCAAGCCATTGGTGGCGTCGTACTGCGTATTCTCCAGACGAGTGATCAGACGCTCATCCTCATCCCCGAACTCGCCGCCCATCAGGGTCGGCTCACCCACTACCATCACATCCTGGAGAGAGGCAAAAAAACACAAAGAACAAATTTACAAACAGAAAAGAAAAAAAAAACATAGAAATGTTCTAGTTTGTGGGTACACACTTTTTAAAAGGTCACATCATGTTCAAGCTGTCTTTTTTGTTAAACTCACAGTTTTGCTACTTAAAAGCTAACATTTTATTCACATATGAATAATATTCTTATGTTATTTGAATGATGTCTTTAACATACAACAAAAACCCTGTTGTGTATCAGCTTTGCCCTGGCAGAAGAAAACAGGATTGTTTTTAGCTAGACCATCTTCAATTTTTAGTTTATCCAGTGGGAGTCTGAATGCATGTCTCACACAGCAAAGTGTGCTCTTTCTAAGAGTGTGCACAAGTAAAATCAATAATATCACTGATGACACCTTAGTAAGTTCCATTCACAACCAAGTCTGTGGGATACAGTCTAAAGATCAGAGGTACAGCCAAGAAGGTGGACCTTGCTTTTAGAATATTGACCAAATATTCAAAGGCAAAAACTGATGAACAAGCTACATTTACAGCCACATATATACACAAATATACACTATTGGTAATAAATAATTTACATACAATGACGTTTGAGTGAAAACAGGCTTTTATAAATATTTTCCCTTATTCTTCTAGCTATTTGTCAGTTTCTCTCTTTACTAAACCCACTTTTTGTTTGTTTACAGGCTTTAAAACAGTCAATTTTAAAACTGGTGTACAAATATAATCAATTTTAACACAGGTAACCGTGAAATAGGTTTGGTTTTTGTGGAGGGCTGTCCATACTTAGCCTAGGGGTGATTCAAAATTAATATGCTAAAGTGAGTGAGAAAACACCAGAGAAGAAATTAATGCATATCTGATTCATCTAATTCTCAGACCAAATTACCATCAGAATATCAAGTGAACGCACATCCTCCCAAAAAGATTTTACAATAACATTTGCATTACTTCAAATAAATGAAAATGCATGTTGTCTAATTTTGATCTTTAGCAGAAAAATGAGAATTTAATCAGTCGTCTTTTAAAATGGAGGGAGAAACACCACAAGGTCATTAAGACATTTACAAATTCTTGACTTGATGTCTTTACAGTTGCAGTTCTATTTGTCTGTGCATTTGCCATATTTTGTTTCCCCCAGCTTTGAGTGCAAAAACCCCCATGACGGGTGAGGGTGTATGTATGTTCCTGCACCAACACAGACCCCCTGCTTGCAATGAAATGACAGTAGGAGTATGTGTGTGTATGGTTCAGCGTGTTTGTGTGTATGTTTAGGACATACGTTGGTGTATCCAGTGAACCCATCCGTATGCTCGACCTCTCTCGAAGGACCCTGTGCAAATGAAACCTTCCTGTACAGAAAGTGGATTCCCCCAGCGCTCTGTACCCACCCCAATCAATACTCATCATGTAAGACATATTTCACAGAGATGGTCCTCTCACAGTGGGTCAAGGGAGGAAAGGAGAGAGATTTATCCATTATCCAACGCTATCTGTGACTCTTGTGACATGAAGGATTCCTGATAATTCTGTAGAGGGGGATGCACCAGTATAAGCTTGTGTAATTTCAAGTTATCAAGAATAATTCCTCTGCATTTCACACACAGAGTGATTCTGTTGACAAATAATCACTGGAGTGTAATTAGTGAATTCAAATATTGATCAATAAGCTCTGAATCACAGCTGTATTTCCTTGTGTGTACTGAGTGTTTGGATCTCATCTTCCTTTGACTGACTAAGCATCTCCCTGCTGGCGAGCCCCAGCGCCACCCACCGTAACCTGGGAAGAAGCTGTACAGTTAAATGGAGCGCACGCTTCACTGGTCATGTGTGTCAACGCTGCCTGGCTTGGGAGATCTCGCCTGCCTCAGCCATCTCCACTGCAACACACACACACACACACACACACACACACACACACACACACACACACACACACACAAAAGCACAGACAAACATGCACATGCACTGGCACACAAACCCAGATAAGCTTACTGTACAATCACACCTCAGCATACAATCACACACCAGAACACAAACACAGACAAAGGCACTTGAATGCATACTCAGATTAACGCTATGAATTGTACACAACAAATACACACACAAACACAAGCCTAAACGCTCAGGCAGAAGCACACATGCCAACCCAGATTTGTACACAAAAATCACAGAGAACAAACTCACAGGAACACATCGAGCAAGCACTAATGTAAACATACAAACAAAACTAGACAACTTTGCACCCCCCTGCCCCCCAAAACTGAAAACTCAAAACACACACACACACACACTTTGATGAACAGCACCAATGGGGAAGCCATCCCCAAAACCCCCCTAGCGACCACTCATACACCCCACTATGCCTTAATCAGGCTAATTAATTTAGGTGAGCTTTTCAACTAAATGACAATATCCACACTGATTTGTCAATTTGCATAGCTAATTAAGTCATTAGCTAAAAACGTGCTGATTGCCAACAAGCCTTGCATTCACCATCTGTTCTTGTGAGGAGGCCTGTCAACCTACCTCTGGCCAATTTTGCGCCCAGAAAAAAAAAAATCCCTCCTACAGTCACAGCTGGTGGCTAGTCTGGGACTGGGGAGTGCTAATTGTGGGCTAATTAATACTGTCTACTCGTCTACTCATCTCGTTAAGAGTTAGCCTTCGTGCTAGCTAAATGGCGAGGCTTTGAATGGGCCAACACAGCGATAAACGCCTCCCTGTTCCCTTCATTCACTGAGCAGTGTCATTAGCATATTTTTTTACAGAGATTAGCAGTGAGTAGCTTGGAGGACATATTTGTTCCTCGGGCCTCTAAGGCAACAAGTGGGAATTTAAAACGATGTGGTGGGATTATGGTGACGACAAAGGGGACAGAAAACATAACTGTCCCTTAAAGCAGAGCCAAAAAACTGCTTGAAACAGAGGTTATATGGGAGAACATGTAATAAAATGTAGTCAGCTGAACCGAAGCACGCCAACACGCTCAGACCCCAAAGTTTACCATCCTGGATTCAAATTTAGAGAACGGCAGACAGAAGAAGACAGAAGTTTAAACACTGTATTCTACGCTAGTTAGATGTATTTATTTGTGTTGTTTTTTTAACTTCATGCTAACATCACACAATACAACATTAAAGAATAAGTCTAGAGACTTTCCATATTTTTCTCCTGTGAAAAGACAAAGATTAACTTAAAAAGGCTCCAATTTTTTTTTTCTAAAATAACTAGACACTAGATTTTTTTTTTTAGCAAATGTTAGACAAACAGGAGTAAACAATGCATTTTCTGGGGACTATTTTCAGTGTGAGAATGTTCAACAGCAGGATGGTGTATGTGGGACAGCTCAAAATAGGCGACAGTGTCAGGTCCACTGTACCATGCTACTTCAGTATAATTTTAAATTACTTGTACTTTAGTGGCGTCTTTCCGTTTTCTGTTACTTTATACTTTTACTCAGAAGCTGATATTGTATTATCTACTCCACTACATTTATTTGATAACTTTAGTTACTTTGCATCAAATTACTGATAACAAATAAATAATAAATAAATGATGATGTATTATTATAGTTTAAGACAAGACTTTATTGATCCCTGGGGGGAAATTCACAAGCTATCCAGCAATATTTGAACTAGTTAAAATCAGCTGCTCCTTTACTAGCTGCAAAATTAAAGTGACGTACAAATGACTGCATCCATAATTATAACTCAGTTGTATAATATACATTATTCTGAAATGAAATACTTTTGTATTTTTGCTCAAACAGAATTTTGAATGCAAAATTTTCACTTGTAATGGAGTACTTTTACATTATGGTCGTGCTTCTTCTACTTGGGTACACAATCTGAGCACTTCTTCAAACACTGCTACTGTCTGTACACAGCGGATGGACAGTTAATTAAGGGTTTAGTCCACAGTATGTCTTGTACTTGCTTCCGACAAATACACTGACTGACACTGACTTACAGGATTGAAAGGAGAAATAACTGCCACTACAGGCACGCTTGGTAAAATACATACAGGAGTTCAACACTTAATTCAGGCCACTAGAGGTCAGTGTTGCTCATTCTATGAACACCCACTCCCCAACAACACCCTCCCCATCTTCCTTCCCCCACACCTCCTCTCCTCCAGCCGCTGGTAACCCCCCCTTCCCCTTGCGAGGGTCCACTCCTTATTGTCATTGGGCTCACGTAGGCTTGTGCTCAGCCACATACGAACAACTTCTCAGACAAAGACAGCAGGCGCGCAACATATGTAACCAGCATGTTACCAGCCACGCTGCCAGTCTTTTAAGAGGCGTGTGAATGCAAGGCATGAGTGGTACGACTGGTGTGTGTGTGTGTTTGTGTGTGTGTGTGTGTGTGGTTGGGTGGGAAGATGGTGGTGGGGAGGAAGGGGGCAGTGATGGAGTAGAATGTGTGCATGTGAAGGAGGGCTGGGGGTGGAGGGTGTATACAGATATCGGTGATAATGAGAGCTGAAACAGAGCCAAACTGCCTTCCAGAGAGAAAACAACTGCGCACGCTGTGTGTATGTATGTGTGTCTGTAATGTACATAATGCATGTGAGAGATGGAGAGAAGGAGGTAAAAGAAGAGAATGAGGGAAACAAATCTCTAAAGATGACAAGACTGCTGACCACAGGACAGAATGTAGAGGGACAGTACAGCATGTGTGTGTGTAGGTGGGACAAAGAGTGTGTCCCTAATACTGCCAAAAATGCCCGGGGAATTAGGTTTTCTAGCCATCAGTGCTAAGCAGAAGAACAACCCCTACCTGGCTGGAAACTGGAGAAACATGTCCATCCAGTAATAAAATTACATATCCAATTAGGACATATACATACATATATAACTTCTTCTAGAAGTTAGATTTATATACTATTTATGTATTACTAATTTGCTAAACATATAAGTTCAGAAAAAAACTAGATTCAGAGAACTTTATTGTGATTCACTTTACATCCCAAGTAAGTATAATGAACAAGATTTCATATTCTGAAATGAAATACTTTTGTAGTTTTGCTCAAACAGAATTTTGAACGCGAAACTTTCATTTGTAATGGAGTACTTTTACATTATGGTCGTGCTACTTCTACTTGGGTACACAATCTGAGCACTTCCTCAAGCACTGCTTCTGTCTGTACACAGCGGATGGACAGTTAATACTGCCCAGATTACAGTTTCAGTAAACATACTGTGGAGAAAATGTTGCAAATCAATATCTATGCCAGAAGAATGTTCACTAACATATTTTATTTTTTATATCTGCTTATAGCAACTAAAGCAGGACAAAACCTTTTTTTATTGTTATTTTTAGGTAAATAAACATATAACTTCAATAATCTTTACATATACACATGACAGGCTTACTATATCATCATTTAAACGAAACCAAAATCTTTCCCTAATCTTGAAATGCTTTTGTTAGACTAGTCTCGACCTAACAACACTTGGGGACTGAGGTCTACAGTGTTATAGTCTTGCATTTTATATTTTATACACTTCCTATGTTTCTTTTAAAGCAGTAAATACATCTAATGTGTATAGAAAAGCATTTCCCACTAAGCAGAATTAGTCCTGTGTAGAAGATGAACACGCATTAATACCAAGCAGCAACCCTTTAACGTCGACAGATCCCAGTTATGTTCGTTATCAGCACATTTTTAGCTGTATTGGAATGACGTGTTCAAAAACACCCGAGTGCTGCACCGGCATGGGTACAGAATAGCAAATTGGATGCAGTAGTGTAAATATAATACAGTATGTGTATAATGAGCAGTGTATGGAATAAAACTAGACTCTCTGCAGACAACACAACATAACAGCATCGAATCCTCGAGGGGAGTGCCAGGCATGTGGTGTAATACTCAGCTGTTTAAGAGGCTGTTTAACCTGTAACTGTGTCAAGTGGCCTGTTATGGAGACATGCAGCAAAATCAGACATTCATACCCTGAAACACAGTATGCAGAGTTATAAGGCCAGATTTTTAAAAAACTTGCCTTTATGCAATTAGTTTTTTTTTTGAAGCAACAGGAAAATAACTAGATAGAATATAACTGATTAATACTGGTTTGTTATTATGATTGTTTGTTGGTTGGTAAATCTTAAGTATTGATTATATTAGTCATATAGTCTGCTGGTGATATAAGGCAAGTTTATTGTACACATAAGTAATGTGTGGAAGAGAAAAGACTGTCACTAACGCTAAAATGGGTAAGGACTGGTGACTGTATATGGAGCACAGACATTATGAACCTTTTTTTTTTTAGTTTTTACTTTTCTCTCACAGCAGCATACTACCTCACATCCATACAGTTCTAGATGTGCAGAGCTGCGGAGTACAGGCTACCAGTCCTCTGGGCAGTTGCAAGTTCAGTGCCTTGCTCAAGGGCATTTCAAGTGTGGTGGCTGAGAGAGGGCAGTCACTTTCCCCACCCACATTTTCCCATTTGGTCCTGAGATTTGTTTTTTTCCCCCAAGCCTCTAGGCTAAGGCCACTTGGTTGAGCAACAGGGTCAGCTGGGTCTTTTTAAACATACATATTCTGAGAAACATGTAGTGTACAGTCAGAAACACTGGTAGAAAATTAAGTAAGTAGCTAAATATCAGAGATTTGACACTACCTACAGCAAAGCAACACTTTTATTCACCTTCTTTACTTGTTATTTATAAATTTAGCTGTTCTTGTACTATTTCCTGCTTTGATGATTTTTAATGTCGTTTGTGTCACTCTTTATGATATTTGATGTGTTCTCTCTTTGTCTTTTGGGGCAAGATGTTTTCATACAAGTCCCTCGGGGTTTCTTTGTCTCACTGCACAGGTTTGGGTTTTTTTTCTACCCTCTCCTCCTGGTGTTTTTCTCTCATTCATGCAAATAAATTAAACCTAATAGCTGAAATACCATGAGGAATTTCTTGTGCCTTTGTGTAACCCTGCAAACATGCATAAACAGATATGGATAAATAGAAAAAAAGTAAAAGAGGAGGCAAACCGAGTGGAGCTGATGCTTACAGGTACCTGACTGGAGAGGCTGAAGTTGGTGGCGGGGCTGCGTTTCTTGCTGGCAGTGGTGCCCACGCTGCTGTTGGCGCTGCTGGCTGAGTTCTTCCGTTTCCTCCTCTTCGTGGTTGTCTGTCGGGCGGGCTCAGCTTTGGCGCGACCAGCAAAGAGAAACAGAGGCCATGCCAAGAACATAATGCATACAGATGGAGACAAGGTGTGCAGTGTGGAGGTTGTGTGTGTGTCTGAGGTCATATAGTAGAGGCTCTCACAGGCAACATCATATGTAGACACAAAGGTGTGCAGACAAATATATATGAAATGTCCACACGAGAGAGCACACACACACAAACACACACAAAAAGACACATAACACAAACAAGAGCGAGTAGTCCACAGTGATCCATGCTTTGTTTTCTTCAGAGGTGAAACCGCACGAGCGTTAACATCTCCCAAGACATGCACTAGTAAGAAAGAACCCCTGTTTCATTTCCATAAATGCTCAACAATGGACCCTGATGCTCAACATAATATAAATTTGTTAATGATTTCAGCGCTGCACCAGTTGCCATGTTCCTCAATAGCACGGGCCAGATGGAAACTGCTCTGCTGAGGCAGAAAGCACATTCATGTTTGTATTACTGAATATGCTTTTGTTCTGCGTCCATTCTTGCACATTTGTTGCACTTCTATAGAAATGATTTACTGTGAATGACCATGTTATTGTTTTAATCATTTTCTTTTAGCCAGTGCAGGAGAAATGTGTCTATACACGCATTAAAATTGGCATGTGTAACCTGTATTTATTATTCATTACAGGTATTAGGTCTATTTTCAACATGCAGTTGAGCATCCATGATTAACTTGCACACAAAAATGTATTTCGTGGCATTCCGATGAGCACTACAATGCTGCTTTGGTATAAAACTACAGACAATTAACAGTGTAAGAGAGAAGATACCTTTTTTGTGATTTGTGGGAAATATTTCCGTTTTGAAGTTCTGTGGATGTCCAGCTGAAACCGGAGCCAAAATCAGTTTAATCTTATTCAGGTTGTTGAATAATTTCTTAAACAATTTAAGACAGAATGAGACCAGAGACGACAACAGAGAAAAGGGAGAGAAATAATTGAACATTCAGTGCCATACAGATGCTATTTAACACCACTGGGAAACTTATACTTCAATGAAATATGTTTTTCCAATTATGAGCTATATATAATTTCTAAAGGTGCAATTAAACCACAAGTGAAATCATTATTATTAAAAAGATATAAAGTGATGACACAGGTTAATAGAGATCTTGGAGTTTCTAGTATTTATAAAGTAATTTATGTAGTGCATAATTTATGAATACACGATTTTGCAAATTCTGCCAACATTTGTTAGAAAACATTATTCCTTTTAATCTCAAGAGAGACAAGAAAACACTGCTGTGATCTTCAAACAGATGTCTGAAAATGAAATACATTTTTCGAGGTTCTTACTAATCACACCAAGGGAGATGCTTTCATATTAAGTTAGAACACCAGCGACTCATGATACAAACAAA
>JBBMJY010000002.1:20358881-20371384 GCA_037833715.1 Toxotes lorentzi | reverse complement strand
CGATCTTATATATCAGAGCCAAAACAATAAGGGGATTTTTTTATCAGCAACTTTCCTCTTTTGATTCCTGACTTTGACAGACATGGGTGCAAAAAAAAAAAGTGGGTCTATTGTCAGAGACAATCATTTCTGTTATCCAACTGGTTTCCTTCGATGCTGAAACGGTGACGCACTAAAATCACTTCCATTTCCACCAAAAGGACTTATCAGAGCATAAATGCGCCTGTGGCTTCCTTCCTGGCTAAATCCCAACCAGTTTCCAAGCTGGAGAAGAATCGCAGGAAAAGGGGAATAACACCCTACCAATAAGGAAAACCGCAATTCCAGCTAAACTGCAAAGATCAGGAAAACTGCATGTCAAAATATAGACAGATGGCTCGAAATGACCCTGAAAAACACTCTTCTTAAATGGTAGAACAAACTAAAGAGACCTGGCTTTAAAGAAGAATCAGACTTGCTAAATATAATGTAAAACAAAAATACCATTAAGTGACTGCTTATAATGTATGGAGAGAGAGAAAAAAAAAACAAGCACTCCAGATACCACAATAAATTTGCATATTAAATCAGACTATACCACGCTCTAAGCTGTACATGAAACTCCATTGCCCTTACAGGATTTCATATCAAGGTGTGTTTTCTTTCCATGTGCAAAATTAACCATCAATACAAGAGTCTTTTTTTTTCCTTCAGACTTTATATTCATAAAATGCTTTCCATGTTTTTTTTCTGTTTTTTCTTTTCTTTGAAGAACGTCGTTGACGCTGGGGAGCCGCTGGCCAGGGAGCTGGATCTACTAGTTTGATTACACCCGGCACTCTTAATTAAAGTTACACAGGTCTGAGTCAAAGGCTTTTTGACTGGTGTTGGTTTTTAAAGACATCTCGTCACGCCTCGCTAAGCATTGCGGTAATTTGCAGCCACTCTGATGTGTCCAAAAAACTCTTACTCTTTCTCTCCAGCTTAAGACCACACAGCCAATTTAAGCCTGGTACTTTTCAGAAACCGCCCTTAAAACATCAATCATAGACAGCTGAGAGGCCTGTTAAGATTGGCGAGGTTGAGGTTTGAGAAGCAAAACTGAATTCTGATTAATTTCACATACCTGACAGGCAAAACATATTTAAGGAATTAAGACATATAATGGCAAATTTGTAAACATAAATGATGCAATAAAAACGTAGTCTTGAGAAAAATATTCCCATTCCTACAAAGTGAGTGATGAAACAGAATTAAAAGTAGCAACTTAAAATGTTGGTAGGGGAAATGATTAACACTTACTATTGGATCCACAACATTTTAGAAAATGTAAATATTTCTGCCGTCATTTGGACATCAGCTCTTTTTTCATTGTCTGGATAATTCAGAGAATCAGGTTCATCCAGACTTATCTGAAAAGCTTTGCTGAAAGAAAACCTGGAAAGCTTTTTTCACATCTGTTCATGTTTCAGATTAGTGTTTCAGATTTGTTTTGGTTTTTACTGAAAAACGTTATCCAGACCTGCTTCTCTGAACAGGCTCTTTACTTAGACAGTGAAGATGTGAGTTCAGGTAGTGGGTAGTTACCTGGTGGGGCTACCATTCTCTGCCATTTTTGAAATAGGCATGTCTTGAGACAGTCCCGGGGGCTGAGGTTGTAAGTCTTGTGCCTTGACATGAGCTCCTGCATGGGCTCCAGGATGACACACAACTGCAAAAACAACAGGACAAACAACATGCTCAGTTAAAGTCGAGTTATTTAACATTGGATGAGAGAACAGATACAACAGTCATAAAGACACTGAGTTTGTTGCTTAATTAATCACCACACTGACGTTGAGTGATTCATTGTGCAGTAAATCTTGTTTTTATAGACACTATTAATAAAGTACCTTTGAAAAACAGGTTTACTGTCAAGTGCTTTGGAAAGAAAGACAAGAAGACAGATAGAGAGAGAAAGATGGGCAGGATGATGCATTTCAGTATGAGCAGCCTTTGTTGAGCTGTTTAGAACTCACAACAAAATGTGAATGACACACATATTCATGCACACATACTTGGACACACATTTGTCTGGCTATTCTCTCCTTAAACACAACGAACAAACAGAGTGGTCCTTCATTCCCACACTGCGCTCCAACAATATTCTCCAGTTAAAAGACCTTAAGTACAAAATTCAGTCTGGAGAAAACTGTAAATCTCTGGTGATCTGCAGTGAGAGGAACCAGGGGTCAGCCTGTCATCTTTAATACATCAGGCTTAGCTCATCCAGATAACATCTGGATAACATTACAAGCCCGTCAGCCCGCCTTCTTCAAAAGCAGCAACCTTCCAGTTGTCAGTGCAGTCAGAGGACAGTGATTGGATCCCAGTGTTGCCAATAACAAGGCAACACTGGGATCAAACTCCAGGCAACCTTGCCCTGTTCCTATCCTCTAACTGCATAAAGCTCTGCAGTTCCTCCCAAGCGTCTCTCTATCTGAGAAAAACTTACACTCTTTTACTGCAACGTCCTGTTTTGTGACAAAGAATATCTTAATGTTTCGTTAAGAAAACTCCTGGTGGTCCAGTGGTTTAATATGCATACCATATACTGTGACTGCATGATTCCCAGTTGGATTCAGCTGTGGACCCTTGTGTAAGCCATCTTCCCTCCCCCATTCTGGGTCACCTCTCAACTGTCTATATACAAATTATACAAAATAAAATATGGGAACTTGAAAAGTGAATAAAAACTACTTAAAAAAGCACAGCAAGCCTTTAGCGTCTTGTTTTTTGTTTTGTTTTTTAATTAGCCAGGAAGAACCTTGCATATGTGCTATGTGGACACTGTCCGGGGAAACTAGAGTTTTTATCATTTGTTCTAAAGCTGCAAAGGTAGTTGCAAGAAGTCATAGGGGGGAGGTCACGGTGGATGGATGTTTGTAGCGAAGGATTCACATATTTTCCTCTGCCAACAGTCAATGTTGGCTTCATTTGATGATGACAACAATCTTATCTGACCTCAACCATGACCACAAGCTTTCGAGTACTGTAGTGTATTTTTTCCCAACTAAGTGAGACACCAGTTGAGTAAAATGGACATGTGGGTATTTCTGGCATAAACTGAGAAACATCCTATTGTGCTGTTTAGGTATGAGGACTTGCTGACCCCTTGGCAGCCATTAATGCTATCAGGTGTGCTGTGGAATAGATCTGTTGTTGATGTGCTTCTACAGAGCACATCTCTTGTAAGAACTAGTGTCATACAAAAAGAAACAGATGTTCCTTAGACGCGCTGCACGGGGTAGAACTAAGATCAGATTTCATTTGTGGTCATTCTGAACTTCAATCAGTTTCTGGACTGAAAAATCTACTCAAGAGAATCTACCTCAGAACAACTCAGTCCTACTGATCCAAGCAGATAGCTTTCCAAGTTAAACAACAAAATACTGTTATATATTGTCTGTCTTCTAGGATGAAACAGGTATTTAAAAAAAATCTGATCTCTCTGCCTGCTGGATAACAATGTTTGCCTGTGTCTTGTAAAACCATTAAAAATCCCCATCTGAGATCATTTAAAAGTACTTTCTGATCTGACACCTATATGGGCACAGAAGCGACTCAAGTCAAGGGAAAGGAAACATCCTGATCATGGGAGACGAACAGCTGTCTCCTGTATCAAAGAACAGACATTTTGTTGACCATCTGTCAACTGCTCTACAGCAGCAACAACGTTATACCAGAACGATTAGTACAATAACTGACCCACTAAAAACTGATCTGCAACTATACCGATAACCAAATAATCCTTTTAGTGATTTTTAGGCAAAAATTCCAAATATTAGCTCTTTCTGGTTTCTTTGTCACACATGATAATAAACCGAATAACTTTGGATTTTTGGGCTGTTGGTTGGACAAAAAAAAGACATCTGAAGATTCCACCCTGGTCAGTGGGATATCATAAACAGCATTTTCCACTATATTTTGGCATTTTATAGCATAAACAATTAATCGTAAAATTAATCGGTAGTTAGTGCTTCACAAACAGTGTGCTTTGAGGTCAGAACTATAACTTGCTCAAGGGCACTTTGACAGTCGTTACTGCAAGAAAAGAGACTGTTAATCATTCACTGCATGCTCAAATGATCTCATCTGACCTTGAGCATCCCACCACCTCTACATTTCTGATGTCAGTTCTAATCAGCATACTCATCACCTCATAACACCTGGAATCCTTGCAAAAATGTTTTAGCATGATGGGTGTTCACACCAGGGATGTTCACCAGTCAGAGGCTTTAAACTAGTCATTCTAACAACCACAGACTCAGCTGCTTACACCAAATTACCTACATAAACATAGTGATGTCTGCTGTTATTCCCTCTGTTAGAACGGCAGTGTTTTGATGCCATGCAGCTCGAGGTAAAGTGAACATCCCTGTAACAGACTAATCCCGTGTTCTCCTCTGATAGTTCCCTCCTGACACAGTAATATCCCTCCCCAGCTCAGCCAACAAGCCCTGGCTCTCAGCCTGAAAACAAGGGCTATTTTCAGGCTGAATAGTAGGAAGCCGGCAGCTCCAATACATGGAAAGGCTTAAATACTCCAAATGAAAAAAAAAGAAAAAGAGAGAGAGAGTGTGTGTGTGTTTGTGAGAGTTAGAGAAAGGCCGGTTGTAACCCCTTAGCCAGGAAATTGTCAGTCTCTTTTGGAGGGACTGATAAACGCTGGGAAAGGCCTTTTCCAGAAACACATTACTGCCAGTTTAATGTGAAGAAAGGGTGTTTTTTACCTTGACACTCTATGATAACAGTAGGGGGAAATATCATTTGCAAATTGTATGACGTGTTGAATAATAGTGACTACACAGCAGTGGTTCCCAAACTGGGGATCTGTATCTCCAGGAGCAGCAAGATGATTATTGGAGAAGAGAATAAGAAAATCCAAATTCTGCTACCAAAAAAAAAAAATGACTTCAGACTTTCTTCTGATCTTTGCTTCGTTCTTGTGAAATGGTATAGTTTTATCTCTTTAGGCCTGACTATAGTTTCTAAATGATACTGCTAATTGAACTGTGAGCAATTTAATCAAATAGGTTGCTTCATATCAAGGATAAGAAGCAAAAAAAGCTGAGAACCACTGCTTTACAGGACACGCTAAGATCTCAATGAATCTTACCTGAGCTTTCAGTTCTTGCATCTTATTCCATAAAACTGCAAAATCTGGCAAAACTCACGTTTAAAATGTAAATTCAATAAAATAAACTACTAGTAGTTTATGATGTTTTCATTAATACTGAAATATTTTCTGTAGCATTTAAAATAAAACCACATTGTGCTCAGGGAAAGTCGACCAATTCCTAATTTACCAGACACATGAGGATTTATGTGGAATATTTCAGGTTTAGACCACTGACGCAGTACCAGTAATTTCAACAAACTCTTCCCAGACAAAGCTGCGACTGTCCACACACAAACAACCTAACCTCTTCCATAAAATGTGCCCGGGAACAGAAAACAAGGCATGAGCCCTGTTTCATTGTTTTATTTTTGGAGTACTGACCATCTGAATCGCAAAAACGAAAGAATGAACGCAAGCTAAATCTTTAGTGTGTAGTTACAGATACTTGAATTATGTGTTTTCTCTTTTAGCAGCATTACAGTTGCCTTCTGCATAGAAAATCATTGTTATAGGAAAACAAAAACAGCCACCCTGCTCCCTCTCTCCCACTCTCTGTGTGTCTTTCTTCACTCAGTTATTATAAGCAGCGGAGGTGCCGTTCCCCGATTCGCACGCCATTTCACAATTATGAGTCTCAACAGGGAGCGTTCATTAATGTTATGCTAATTTTCTGTATCCAATTAATTCTTCTCTCTCCCCGTCTCTCTCCCGCTCGCTCTTGTTCTCCCATTTGGAAAGCGTAGCTGTCAGTCAACTGTGGCATCGAAAAACACAAATAAAACCCTGTGAAATAATCACTAATGTATTCAGCCGGCTTATAGTTCCTATTTCCGTAAATTATATTGCTGCGGTCAAGTAGAAAACATGTATATGCAAGGAGTAAAGAAGAAATAAGTGCTTATTTTTTGTTTTGATGTCATGCACTTTTGAAATTATACACTCAGGTTTCAAACACCCAAGAGTCATAAAACGTTTTCTGCACATAAATAACAGCATAGGCTTTCAATTCCTGTAAGACAGAGAAAAAGAGTTACATTTACAGTCACGATATGACCTTAAATAAACTACAGAGGGAGCATGAGAAACTAGAAAGATATCAGAAAATGAAACTCACGTAAAACCTGAATATTCAAACACTAAACAGACCTGTAAATTTAAAAATTACAGATTCATTACAAGAACCATATTAACTATGACAAAAAAAAGAATGTTTTACATAATAAAAACAACTATATGCTGTCTAGACACATAAGTATAAGATATTTAGTTAGAAAACACGAGTAACGTGAATTACCACGTAAAAATGGACAAGAATTTTTCCTCTGTGTTCAAGTGTGAGTAGATGAGAACAAAAATAAAAGCAGAATGACAGTCATAGACATCGCACACCCACACACAATGACACACATATCCATACAGACACACACACACAGAGTCTTTACCCTGAGGTAGTTGAGGGTGAAGTTGGTCAAACCCATGCGAGTGATGTTTTTGGACAGTTGTTCCAGCACCTGAGGGTCTTGTGCCTAAAGTCAGAAGCAGAGAAATGAAAATGAAGAAAAAGTTAGACACACGCACACACACATTTATATATCTACATATATGAGATATCTATATTTTGTTATGTTTGCATTCAACTGACTACAACTAAACAAATTATCTACGGGCAATTAGGCTAATTGGCGTTCATCGGATATGCACAATCGACACATTCACACCCTCAAGTCATAAATGCAACTACTTAACATTGTTATTGCAGTTGCTATTAATCTGAATGGAAATATTTCTGGCCTTCATTTCACGCTATTGTCAAACTGTAGGCTAATTAATCAATATTACTTTGTCATCCCATTTAATTCCACACATTTTCAATTTCTTATCTTGAATGAATTTAATGATGTTGGTGAGTGTGCATATACATGGTCTGGGCTGCAAGAAAAACTAATTTAATATTGTGAAATTAGTGAAAAACCAGTCAAAAATATGTAGATAGAACACACCCTTCCATTCTATGCAATGTGCTTATAGTTTATGTGGAAGCATAAATAGCTACAGAGTGATTTGATCAAGCTGAGTTTCATTATTCACACAGACCACCATCTTCAAATTCATTCAAAAACTTAGCACTGAATCAATGAATTGTTTGCAAAATAGGACATGTATGGAAAGCCTGTGGTTATACAGCATGTGTAAAAGTAAAGAATGAATCTTAAAATAACAACAAAGCAAAAAAAAAAAAAAAAAGAGAGAAAGAAAGAAAAGCCAAGATGGCAATTATACACAGCACCTGATTGGAAAAAAAAAAAAACTCTCATGAAGATGGTGATTATTCACTAAGCTTGTTTGCAGAATAAGCAGTCAAATCATAAAAAGCTGTAGGTATTGACAGAGCAAAACATAGCCCAGACTGAGCTGAAGCAGTGAGCACACTTGCATTCACTGCCTCATGAAAAATGCATAATATCTCCAGTCACATCTCTGTGTGGAGAAAGTCAAGAGGAAAGCGAGGGAGTCCTTCTGTACCGTCAGCAGACCAACATGAGTGACAGGAGAATTGAACTAGTGAGCATTATTGGCAGCCTGCAGATCAGAATCTGAATTACTTTAGTCATCAAGTGGAATTAGGCTAAACGTAGTGTACAGAAATTTGTCTTGGCAGCAGTGGTGCAGGGATGTATCAACAATTTGTAGAAGTACGAGTAAATACTGGCACATATGGTGCAGGGACAACAGAGACACTCAGTTCAAGAGGCCAAAGACAGACAAACAAGAGAGAGCAAACTGCAGAAAGAACACATTCAGAATTCAAGATGCATGGCAGTGGTCCAAATAAGAAGTTTAAACAGTGAAGACAATGTCAGTGGGCATCTACAATGTATGTATCAAACCTAATGCCAGAAGTCAGGATGCTGCTCAGCCGTGCTGTAACGTAATCTGCAGAAGTACTGTACTTACTTAGACATAGTTTTATTCCTTATGCGTTACACTTTTATCAAGGAAACAATGGACTTTTTACTGTAAACCAGGTTCTAGTTACCTTACAGATAAAGATTCTACATACAAAGCAAATTATGAGCTTATAAAATATCACAATTTATAGGTTAAATTAACCAGCTAGGTACATTTATATTTATTTATTATTTATTTACTTGTATAAAAAATGCAGGGCATTATATTGTATATGCGTTTCTTTGTAGCTGCTTCTACTGATGTGTTGATGTGTTTACTATAGCAGCTGTTCCATCTGTACCATGCTGTATTATTTGTAACAGTTTGTCTCATATATTGTCATAAATTTTAATGTATATTTACATTCTGGGTTCAGTTCTACACAACTGCTCTACCTTATGTGCGTGTACAAGGGATGTGTACATATTTGTGTGTTGGTGGTTGGGAGGGGCTGTAGCAGATGTTAGGGAGGGAGACACATAGGACACATCACTTGAAATGATGTGCAGCGTCTGTAGGGTATTTATGACGCTGGCATAGATAATGTTTCTATTTGTATCTATTGTTTAATCTTAAACATCCGAAACAACCGAGCTTCACCTCAACCAGCTGCATTAAACATTAAAATGCTGTTTGTATCAGTGACTGTAATACAATAAAATTATTAAACACTCACACAAGGACACTTTACATAATGACTACTATCATTTTTAATCATTTAATTACATTTTGCTGCGTTGACTTGAGATTTTGCAGGACTTTTAGCTGGAGTATTTTTCCACTGTTGTATTGCTACTTTTACTTGAGTAAAACCTCTAGCAAGACCAACAGTTTTCTGAAGGGATGTACTGAAGATAAAGTTTTACCACTGGCTTCCATCATGGAACAATAAAACCTGAATGAGATAAGTTGAGACACGCACAAAATAAGCAATCATATGCCCTAAAACATACCTCTGTTTAGGCCTTAATTTATCTGTAATGGAGCAGTGACTCTAAGACCAGAATATTTTGTGGAAAATGATAACATGATAATCACTGACTTCAATACAGATGAACTTCTGAAGTCAGCATCTAGTGGACGTTAAAGGAACTGCAGAACTTTGGCTCTGACTTCAACACTGAGCTGTGATGGTTTTGCACATTTTTACATAAGAACTGAACTGACGTTTGAAATTACTTCTGTCATGAAGCTTAAAATTTATAAGCTTAATTGGCATAGCATCACTGAACTGTACATGCATAACACATAGGGATGCGGTACATGGGCTGTGCTTTGAGCCCTGGCCATTATTTGAGCCTGTAGTTGAGAAATTAGGGTAACATACTTAATTTCATAAGCAAAGCAGCCAGTGAAGGAGAAATTTCAGCTTTTCATAGCACATATTTATGTGCTCTACTTAGCATTTATAAGCACTATATAAACTTTTAATAAATGGTTAATAACACACTACAGTGTAGTTTAATAACAACTAGAACTTCTCCTGTAGGCACCCGGGAGTGGAGGCTGGTGTATAAACAGATAAACAGCTGTAATAATTTCAAATATGTTTTCATATATATTCCTGTACTTCTGCTTAATTATTTCAATACTTTTAGTCAATAATGGATCAAATCACTTATAGGCTCATTCTTTATAAACTTCTACACACTAACATAAGAGCAAACTTTATTTCTTTTCCAAACAGTTCCTCATGAGTGACAGTAAAAAAAAGCACAGCAGTGGTTCAGCTCACATCAGAAAGTGGGCCCTCCACAGTGGCTACATCTGTACTGGTATCTGCAGTTTCATCTTTCCTATTCTGCCTCCCATGTGTCTGTATCTGCTTTCATTAGTCCAGGCAGCGATCAAAAGAGCGAACTCACACTCACACACAAATCACTGAAGATCTGGCCAGGACCCACAATACCCCACAATATCCCACTCTCTAGGAATTAGTGTGAATACCCACAGGGGCCAATTTATTGGTGAGTGAAATTCATATGAAGATTTGGCCAAAAAAGAAGCTGGCTATACAAGCTGCCTCTTACACACCTTTATCTCCATGGGGGTAAATAGAAATTGTTGAAGGGAAAAAAAATCTAATTGTTTTCATCAAGCAAATAGGAAAAAATGTATATATAGCAACTGTATGGCATATCACGCTGAGAAGAAAAACCCATGAAAGAGCACTTTTATTATTGTTGTACATAACATTTTTTTAAAGTAAAGATTCATTATGGCTTTTTTAAAAAATGATAGCACATTTGATTGCTTGCGCAATTTTGGCACCTGGGTCGCAAGAGGAACTGCTGCAAATGTAACGATAAAAAGGAAGAAAAATGTTTCGTGGTCTCTCACAGGCTGCACCGCTGATGGATTTTGTCACTGAAGCTTTAATTAATGACCATTGTGAGTGCAATGGACGCTTGCTCCCACTTCTTTCCCAGTTAATCACCTAATAATTTTTCACAGGAATGCCATAATTTCTTAGACCATCATAGCCCAGTGCACAAGACCAACAGTGCACAAGTATATAAAGACAAGGCATTAAGCTGGGTTAGGGTTAGAGATTGTGAGGGTTGTGAGGAGATATGCAGTTGGTCTAACTTCTGTGGTTGTACAAGATTTTTTTTAACTTGTGTCTTGTTCACACTGCAAGGGGAGAAAACTTTTCTGACATGAGAGGAATCTCCCTAACTATGTAAAGTTGTCTCATTCAAAGTGGTTCATGGTTAATAGTCAAAATGATTAAATTTTCTTTGTGCACAGGAGATGATACTTTAATACTTTTATTATATTATTATACTACTATCATTATTATTATCAAGAGATGTCAACTGAACAAACAAGACACAAACGGAATACCTCATCACATTAAAATCAGACTTGAGTTGTGTGAAGTGTTATAGAAATGTTAATAGGTCAGACCCAGACCTAGGACCTAAGATGGTTTCGTGACTTTTATGTAATAGCCACCTGGGCACTTATTCAGACAGCCTTTAGGCATTTGACACTTGTACAGTGTGGGGCCAGTGTGATTATATACATAATCTGGCTACTTTTATTCATGAAAATATGTTTTGAACTGAAACTATACAATAGCACAGTTTCAGTTCAAAATCATTAGAAAACAGAAAACCTTCTGCAAGCTCTAGCTACACTCCACAGCTCCGGTGACTAAATGTGTGTTACACTTAGTGGAATTAAGCAGATTATTCATTCGACCTTGTTTTTTTTTTTTTTCCTCTCTCCTTTTTCAGACAAGGGCCCTTTTTTATCCTCAGTGGCCTTTGATGTCTGCAAATAAATTGGTTTGCAAAAATCCCTCCAAACTGCTTTGTTGGCGTTTAAATTTCATATGCTCATGAATAGCTTCTAAAAAGTGTCTTGACAGAGAGCGGAGACCCTCGTTAGGATTCAAAGAGTGACACCAAAACCGGGCAGATCGGGGTGTTTTTTTGTCGCGTGTTAATGATGTCACACTCACGTGCATGGCCAGGATGCTGCGGGGGATGAGCTCTCGGTACTGCCGGATGGTAAAGTGCCACGTCTTGATCCTCATCAGATCATCAAAGGCAAACTCCAGTATCAAACGACCCTCTGTACAAACCTGGACAAAGATCACATAGTGTTATTTTACGTTTCGCCTCAGCCTGATATCTCTTTCAGTAATCTTTAACCGGCTGGCAGGCAACCGTCAGCTGATTTGGACGCAGACAAAAAAGGAATCAGTGTTTATTGGCCAGGCGTGATTTTGATAAAAAACGCTGGAAGGGTTTCGTCTTTGTTTTGGAATTTGTTCAAGGACTTTGTAGCATGGAGCGAGCTATTATGCTCCCAATATTTACTCTGCTCGCTTCCCTCATTCAGAGCATCTGTCCTTGGGCCTCTCAACCATCCAGCTATTTCTAAAATGTGAAAATAAATGTAATCTGGAGAGGGGTGTGTTTACGCCAGAGACAAAAGAACTTCAGGTCAGAGAGAGTTGCCAATTAGGAGGGACGAGAGAGAGAGAGAAAGAGAGAGAGAGAGGGAAAGAGAGGAGGAGGTGAGGGGGAGAGAGGGAGGGAGAGAGAGAGAGAGAGAGAGATGGAGGACGACAGAGAGAGAAAAAGAAAAAAACATTTTTTCGCCCCTTTAGCTGAATTCAGCGCTTGCCGGGGCCCTTGCGCTTCTCCCGTATTTTGTTGCTGTGACAACCAGGGAGAGAGAGAAATGGAGAGACAGACAGGGAGAGGGGGAAAAAAAATCAGCTGATTAGTTGGCATGGCAACGGCAAAGATGTAATCCCACCAGACACACTCTAATCAATGCCCCCAGCGCAGATGGTCTCCTGAGGATCAACAAGAAAGAGGCTAGCGGCCATACTGCATCACCCCCCCCCTTCCCCCGCCAACCCCACCCCCTACACCCCCTACACCCCACACCCACC
>JBBMJY010000002.1:20343790-20358781 GCA_037833715.1 Toxotes lorentzi | reverse complement strand
GTGTGTGTGTGTGTGTGTGTGTGTGTGTGTGTGTGTGTGTGTGTGTGTGTGTGTGTGTGTGTGTGATGACAAGCCCTCTTTCACTGACTCGCTGCCTCTCACTTCCACGGTGTGTATGTATAGGAGTGTATGCACATATGCCAGTGTTTTCCTGGTGGAATTCTTCGTCTACTCTCCAGTGTGTGGATGAAAATTCTATTCATTATTAATAAAACTTTCTCTCCCTCTCTCTCTCAGAGCCACACTGTTGACCTTTCTGGAATGTTCTACTCTTAAAAGCTCATGTTGCACTTCACTCTTTATTTTTTCATGAAATGCATGTTTGTCATCAAGACTTGTAGCAAACATTCACAAATTCCACTTCAGCGAAACAAATCGCAGATGTGTACGGTAAGAGACCTCATGGGAAGACTTTCCCTGGATATTTTAAATGTAATTTCATGTTTATTTCATTTATTACAAAATGTAGATGCACAGTGAAACTTAATCCAAGCAGTGAAAGTGAACTATACAATTTCAAAATCCAGAAAGTTGCTGTGCTACAAAGAAATTAGAATCTTCATCCCAAATTGTATGTTTTCTATGTACAAAATATGTTTAACAAAATAAAATATAGACCATGTGCACACATGGTATCAGTTTGTTCCTCATTTCCACAAAGCAGTTCATGTTGTATTAATAATACTGTTCAATAAAATCTTTGATTACATACTGACTTTACAATCTAACTGGCATGCAACACACTCAGCATATCGTAATGCACACTCACAGTACATACCCAAACTTTAACTAGTAAAAAAATAAATAAATAAATAAAAAGAGCTACAAAAGAGAGCGACTGAGAGATAAAGGTAAAAGAAGAAGATGGGAATGGGGAAGAGGAAGAGTATGGTAAAGAGATGAAGAAAAAGAAGATGAAGAAAGAAGAAGGAGCAAGGAAGGAACAGAGGGAGGAGATGAAAGTGTTAAGTGGTTCAAGAGCAAGAAAAAAGGGAGAGGGCAAGGAAGAAGATAAGAGGGAAGGATGCAGTGGAGAAACAGAGAGAGGAAAAGATGGAGAGAACACAAGAAAAAAGGAATAGAGGGAGAGAGGACGATAGCAGAGGAGGGCTGTTTGCGACATCTATTGTTTCTCAAACTGGAATGGGAAGCTGGTTTTGTTTTGCTGCGGGGCACACAGGGTGTTGAGAAACAGGAAGCCAGGGGACCTGCCCATCCTCGCGGACAGCTGGTGCCCTGCGATAGCTGTTCCCCCCCTTCCTGTTAACTACACACAATGGTTCCCACCCTGATCCAGGCCACCTGGAAACCAACTCGACTGACCACTCTCTACGTAGCTTTTATACTGGCTTTAAAACAGCATCACAAATCTCCTAATAGTACAGATGATATCATACATAAAAGTTGTGGGTTTGTGCTGTTAAGGTTTTCTGTGCCTGTCTGTAGGCCTCATTTCCCTATATCTAAGACTAAACAAAAAAGATTTATCAGTGATTAAAATGGTAAAGTAAAAAGCTGTAACTATTTTCATCTTCTACATGTTTTTTTCATGTAGGTCTAACAAGGGCCACACTTCTTTCACCTTTCAGCCTTTTACAGCGAGTCACCACCATAACTTTGCCTCAGCTGCAGGCAACAGGAGAATTCCAGCATGGTCTCAACAGTACACTCTAGCATTGCAAACTACTCAGCAGCCCTGCCACACACCTGCCTCGACAAAGATCCCTTCTAATTATCAGATTTAAGCTGAAAATAAATAAAACCTTTCCTTCAAAATCAGCGTACATGCCCAAGAAAAGTCCAGAATGAAAGAGCAACACATAGTTTGTCAACTTTCAACATACTGTATTCACATTGGCAGCACTTTAAGAAGCACAGGCAAAAAAATGGGGAATACATGTACCCTCTAACATAAAAGTATTTCCTTAATCCACATGGCATTGTACAGGGAATTTATGATATCATGTTCATAGTTTACTGCAACAAAATCCCACCATTACAATCAGACAGCCAAGTTATAGGTTCACAGATGCAATCAACAGTACTTGTCACTCCTAACCTCTAATATGCTCACACAGATGATACGCTACATCACTTAAAGGCTGGCTTTAGACATCCACTGTCAGTTCTGAGTCTGACACATTAGGACAGGCCTGATAATGACCCAGTAGAAAAGCTTTCCTAGTTGTATTTTTTTTTTTTTTTTTCGTTTTTGGCTGCCATGCTTGGTTTTTAGAAAAGTTTTAGCCATTAGTCGTGTATTGTTAAATGAAAAAAAAAAAAAAAAAGTCCAGAACACTTAATAGGACTTTTTTTTTTTATGGTAAATTATGGGCCCTCCTGCCAGCGGCTAAACATCATAGCTCACTGCCTCACTGTCATGCCCATAATCCCAATAAGGAAAGGTCCTCTCGGATATTATTTCTATAGAAACTAGGTCAGGTTCACGTCCCTTTCAGATAAATGTAGAAGTGAGGAAAATTAATATGCTGTTTTCCAAATTTATTTAAAAGTATTCTCCTTATTCCAACATTTAATTCTACAAACATGCAAACAAACTCTGGCTGTATTGCTTAAAAACAGTGATATTTGGTCTTTTAAGTTTTATTTGTCCTTCACGTCCTTTGTTGTCTATAGTTTGTTGAAAGCACTCAATAAACAAAATTGACTTGGTGCAAGTGAAGTAATGGCACACGAGAAAATCGTGATGGCACAAAGTAATATTTTTAAGCAAAGAGTCGTCTGTGTTGTTTTGTTAAAAATGAATTGCGGGTACCTACTAATGTGCTTTACTTTCATGCCAGCAGGCTTTTTGTGCAAGAGTAGGCATCAATTATTATAGATATTGGATATTGTTTTAGAACGAAAAGGCTACGATTCCCGGCAGCCTCAGAAGAACCACATTACGTCTTTAAAAGGCCTATCTCTTTCTTCTCTGGTCAAAGAGTGCAACAAAACCACTGCTCACGTCTGCTGCTGTCTCAGATAAAATGTACACTGTGCAAACACCCACGGATTCACACATACTGCATGGAAAAAAACATCAGGAGAATAGCAGAAATCAGACTGGAGTCACATCAATTTGAGCATCTATTATTGATTGGCATGACTGCATGATTGCAACTGATCAAGAGAAGGGAATAATACATTTAGTTTCACTCGTGTATCATCCTTTCTTTGTCTCAGGTTCCTTCTGAGTTCACTTTGATGGTCCTTCATTTTAACCGAGTCAGTTTTCTGCTTATTTAAGGCTAGAAGAGCTACATTATATGAGGGTGCAATATCCAAAATAGTTTTCTACTTAGCACAGAGGGCCACAGCTGTATTTGCAGCTGGTATGTTTTTATAAAAGCATACATAAAGGGAAGTGAATATTTATTTTCATAAAATGTTCCTGTACTGTACAATAAATTGAACAAATAACTCAATTATTGATGACGGAAGCACTTAAATATATGATTGAAAAAAGTATGTTGACATAGTATTCAAAGTTAAGGGCTCATAATAACTATCTATTTTAATAGTTTTTCTATTGTAACAAGCAGGAAAGCAGAAAAAAAAACAGAAACTACATGGACAAATATATATGACAGGAACATGTCTTTTTCCTTTTGTCTTACCAATACATTAATGGAGCCTGATAGGAGGTTGTCAGCTACATACAGACAAGGTGCTACTGCCTCTTGTCATGGGAATTGAGTGACTGTTTCTAATAATTGCTGGTGCCTTTAAAATGAGTCTGCCTCGACCTGCCTCACTCAGAAATCGCTACGACACTGTACGAGATTGATTAATCATTTTCAGCCCAAGGAAACTTGCTTCCATGCTGAAATAAACATCCTTCTTTTCTTTTTACTTTTTGCTTGACAATGTGAAGTATCCACCACCATGGCCACCTCACTCAACTCTAACTCAGACTGGTGGCATTCGATCTGATTGGTTACACAAACCAGAGAGAGGGAGAGAGAGAGAGAGAGAGAGAGGAAAGGAGGCCAGTTGCAGAGGCAACGATAACAGGCTTATCACTGGGTGAAAAATAGACAGAAATAGTCTTTCTGTTCTGGCACTGACTAAACAATCAGCTGGCCCAAGCCAGTGTCTTAATTGCCATCAGGCAGATGTTGTGGTTAGAAAGCCTATAAAATAACGAAAACGCAACCTGCAAGTGAAACAGATTCCTTGAACAGTTATTTAATAATATGAAATTTGTACTCTTTATAGAAGTTTTAATGGCCAATTTAGGCAACGTTCCAGGTCACAACAACTGCTAGCAAAGGGCAAACAGACAACCTGCATTAGTTGAGACAAACAGTAGTGACAGTGACAATAGGAGTGGGATCCTGCAGGTCCTAATGCTTCCAATGTAAGTGATGGGGGACAAAATCCACAGTTTGTCAAATCAAGAGAGAATTTTCCAGAGTTAGTATACAATTCCCTCTCTGTATTTCCATAGACAGTTTTTGAGCTTCAGTGGAGGGACATTAAAAAGAAGAGGGAATTTGATACGATGCACTGCCTTCCAGTAAACCCAGTAAAAACGGGGATTTCATTTCCATGTCTTTCAACTGGTTAAGTATGCCTCAAAACCTTGGCAAGGCAAGATCAACTATTTAATTATTCTTACTTTGCTGCTTTTGTGACTTGGTTTCCATTATTTTGGGGATTTTTGTAATATCATTTGAAAATGTAAGCGCTGCTGACTTGGTTCTGTTTTATATTAACTTGCGGTGTCCTGTAACCCCATGCAGGATGGCATATTTTTATGCTGGACATAATATTAAAAAATCATCCTCCCTGTGTCTCAGAATACAATACCAAATAAAGTTTATTTCAGTTTGCTTTCTCTCTTTTGCTCTCGGGTTAGACCCCTCATCTTGCTCTGTCTTATTAGACTTGCTGTGTAGTTGGATAAATACATTTCCATCAAACATCAGTAGCATTAAATACACTGGTCATCTGTAATCCACATCTGATCTGCAAATAAAAACAGTAACATGGCTGCTCTGATGTTGGACAGTCCAGCACCTTGTTTGTATCTGTTGCTATTGGAAACAATGTGAACTATCAGAAAAACAGAGGCATGATCCATAACCTTCAGATGTTAAAGCCTGAAATTGAAGCAGTGTTTTTTGTTTGGTTTTTTCCTTTGTTTTTCCTTTTTTTACACTAAGGTATGTGTTACGGCTTATTTTCAGTTCAGCATTTTAAAAGTGGCTGATTAAGAAGTTGAGTAACTGTAATAGCACTTCTTTAGATTAAAAAAAAATCTATATGGGCTACATGCGTCTTATTTTCCCTGCGGGATGGGGCAGACAGGATTTCAGAAGAAAGTATTGCTGCAAGTGGGAGTGTTCAGAATCTCTGCAGGAGCAGACAAGAGTGGGATCGCGGAGCTGCAGGAGCAGGCGGTAATGGTTGGAAATCCTACCAAGCGGGCAGACGGTGGTTTGAAAAAATAGTCCTGTGTGGACCTCTAGGTCAAAACTTACTGACAGAGACAGACAAAGACTTTTTTTGTGTTACCACAGAATGAAATGAGCACCTCAGACTGTCATACAGCCTCATCAAAACCCATGTGCTGTGAGTTTCACAAAGCTGGTATTTACAAGTGGGCTGTCTTTTAGAAACAGCCTGTATCCAAGGCCACAGTGCAAAGCTGTGTAACACAGGGTTAGAGACACAAAACTTCAGACACAAAGCTCAACAAGCAATGGAAAAAGTAATTTATTTAAAAGCAGCTTCACGAACACCAAGAGGAAGTCAACACCTTGAACGGCCTCAAATTAGCATCTCTAAATAATTTGAAACTCTGAGGTTTAAAAGACATCACTCTACCAAGGAGTGCTGTAACTATTTGTTGATAAATCAATTAGCTGATTGACAGAAAATAATCAATTCTGATAATTGCTTAATCATGTAAGTCATTTATCAAACTTAAAATGCCAAACATTCATTGGTTCTTGCCTCTCAAATTTGAGGATTTGCCTGTGTCTCAGTTTCATACTAAACTAATGGAAAAATTATTTAAAATAATCAACAATGAAAATTAAGCATTAGTTGCTGCCTTAGGCTAAAGCTAAGGACAAAAGAAGCCCTAATCTGAATTAGATGTTTGTTATGCACATATTGCAGGACATTATTTTACCTGCTCATATAGATTATTATTACATACGTCCTCCCAGTGCTTTTCTTATGAATCATTGTTTGTGTCTCCAAAGGGTAAGCTGTCATTCAGTCCTCAGCTCTCCATCACTCTCTCTTTGCCCAATTCGGTTAAACAGATAGAGGCTTGATTAGCACATTGTCAACTGTGAGAAATATCATAAAAATGCCACCAGCACAGTTTACAATAGATGGCAGTGTCGAACTATCCAGGAACAGAACACACAGCAAAATGTTAAGGCTACATATTTTGGTCTAAATCTATAATTTCTCACTCTCTTCTCCTTCTCTCTCTGTCTCTCTTTGTGGCCGATCCAGCGCTCTGGTTCCCAGCCTTGGCTTGACTGTCAATCAGCAGCAGCCTACATCTCAGCGCTGCAGCTGAGCCAGGGCCGCATCATCCCGGCTGCCAATCACCGCTCTACACCTTCAAACCGTCCTATCCATCTCTCTGTAAAGCAGCTTCGCGCATCCCCCCCCCCAATCTCCTTTCAAAACAAACCCCTCCACAGAAGCATTGAGATACCCGTTTACCTCTCAGCCCAACATACACACACATTCACTAAGACATGCACATTCATACACAAACGTTGCGTCGCTTGAACAGAGAAAACACACTCACAACCAGATACAGATACAGAGGAACAGATACACGCACATGAACACACAGACACGCAGGCCAGCACTGCACCACTCCCATACTTTCATTTGGGACTTCTTCGGCTTTCCTTCTCTTGCTCCCACCACCCAATTCAATATTACAGCCCCCCTCCAACAAGCCCTTCCCAACCCTCCCTTGTCAATCTTTTATTCAACAGAAAGGGAGTCAGATCACAGCACTAGACTTATCCTTCCATCTCAGACCTCCATTCAGGTTCTTTCACACACATACTGCATGAACTCTGTAAACATCATTCTGATTATGCATGTGGCCAAGGGATAACGCGTTTAACACTGGGGTGAAACTGGACTGGCTGTAAACATCATAAACATATGTGGAGGTCCTGACTCAGACTGGCCATTAAAATCACTATAAAATGATATACGAAGGAGGAAACTGAACATCAATAACAGAATGACAATGGCATTGTTGAAGAAATGTTTATGATTGGCCAGTGAAGGCTATGTGGTCCATCATGCTTCTGAACTGGGAACCTGTAAATAAATTAACTGAAGCTGCACTAAAGCTGAATTATTACACAACTATGTAGCTCCAAGTAGCATTTCATCCTTGTTTTCATTTTACAGCACATTTACTGTTCAATCAATGTACTCTCATCAACCTTTTTGCTGGCAGTGGTAAACAGCTGTTTTCAGTTATCAAGTTCTGATAAATCCACTGTATGGGACCAGCCCATCAGAGCCACAGCAAGAAACTCGTTTTTTTTTTTTTTTCACACAGCTTGGAAAACTAGCCCATACTAAAAAACTGAACATTAAACTTAATTTTCGTCGCATGGCCAGAAATAGACTTATAAAGGACTAGTACGACTGGGCTGTGTGTTTGCTAGCTTATCTCAATTTCTATCCCCCAGTGGCTGATGAGTGCAGCTTTAATGACACTACTGTTTTGTATTGCATTTACCCAGCGAAGGAGAAAGATGAAAATTTTTCAGTACTCAGTAACCAGTTGGAGGCTTAATAGCAACTTTACCAGGTTTACCTTGGGTCTGCTACGAGGCAGTCAGATGCTAAATAGATGTCTGTGGCTGCAGTCACACAGTTTTATGTCTACAGCTTGCAAATTCCTTTTATTTGTGAGAAAACCATTTGAGTCAATGTGCTGAATAAAGTGATTAATGGCTTTCAAAGTTGCTTTATAAATGGAAACATATAAAGAGCTGGTCATTACGCACAGTACGACTTTTGCTAAACAAAAGACTGAAGGATAAATGAAGCTGGCAATTCGAAGCGTTTTTTATGTATCACTGGACTAAAACCTGCTAAAGAAATGATGTTTTACTGTATGTAAAAGTAAGAAATTTTCAGCCAACACAATAATCTATGACTTGCTAAAACTGCTCACTATGATTTTGTTGGTATGTGCAAAACTGGCCTAAGAAAAGATATAAACATCATCACGCTTCCAATAGGACATAATGTGTTTATTGTTTAAAAATTTCCCACTTTTTATTCACAGCACCAAGCGAGTTCCTTGTTAAGCTTACTTCACGGCGGAGCCAGTTCACTTCATTCCTTCACACGTATTAAAGCTGTTTCCCCTGTTTTCTTCCTCCTCATTATGTCCTCATGCTTGCTTAAAGATTATTAGCTGTGGTCATTTTATCGCTGCAATTATTGCGTGCTGCAATTATTGCGTGCTGCAATTATTGCGTGCTGCAATGCAAGAATAACTAGATGAATTGTAAATCACTTTCACAGTTTGCCCTGAACCAGCCCACTAAACATGCAGAGTTTTTCCCTCTCTTGTTTGAACTACTTCTAAAATGAGCCTTGCTCTTTGATTGCATCATGGAGTGCAGCTTTCATCAGATGCCTCATAGATTGCAGAGCCAGACAAGGTACTGGGGCGAATGTTAAGGCCACGGCAATTGGGTGTATAATTAGACAGAGTTTCTGAATATTTGGTGTAGAAAACAATAATTGGCCTGCACCGATGGAGAATTGTTTTTACACACGTATAGGGCTACACAAGTATGCACCAAAACACTCTTGCTCCAAAGATGAAACATGAAGCCAACAAGTACACATTAAAAATATTAACTTTTATCAAAGCAATATATTGTCATGGCAGCAAAAAACTTCAATAAGTTTTATTTCCGAAGATGCTATAAAATATTATGACATTTTTGAGACTACAAAATCTCAGAGCTCACATTTAGTGCTCTTCAGGTCTTTGCAAGAACATGGCAAGGCAAGAAATAATGCAATCTGTCTGGAGAAGCTGCTTATGTCATCCTCTGACATGGTTATTGTTACTGGTACATGTAGATTACAATTAGACACAACAGACGATCTGTTGAAGTTTGCTTTTCATTAGTGACACATGGTGGGAAATTATTCAGACAGCAGACACATGCTCTGCCTCTTAACACTGTCAAATCTCTGCCATTTCACCAGGAAACAAACTGTCATTTGTCTATCTCAGTTCCTCATTGGGTGGGAGAACAGTAAGATTACTTGGTAAATTTGAGATTAAAACCACCAGCTAATTGTAATTTTGATTATCACTTAATCTGTAGATATTACGCATTGATCAATCAAATAAATATCTGTAAGTCGAGAAAACTGCCCATCACAGTTTCCAGAAGCCTGAGGTAGCATCTTCAAATTGTTTGTTCTTTTCTGACAAGAGTCCAATAGTCAAGGTATTCAGCTCATAAGGAAATAAATGAGAAGCAGCAGCAAATCCTCACATTTAAAAAGCTGGAACAACTAACCCTTCAGAGAAAAACAATCAATGAGCCACATGGAAATCGCTGTTAGGCTGTAGAAATGTATCTGATGTATATTAGCAGGCAAAATAATGTAAGTGCCCTGCAATCTTTGAATATCAAACACCTAATACAGATTGAAGATACTTTTTCCCCCTGAATGTAGGTAATGTCTAAGCTTTATTTTTCATTGCTGATCAACTTGTTGAACTTTCTTTGAGTAATCATTTAGTCTCTAATGTGGTAAAAAATAAATAAATAAATTGTGAAAGTGACCATCACAAGAACTTCAGGTTTCAGAATAAAGACAGACAGAGACAGAGAAAAAGAGGGCTCACTGTGGACACAAATGTATTGGTTTTCATACTACAACAATTAACACATGGGCATTTCCAATATGATTTATTTCCTCTGAGAGGCCACAATGAACACCAGCTGGAGACAAGTTACAAAATACCTAAACACAGGTCCTTGCAAAAAAAAGAATTAAAAAACAGATTAGGTAAATTGGCTTTTCTCATTATTCTTCAGCCGAACGTTATGAAATTAGAGCACCTCAGAATGGAGTGACATGATTGTTTCTTTGTAATTATCCCATAAGCTACTGAATGACTGCAAAAATACAATTCAGTTTCAACAAGGATTGGAGTTCTTACACTTGTACCTCCATACATTATACAGTGTATACACGTGTCTCAGCCGAATAATACATACATCTCGACTGTTTTAATTTAATATCAACTAAACATTTTGCCTGAAACAACCTTTTTAACCCCATTTAACCATATGTGCTTACATGCAATAGCTGCATGAGAAAACACAAATATAAAGACATTACAGTTTATAAATGCCATGACAAACCTGTGATACTGTGGAGCTAAAATAAGCTCCTTAATAACAATCACAAATCATCACTTCAGCCTCAGGATTCATTTGAAAAATCAATACTGCTGATAACATGATTAAAAAACATTTTGTCCTATACAGCAAAACTGTCTGAAGAGACTTTGTTCCACTGCAAAATGCTACGACCTTTTGATTTGTTGTAACTCTTCCGACACGCATGCATGGTCTTTTTAACCACTGGTAACCACTCTCCACCTCCTACACCCTCACATCTCCACTGCCCAGTGCTGTTCTGACCTGTGCAACGATAACTACATATATCTGCACTTTTCACAGGCCTGGAAGCAAAGATTATTTCAGAGTAAGGCCACTGCCAGTCACATTTACATTTTATATGTTAGGCAGTTAGCCGATGTTCTTGTACAGGGACTAATAATGAGCGCAACAGCAGAGTAAGCTTAAATTTCTGGACTGCCAACAGTAAAAGAAAAAAAAAAAAAACAAAGGACGTAAGAGTCCAAAGCCCCCTGATAACAGACAGCACAGAAATTCCTGTGCCACAAGAATGATTCTGTATAATAGAAAAGGTGAAGAAATAAGCTCCAGGGAGAAAAGGTAGAGAGATTCCTGTTGTTCTTTTACCCCCCAAAAAACACATTCATAAATTCAAATACTGTCTAACACTTTAAGGATACTTGCTGAGCCACATATTAGTGTAGTCACATTTACATACATTATTCTTTATACCAGGTTCACATTCTATAGCAACAGTAAAAATATCCCTGACAGCTTATTTCTGTGCATAATCTTTCTATAATTTTTAGTGTTGCACAGTTGCTTGTTTGCACAGTCTCCTCGACAAACACACAGACTTTGCTATGTATGATCTAGTTTAAAATTACGTCCGATTTTAGCTTCAAAGCTGCCACGAATTGGAGTTGTCTAACTTTTTTCACATTTAAAAAACTGAATCTGCTCAATCTCCTCATTAACTAAAAAGTCATAAAGCATTAGGTTGTATTTCAGCAAACTGCTGAGTATTATTGAGTAAGTTATCCAACAGGAAATTCTCCCCAACAACATTTGGGTAGCGTTGAGCAAGACGCTGAAGTCCTCCTACCTGCTGAACTACTTGTTCAGCAGCTACAGCTAAAGTTAACAACAGTACTGTGCAGTGAACAAAACAGCTAAATGGAAAATACAGATGGTGACAAATTAAAGGAAAAATCTGAATATTTCTAATCTGAAGAGTGGAGAAACATAACGAATGCAGATGCTTCCACACAGGTGCACCACATGGTACAATTAAGCAATTAACATCCAATTATGCTCTGTGGCATGTACAAAAAATGCTGAGCAGGCGCAGCTGATTCTGATTTTGTATCAAGATGGCAAGAGGAAAAGATCTAAGTGACGTTGAATGAGGTTTCATTGTTGGGGCACAGCTGGCATGAGCTTCAGTCACAAAGACTGTTTCACTGGCCAGTGTTTCAGTGACTAACTTGACATCTGCATTTAGATCTGTGGGAAAGACGTCAGTAAACGGGATCAGAAACTGTGGACGACAGTGCACATTTGATAATAATAATAATATTACATCAGATTTATATAGCGCTTTTCCGGGAACTCAAAGACGCTGAACAGTGGAAACAACAATAAACAACAGAGGAAACAATAGTAAACAACAATGGGACGAATAGTATTTACAGTAACAAAAAATGACAAGTGGTGAAGAAATGAAATGGTTCATGGCAAAGCCAATTTAAACAGGTGCGTTTTGAGCTGGGATTTGAAAGTCTGTATTGAATCGAGTTTTGAAGGCTCGGTCCCCCAAGGTTGATGACCGTGATGTTCGTGCAGTAGTGGAAAAACAGAAGAGAAACTCCTCTTCAGATGACTGAGAATGTCAATGGAGGACGTGATCAGACTGTGTCAACAAGAACAGTCCGACATTACGTTGAGAGGGATATCACAGTAGTACCTAAAGCCCTCATTACAAAGATGAATGCACATTTGAGAGTTCAGTGGTGCAAAAACCAGAGGCGCTGGTCTACAGAGGTGTGGAAAAAAGTGATATGGTCAGATGATATTCTCGACAAGTAGACTACGTCTGTGGCCTTGGCAGTCACCAGATCTCAAACCAATTGAACACCTATGGGAGATCTGGGACTGACGTGTTAGACAGCACTCTCCACCGCCATCATCAAAACACCAAATGAGGGAATGTCTTTTGAAAGAATTGTGTTCCATCCCTCCAGTAGAGTCCAGAGACTTGTAGAATCAGTACCGAGGTGCACTGAGGCTGTTCTGGCGGCATGTGGTGGCCCAGCACCTTGCTAAGACACTTTATGTTGGTTTTTCCTTTAGTTTGTCACCCATCTGTATATCTCAATCAGTATTTCTATATGATGCATTGTACTGTTATTTCCTATATATCATGCAGGCATTGCAAAGCCTAGACAGACAACATCACTTTCTGAAGGTGTCATTCTTAGTTTTTCTTTTGAGTCAAATCTGTTGCTGGGTACATATGAGGGTGGTGAATTTGTTCTGGATGCGTGTGTGTGTGTGTGTGTGTGTGTGTGTGTGTGTGTGTGTGTGTGTGTGTGTGTCTGTGCATGTGTGTAACTTCGAGCACCTGAATGTGAATCGAGGAAGGCTTGTGACTGATGGTGAGTCATCATCGCCATGGTGTTAAGCCTCTCGTTCCCGGGGGAACAGGGTTACCGTCTCTACGCCACTGGGGATTTTTATTTTTACATTTGAAAAGCAAACCAAGGCCTGGCTCACAACAATCCTCCACTCCCTCTCTCTTCTCTCTCTCGCTCTTCCCTCTCTCTCTCTCTGTCTTCTCTCTCTCTCTTCCTCCTCTATGATTGAGCTGAATCACACACAAACAGAAGACACTACACACATCTGCTCATTTCAGAGGACCACGTCCTTATCTTTGTCTGTGTGATATTCAATATGTTTCAGATATCAAAACATGAACCTATGCAGATGAGATGAAGGGAACAATATCACAAACTCAATAACATCCACTGCTCTGCCGTTTGCTGCTGAAGACCACATACTGCAGCTGCAGTTTGGGTGTTGAGTTCAAAGTGCACACAAACAGGTGTGGAGAGCATTTCCTGGAACGTAGGCCTTTGAAACCTTTTTTAGAAATCCAACACTAAACGGAAGCTCATGGGAATATCAGAAATCTACCTAAAAATTTAAGGTAACGCAATAGTTTACATACTTTTCGTAAATAACTTAATTTGCCTTATTTCTGAGAGTTAGAGATAATAGGTACACCTCATGTCTGTGGGAAATTATATGGAGAATTTTCACTATTTTCAGATGATTTATGGATAAAAACAAATAACTGAACTCTATGCATAATGAAATAAATAATGAAAATAATCATTAGGCATGAGAGAGGTGTTAGAGAGGTGTTAGTACAAAAAAGTGAATTGAGGGTATTTGATAAACTATTCTTTAAAAGCTAATAATTAGCTTTACAGGACTAATGTGGAATTAACTTAATGAGCATCGATACAGTTTGCCAATCTTCTTCATCATAGAAACATGAGTGTGCCATGGATAATTCAAAGACATTATAGATTGTTATTATGGCCATCAGTGAGCCACAATCAGAGCTATAGAAAACTCTTTGTTGTTGTAATTGGGAACAAAACACCACATTTTCCAAATTCATCTACAAATGACAGATTATGGAAGTGAACTGATTAAAACTACAAAAGTTATAAAAACTGATTAAAACTAAAACTTCAACTTCACAACTCTACTGGAAATAAAACATGTACAGAACAGGTATGGCTTTAGGTTGTACCAAGATAGCAACAACACACAGTCACCATTATTATCTTTGACAAAAGCAGGACTGCAGCAGTTTTGTGAAGTGTCTCGATACAGATATACCCAATAATTTGCCTATTTTCAAGACTGTGGTTTACATTTACATCTTTATTTAGAAAGCACAGGCCACAAAAGAGGCCTGTGATGAAATTTTCAGAAAGAGGTTAGCAGTAGTTACGTGTGATGTTGCACCAATGTTCAGCAACTCATAAAAACAGAAAAAAAAACTATTGTTACAAGAGCGAGAGATAGCAATTTTCTCACTGACAGAGGCTCGGTAGAGTAGAATGCAGAAGTGTTTGACACAATGGGACAAATCTTTACTTGAAAAGTCTCACTTTCTTACTCAATAAGTTCACACATTTGATTCTAATCTGTGTTAAAAGGCGTTTTGAGAATTGCACGTGATCAGTAACTTAGCTGGAAGTAAATACAGCAGGTTAAAGAAAAGCGGAAATACTCAATAACATTTTTATTTTCTATTTGATCTGAAAATCTGTCCTAAGAAGGACTGAACAACACAGCCTGAGATATCGCCGAATCTGAGAGTGGGATCTTTCTATAAAACATAATGGTGGTTTGTCCTTCATAGCCACTGATAAACTAACAAATATTCTGTAACAGACTGATTGGGACACCAACCTTTTCTTGGAGGCATGTTATCAACATGGTTTGATGGTTGCTGGTTTCATTTCAAGAAAAATGTGAATGGAACGCATTATAT
>JBBMJY010000002.1:20320393-20343639 GCA_037833715.1 Toxotes lorentzi | reverse complement strand
TTTCGGGTTTTTTTTTTTTTACTTTTTTTCCCCTAACCTTTTTGGGAAACAGACATTGCTGTTTTTTGAAGTATAGCACACCTGTATCTTCTTATGAACTCCGTGATGAGTTTGCGTCCATGGGATGTACCATACTTCCTGCCAGCAAAACCTTCAATGCCATGCATCTTATTTCACAGACGTTAGAGTTGCAGTCATGTCACATCTGTCTACATCTGTCTTGGTCGATCAAAATGGCAATGATTTGTAAGTATCCAAAATCTCAGTTTCCTGCTCACTATAAACTACTGAGTGAGGAAGTAAGTGAATGAGGGAGTGATTTCAGACGCAGCCAATACCTCAAAAACACTCTCTACACACCTGAACGTATGACAGGTGTGTCAGAGGACAGCAAATAACTGATGAAGTTTGTGTAGAGTAATAAATACACAGCAGGAACATTTTGTATAAAATACAACAGCATTGAGATATTCTGTTGATACATGATCATTAAAACTTACCTAAAAAAGTTTAAACCACACAGACTAGTAATACATGGCCTTAATAATTTCAAAATTAAGAATCTTAGAAATAAATAAATGAGATATTATTAGTATGTAGTAGTATGTATTATTAGTCTTACTGTATCTCTTTGGTCCATCTTCGAGGCAGAAGGAAAGCGTGAGAGTGGCGTCCTCCTCAAAAAACTCTGTAGCGAAGGCATCCCACCACAAACTGTCACTTTCCTGTTAGAGCACAAATAGAATCAAAGGTCATTAAGACAGGTAGACAATGCACCCTGTCCATTGTAAAAACATGTCACCTCAGTTACCCTCCAGGCCTCTGAAAGGACCAGTTTGCTTCAGTTTGATATGAAACTCTTCATATTCTTCTACTATTTAATAACCCAGTGAATTTCCTTTATCCAGGTTGTTGCTATTGTGCTGTTGCATTTTTTTTTTTTTACATAAATTCAATATTGATCCATTGTGATAAGACAAAGATATTGTGGCCGTGCAGGCTTTTGTGTGAGACGAGATAAAAAAAGAACATTGTTTTTTTTTTGATATATGAAGTCAGCAGTGCAGGGCAAGTATTCTCTTTATTGTAGATTGGTATGTTTGTTCCTTTTGAATTTCATGAGCTTTATTTTAATCAGGGTGTTTACATTTGAGTTTACAAAGTGCTTCAACAATCAAGTATTAACAATAAAACAGTCAAATGCATTTTACTTTTTAAACAAATTACGACAGGGCCATAAAAATACATCACCAAGTGGAAGGGTAAGAACAAAGGGCTAACAGCTGCAAAAATAAATAACAAGGATATTAAAATGAGTCCACAAATCAGGTTTAAAAAAAAGCGATCTCACAGAGGGTGTTGGCTGCCGGCCTAAAAGCTTCCAATACAGGTCGATGTAAAGCTTAAGCCTGGCAACACCCTTTACTTCTCTTAAGCTTGGACTTTGGGAGAGCCCTGCCTCAGGCTGCTACAAGTCTGAAATACAAGCTGAGGTCCAACAGCTTTATAACACTACTGCTTCTACTTTTTATAGCAGGTGAAGATACCTTTAGCTTGTACCTTTAACAATGCTACCATTTTTATTATTATTATTATTAGTGGTAGTAGTATTAGTGGCAGTGGTAGTATCAGCATGTTTTTTGGAGCTACAGGAACAGTAGGTAGCAGTTGTGGTAACAGTTGCAGTTGTTTAAGCAGCAACACCAACAATACCAATACCTGTTGTACTATTCTAGCAGCAGTAAAGGTAACAGCATCATCAGTAGCAGTTACAGCTGTAATATAATAGTCCTATTAGATGTGGTTATATTAAACGTAGATTTATCAGGACACATATTCGTAATAATAGTAATAGTGGTAGTCAAAGTTTTGATTGTAACACTACTAGCAGTAGGCTATTAGTAGCAGCTAAAGCATAAGTGGTAAGAGTAACTATAGTGGTAACAGTAGTACTATTAGTAAGAAGAGTAATAGCTAATCCTAGTCATAGTCATAGTACCAACTCTGTGAGGAAACACATTCATGTAAATCTCTTTGCCCTGAAATTATTCTATTATTATTCCAGCCGTTCATCTTCTTCCCCCACCTCACTAAAACACCCAATAATGTTGCAGGGACCAACGCCACTCACCCTGCCGTCTCCCCGCCCTCCCCCCTCCACCCAACAACGTTCAACTGATGCTAATTTCCTTTGACACGTTATGACAGATCACCACGTTTCCTTCTGCACTGAGCTAAGGGATGGCAAGCACTTTCCAGATGTTGACAATTAGCGTTGTCACCATCGAGCAGTGTCAAGCCCAATAAGCAGCGACCGGGGCGCCCCGCAGGTCAACGTGTCTCAAACACCATGAGTCTGATGCAGAGAGGAAAAGATGTGGAGAGGAGGACCTGAACCTGGACCTTCATCCATCTGGTCAATCAATAGGTGATCATGTGATAGTGGGGAGGTCATTTCGCTGGCCGCCAACAGACCACAGACTGAACTGAGAGTTTTATAAGGCATCTTAGAGGACTGGGATTGCAAAGCAGAATGTTGATTAAAGCTTTGCAAAAACTAAAGCAGCGATACAACAGTTATGGTGTTTCAGTGTTTGAAAATGTTAGCCTTCCTTTTTCTTGCTGCAAGCTTTGTCCAAAAACTGGACCAACTGTGTCCGAAAAATGCTGATTTGCAATTAAAGCGCTCCAATTAAGCCAATCAGTGTAAATTGATACGTTTAAATGCCAAAATACACCACTCAGCCTCAGCGTAAAACAAACAGATCTATGAATACATGCCAGGGTACCCACTGTGTATGTGTGCATCTCTGGGATACGTAGTGTTGTGTGGAACTGTATGCGCGTGTGTGTGTGCCTGTGTGTTTTACATGGAGTTCATGCCAGACAAGGCGAGAATAAGCTGCCAGCATAGGTGGGAGCACAGCATCGAAACAAAACAATCTTTGCCTGAAAACCTTTATCTGAAACAGAAATCTGATGGTCAAATCCACACTACTGACCAACTGTCTACAGGGAACAAACTATATGAGTTGCTGTGTCATGTGTGTGTGCGTGTTTGACTGACTGTGTCATACTGTGAGAATCAGCAGGTGAATGTGTGTGGTGTCTGTTTCATGTGAATACATCTATTTCAGAAAGACGGAGAAGAGGGACACACCAGGACAAAACAGACAGAGAGAGAAAGAGACCGACTTTGGTGCTACTCAGCATTCAGATTGAGTTCAACCCATAATCCAGTACCATTCAGGGGCGGGGACTCAGGGGATTGACAGTCAAGTGAAGGGTGAACAAGACACACTCCGACACACACACACCCACCCACCCACCCACAGCAGCTCTTAATCTCACTGTGAAACCTGCTCTACACTGTCAATTTATATACTCGAGCAATTTTTAATGATACAAAAAAAATGATATAACTCAAACAGAGCTGCAATGATCAGTCCAGCAATTGATTAGTTGATCGGCAGAAAATGAATTGTCAACTAATTTGATAATCCATTAAACGAAGCAAAAACGTCAAAGATCTAAATGTCTGATCTGAAACGATCTGATGCCTTTCTTCATCATATATTATTCACTGAACTGAACATCTTAGGGTTTCAGACTGTTGGTCACATAAAACAGGGTTAGTTAAGCTCCCTCTCGTTCTGACTTAAACAGTGTTTCACTCACACTGTCTCCACGTCTGCTTTCCACCATGGTATCACTGGTAATCAAATAAAACAACATCTGAATACATCTGTGGTAAATAAAAGTATTTTTCACTCTTATAGACACTTAACAGACCAAACACTTAATCTGGAAAGTAACCGGAAGACTAATCAAAAACAAACAACCAATAATTATTTCTAATGTTGATTTTTATTTGGTTGCGCAAACAATACATTTGAGAAGCTTGAACCGGAAGCTAAAATAAAAATGACTTTCAAATAATTAGTTATGAAAATAGTTGCTGGTTAATTTTCTGTCAGTTAGCTTATCGAGTAACAAATCATGTTAGCCCTATTATTCCAGTCATGCAATAATAGGGCTGACTGCATTATACTGCAGTCATGAATTACCACTATTTATCTCGGCATTAATGACAGTCTGTGACAGACAGCATATTTAAACCAAAATTTAAAATTACTGATATTTTAGATCCGATCAGCAGAAAACATTAGAAATGTAGCTTTAACCCACATAATTTATATTCTGCAGCTACTGCGCCTAAAGTGTATGATGTGCACTTTCGTAGTACATCACTGAATCAAAGGCAAAGCAAGTTAAACCACAGAAATGTTAAACACCGCTAAACAAACAAAAATCACGATGCACTGACCCAGTGTAACCGTCATACAGGTTAGCAAACACTCACTTTCACACTTATTAAAACTATGCAAAACGGTGAAATATCAGTAAATGTCAAACACATTATAAAAGGAAATACCGGCGAAGCTTGTGTCCTTATCAGCCAGATGCCAAACAAATTCAAAACCATGCCATTTTCCCGCACTAAACACGACACTTTCCTTCACAAACTCCTGACGTTTACCTGCGCGTTTAAACTTCCTTCCGCCATTACACCTTCAAAATAAAAGCTGAAACGATCAAACTATCGCTGAAAAGACAGATAACATGAGCTCAAGAAACTACCTTTGAAATTTACTGAAGTGAAAACAACTGTTCCCTTAAGCATTCTAGACTCCCAGAAACCAAACAGTACTCTTGAGCTTAAATGATTAGTTGATTAACTGTCCACTGGCAGATAGTAACTGTAATTTACATTTAGTTACAGTACACCACTATTTTCATAACTGATTAATCATTTAAGTCATGTTTATGCCAAAAATCCCATTGTTCCAACTTCTCAAAAGTGAATATTTGTGAGTTTCTCAGTTTTCTATGATAGCAAAGGCAACGTGTGAGTTTTTGATCCACCAAAGCAATGTTATCTTGGGCTTCAGGGAGAAATGATTAACATTTTTCCACTATTTTCTGACATTTTAAACATAGAACAATCAATTTAAAGAAGATTAATGTCAAAGGAATTGATAATGTAGATAATTGTTGGTTGATGGAATAATACAACCTAGCCCAAGGTCATTGTTGATATTCTACTTCAGTGGTGCAAATTTGTGATTAATCAAATTACATAGAAAATGGGTGTTTTGGGGCCCCTGTGGGCCTGCGGGTTCCTGAGCAGTTGCCCATTTTGCAACAGTGACTAGTGGAGGAAAGCAAATATATTTATTTAAGTACTGTACTTAAGTATCCAATCATTTTGAGATTCTCATACTTTACATAAGTATTTCCATTTATGCTACTTCACTTACATTTCAGTGTTTAGTGTTAACTTCATTACATTAACCTGACAGATTTAGTTACTTTGCAGATTCATATCTTATATCTAACCAAACATATGATGAGCTACTATATTATAATACACTATTACAGATTAAACTACACAGCAGTATAGAGTGGTAAAATTTAGTGCCACCTGCAGTAGATACAGCATTAAAATGCTGCTTATACAGAAATACATCAGTATTAATAATCCAAAATTTTAACATTACACTGTACAGTACATTTTTCTGCTGATACTTTTGTACATCTACCTATGTGAGTATTTGTATAGTTCAGTATTTCAACTTTTACCTTAGTAAACATTCTTAGTACTTCTTCCTTCCACCACTGTCTGAAGAATAAGATTTATCAGGCAGTGACTACGCAGACATTACCAGTTTGTTGTTTTGGCTTTGTGTGATTTGTTGCAAGTGACAAAACACAGAATATCACCAGCTTTATACTTCAATTTCAGCAACTTCATGTTTTGTGGTGCCAAAACACAAATCGGTATTCACCTGAATGACTCTGTTGAACTTTCCCTGCTGCTAAAAACAGGTTGGTGGATTTCATGAATAAGCGTGATCCCCATTTTGACATAAACTGCCTGGATTTAGTTCTGGAGATAAATTTTTCGAGTGCTGTCATCCTGAGGGCTCCCATCACTCTGTTTTATAGACTCTGGTATTCATTAAGCTTCCTCTTACTGTTTTAATGAAAAGTGTTTTACTTAAGCTCCCACTTCTCTGTTTTACAGAATACTGTCTTCTTTAAAATCCCCCTTATTCAGTTTTACAGAAGGGGGTTAGTTAACCTCCCCCTCATTCTGATTTAAACAGGGTTTCACACGGAGCGACTTCACTTCTGCTACCCACTATGGTATTTTTGTTAGACCCATTTTTTCTATCTCTCTTTGCCCTTCCTACCTTGTTTTACAAAATCATTTTTAAAAAAATTTACAAAATATTGTTTATGTTCTAACGCCATATAGTTAATTTTGGCATTCTACTGATATTTGCCTCTGGCCTAAAACCACCCAAAAAATAAAGAGCACGTATTTCACAAAGAGCAGAGCCGACGGCAGCGTGTCTATTGTCTTGTCTCCATTAGCTCTGCTCAGCTCAGCAGGGTTCAACCATAGATGATATGGCTTAGTTTGTGTCTCTGTTGAAAAGCCTCTCACCCAGACAACACAGGAATCTGAAAATAACAAGCACATTTCATACGACATGAACAGCATTTAGTTTCAGCATTCACAACAATAAAACAAACGGCACTTGGCAGTTTCATTGCACTTCTCCAAATCACTTATTTTGTAAATTAAATACACATTTAGTAGCGCTAGCTCATGAAGCTAAATGTTGCTCAAAACTTTTCCATTATATCCAGGGAAAGTTTCATTTAGAATCAGTAACCATTAATCCTCCAAACTGGAGCTTTTGGGCAGCTTTTGGGCAGCGCCTCGCCAAGTTTTGAAACGTGGCTGGTTGAGCCATGGACAGGCCAGGTTTGGCCCAGATCTAAGGACAGAGGAGAAGCTGGATTGGAGCCAGATGGGCTGCAGAACAGCTAAAGCCTGGCCAGTGGATACAAGCCATATGAATCCTCTGGCTGGATCTGAACCCACCATGCTGAAGGCTCATGGTGCTGTGGATGTTGTCTTCAATTTCAGTCCCTCGACTACAGCAGGAAATGTTCGGAGCTTTACTTTTATTCTGTCATTGGTAACAGGTTATAAAATTGTAAATGACACATATTTACTATGGAAAAAGGAGCCTGCACTGTTCTGTCCTCCAATATCGTATCAGGCTTTCTTTGTTTTATCACTGCCTCTCTCTCTTTATATCCACCTCCCTCTCTCTGTCTGTCTCCCATCCTCTCTGCTGCCGCTCACTGACAGACAACGTCCTGCCTTCAATTACGCCCGCGGACTCTCTGACGAATCACGTGGCGTGACGATGTTTGTTGTCAAGTGCTACAAATCAGGCGAACTCCGAGGGACCCGAGGTGAACCGACATGGTCGCAGCGGTGACGGCCGTCAGCTGATAAGGTTCTATTGATTCAAACGGATCGCACCCCATCTGAGGGGGATTTATCAATGTGTCAATTGCCCACTAGCCAACCACAAATCACTAGCACTGGTCAGGCCCCAGGGATTTACAGGAAATCCAGAGGATTGGGGGGACAGCAAAGGGAGGATCCTCAGTAAATAGCAACAGAGCTGAGGGTTAAGTCCTTGCATATAGAAATGTCTATACAGGATGGATAGGCAGATGACACAGTGTGGTAACAGAAACACAAAGAAAAGTGTTACTGTGTATAAAACCCCACAACAACACTTCTGTGAACTGCATGAACACACAAATATACTCACACACTCGTGCTTCATGCAGAGTGCAACCATCTTTATTTACTGTTTAGAAGTTGTGAAGTCACATAAAAGAAGACCACAGTTTTCTCCTCCTAACCCTGTCTTTCTAACAGTCCATAAACCACTAATATCTCTATGTTTAACATGAACCATGTTCCCAGCAAGCTTTTGTTAGTCTGTATTTTTTTTGCAGTTGCTTCCAGTCGCTTGTGGGAGAAAAGCCTCCAAGAGTGTAGGCGTGTCTGGGGCCTGACCTTGGAGAATTACCAATGTCTGAAACCCCATTCAGCTCCTGAATAGCATGTAGCCCGGCTGACTGGTGGGCCAAGGAAGTTGTACTGTTGTCAAAGATTCAAACAGCTTCAGGTTATTGTGGAGCATAACAACTTAACAGAAGCAAAGGCTCTCTAGATGATCTTTAGTAAGGTAGCTTTTGTTTGATTGTATGGTGAAGGCAACTTATGGATAAAACATTTAAAACTTCACATGCACATTGGAGAATATCTTGAGTTTTTTGGCTGCACCTTGACTGAAGGACACACTCGCCAACAAATGTAGTTTATGTGAGGTACTCACATTTTCAGAGTAAATCTAAAAACCTAATTCAAATTTTAATTCAAATTAAAGAATATGCCTTGACATTTAATTAAATTAAGTTAGTGCTGAATCAATAAGTTGATTCATCATTTAGCTGATTGGCAGACAACAATATTGATAATCAATCATACAAGTTATTTAACAAGCAAATAGAGACTTGATACTTTTGCTACTGTAAATTGAATACTTTTGGTCTTTGGACTCTTGATTTTAAAAAAAGTAATAATAATTTTAAGGCATTAACTTTGCTCCAGGAGGTTTAAGGGGCTTTTTTCAGACACAAACACATAGAACAAAAAATCAGTTACTTAAAATAATGTGGACTAAAATAACCTTTAGACTACATAGACAGCAGCACTTTAATCATGTCAGAGTCAGTGCACACTGATGTTTTATATAATGCAAACTTAACATGTTGCTGCATTTGGCCACTGTACAGCCACCAGCCAAGCATTATGCAAATGAAGAGAAATGAATGCAGTGGGTGAAAAAAATGTGCCTTTGCCCTTCAACATCCACTGCACGTTCACCAGGAATGAACTTTCTCCTTATAAATGAAGTCAGTGAAGAAGTTCCCACATTAGATTACATGTCTCCCAGTTTACTTAGGCACCGTTCCCATTTTCTCCCTCTTTTTTCTCACAAGTTACAAGCAGCAGAGAGAGACCACTGTTTGTATAGGTTTAAGGTCAAGGTTAATACACAGAAGTTGTTCATCTGCTGTTTCAATGCAAGAAACATGCACAAAGAGAAGCTGTGGAAATGGCTGTAAAGCGCATTCAACACTGCTGGCTTTCACCCAGAGGGATTGATCCCCACAACAGCAATCAGATCATTGTCCCACTGAAGTGCCCTTGATCAAGATGCACACTGACACACACTGGCTGACTGACTCAAATGATTAAACATAATAGTCAGCAGATAATCAATCAACAACAAATCTGATATTTGTGATAGTAATTTATCAAGAAGAAATGTTAAACATTCACTCGATCAAGTTTCAAAGGTCAGAGTGGGCCAGACCCTTTCAAGAGAAACTGAACTCCCAAACCCTCATCACTCGGATTTATTGTGATTCTGACCCATAACATTAGAGAATTTCCTGCTTTTTTCTGTTTTATATAAACAAAATTGAATATGCTGGGGTTTAGGACTGTTGGTCAGCAAGAAGAAGCTATTTTAACATGTCACCTTGGGATCTGGGAACTTTGGGCTCTGACATTTTTTACATTAAATGTTTAAACAGATGATCATTGGCTGCAGTCCCACACAGAGTTTAGTTTTTCATATCTATTAATAAAAGGAAAAAATGAAACATGTACAGGTTGAGCAAACGGCCTGGCTGCTTAAAAAGCGTCTCAGCTCAATAGAAACAAACAGAAATAAGTCAATATCATCATCAAGAATAGAGCACCATGTTAAGTGACAACAAATATCAATAAGGTCTAAAATGCTAAAACAACAAGATGATGCATGAATGACAAAGCAGGGAAATACAATTATTTACTGCACCCATGAGAAATTACAATCAAAGGAAACTGAGGATTCGGGTTCTGACTTGGACACACTAACACTATTCTACCAGTGTGGCCTGTATTCCCCACCGCTGAGCTAATTAACAATCAGCACATGGCACACTTCCTCCCACAGCCTAAAAAGAAACTCAGTCAATACTGGATTTCATCAAATCCACTGATATTGTTCAGTTTAACTGAATGTGCTCTGCTGTAATGTTGCAGTGTTAGCTCTCGCTTTAAACACATCCTCACCTGTTGCTCATTGGGCTGATGAATGCAACTACACTGACTGAGGTGGTGCACATGAAGGAGAGCATTCAAAGACATACTAGTGGTTAATATGAAATCCAGCCCCTGCGTCAAATATTCAAAGTAAATGGCTTTCTCAGTGCTTCAGAGTATTTTCAAAATATCCAAATTTGATTTGTTTTGCTGATTATTGCAATTTCATGAAAACTTTTTAAATAAATGTTTAACTTTTGCATGAATAAACTGCGAAATGAGCAAGTTAAAGATAAATAGAAAAGTCAAATACATTCATTTTATCAACTGATTGAAGGTAATGAAAAAATAATTAAGAGTTACTTAAACTCAATTTTCATCATTTGATCATGTCAACATGTCAAGTTATAATACTTAAAATAATTAAAACACTTAAATTCTGACGTACCATAGTGCTCCCTTGCTGTATATACTCTTACTTATTGTGCTACTTACTTGCTAAAGAGCAAAATCTACGTGCCAGGGAGAGACGATGTCACACATCAAACAAGACTGACGGTGAATGTGAAGCCACTGAATTAGTCTGATGTTCTACGAATGAGACCATGATCTGCAATAATCACTTTAAACCCACATTTTCTCTGTGCCAGTAACAATGACGGAGCCCAGAGGTTAGGGTCAGCTATGATGCAGTGCTCACAGAGCTGGTATGCACTCAGTGTCTTGTAGCTTGTTTATGCAAAGAGCTTGTGACTGGCTAAAGCATTGTTAGTTCATATTCATGCCAGGAGGATATGCTGACATTCAGGCTAAAGAATAGCATGATTGCTCACCAAGTGTTTTCTGACTAAATTTACATTAAAAATAAATATGCAAATAAAAACTGGGCTACTGATATTCTGTACTCCACTCCCTACTTACTAAGATTAGTTCAATTAAGTTCATCTCACAGGAAAAACAGTAAACTACATCATAGTCAAACAGCTGATCAGTAAAATGACGAAACACCCAGAAACCAGCACAGAGCGGAGGCTGGCTCCTGGTGTAACTAACCTGAAGTACAGTGTGCCTCCCCCGTGTTCACTGTATCTAGTGCAGAACTTTTTTTTTTCTGCTCAATGATGAAATATTATAAGCTTGAACATTTTTCTGTTAAGTGTATGGCAAGAGTTACACTGCTCTCTAAAAGCTACAGTGTAAATGGCACCCAAAAAGCCAAATCATTTTTCTGCTAAAAAATTGTCTTATACATTAGAGGTTTGTCTTTTTAGCCAGTTTTTAGCTTCAGTGGATGTTAATGTGGGTCTTTGGTACAGAATGAAATAGCTTAACAGCTACTGAATGGATTGCCATGAAATTCTACAGAAACATTCATGACACCATGAGGTTTTGTGCAAAATAAATTGAAAACCATGAAATTTGGTTAAATCGCTATAACTTTGATGATCCCTTTACTTTTCATCTAGTACCATCATTAGAACAGTTTGGTTTATGACCAAATGCCTAAAAAATGAAGGTAGTGGCACTAATAAACATTATACCAGCTACGAGATAAGCTTGTTAGCATTGTCACTGTGAGCATGTTAGCATGCTGATCATTTAGTGTTTGTGGGCTGAGACATATGTCCCAAAAAATATTAACATTAGCTGACATTAGCTAAATTAATTCATCATTGCTTAAATGGGTCTGAAAGAAGACAGTCCTCAAAAAAGTCTTGGAAATGGTCTTCGGGGCAGAAAAGAACTATAAAGCGCTGTGACATATGGGGGCTGCAGTAAAAGTAAGAAACCTAGTTACTGCAGTTTTATACATTGTCTTTCATATCTGAGGACACATGAGTAGTTTGAAAAGGTGCAAACAGTTCTCGAGTCAGGGTTAGACGTCTCATTCAAAAACCCTAACAAAGATGTTAGGATGCAAGGATCCAACCTGTGACCTCTCTGTTTTGGGACGGACTCTTGTTACCACATCGGGGAGGGAGAACAACAGGACATAGACAGTCTACAGGCACGTCTGTCTTCTCCGTTATCTGAGCGACAGTGCAGCCTGGAAGGAACCATGGGAAAAGGCCAGGAAAAAGGTGGGTCTATTGTCCCAGCATCCTGCTGGATGTGACTGACGCTCATTGTTTGACCAGAGGTCTTTTTTTTTGGATATGATTTTCTGGGAACATCCTCTCAGAGCATCCCATGTACAGTATGACATTACTGAAGCAACACAGTGAAAATGAGACTATTGTGTGATACAAAATATACATATTGAAAGAGATTATATCCAAACCTGTGTAGATATCTTTTTAGAATATTACTATGTTTTCATTGTATACATTTCAATTTTGTGTTAAATCTATTGTCCCATGGACATTGTAATTGGAAATTATAATACACAGAGCCTGTAACACAGATGTTAGATCTGAAATAAACATTTAATTTCTGAAAGCTGATTCCATAATAGGTCTGACTCATGATTCACCAGAAAAAGTTTCCGGGGAACAAACCAGATGGAGACAATCAAACTTTTTGTTGTCTAAAAAGTGTGCTATGCGAACCAGTTAGGGATGCAGACAGGCTCCAGCTTCAGCTTTGATTTAAGGTCTTATGTGCCCACAGCCGTGGTTTCCTGAGACATAGGTTGTGCCTTTTACATAGTATGCAAGATTTGTTTCATATATACTGTTTTAAAACTGGAAAGGGCTTGTTGCACTCATGGTTAGCCTTTTATTTATTAATGGATTAATTGTTTTATTCACTCTTTTTAGCTCTGCTTATGGTCTCTATCAGCTCCTGAGGGGAATATCTGGAATTTTAGCAGCTAAAAACTACTACACCATGTTCATCAGATAGTTGCTAACTGTGTCTGTCTGCTGTTTGGTGTCTGCCCTTTAACAGCTGCCTGCTGCAGCTGGAAACAGCACTATAAAAGCGGTGAGAGTGAATCCAGACAGTACAGTTGTGGGTCAGACAATGAGCTGAAACTCACTTTAAAGCTCAGATTAGCCGAGGGAAGCTGCAGATTCAGATGTGTAGGTTCGTCACTGCAAGCGACCCCTTCCACACTGTCACATTATCATTTGATATATTGTTTTTGTAAAAACATCAATTTAGCCGCATGAAAGAAATTATAATTTAGAATTTAGTTGCAAGGCGGTTCCTGTGGAACAACAATGTCCTCTTGGAATATGTTCGTTTGTATGGTAGTGTTACTACGGTTTTAATGGCAGAATGTCTTTCCTCCGATGTCTCCTGTGACCTTAATGATTTCCTTCACTAAGCAAGGAAGACCAAACCAGTTTCCCCTCTGGGGATTAATAAAGTTACCTAAATGTCTATCACTGCGGTCAGTATAATCAGACATTTAATACTGTCATTCACAACAACAACAGTGTTTTAACTGTACAGTGAAGCTGTGCAGAATATGCAGTTTTCCTACACTGAATGTACCTCATAACAAGAAAACTGCATTTCATGTTTTATTTTGTCCTTTCTGTTTCTATTCAGTGACTGTACAACATAGAGCAGCTTTCTAAGGCATAAAATGATAAACAGGTAAAAGATATTCAGCTATGATCACTGTTTTCTGGGGACAAGGTTACTTTTTCCTTTTCTTTTCAAAACTATCAGCCTGTCTGCTCACCTTTTAGCAGCATTACTCTTTAATTTAGCGTGGGGGATGCTGGCAGGGAGTTAACTAAGGGAAGCAGAATCTAATGTGATTCAGTCCTTTCACTGACTGGCAGCATTATGAAAATATAAAATGTTTGTGTTTTTAATGTAAGAGCTCCGAGCAATGTTTTACGAGTCCACAAAACCAGATGTCTCTTCATTGCTGTGAATCACAATAATAACACATATTAGAGACTAGAGAAATAAATAATGATGCTGTTTAGTCTGTGAGCCAAGTAAACAACAAATGCTGTACACTTATTTAAGAGTTATTCTTGATTGTTTTGTCGTTTAAAGCAACACTATGTAACTTTTGCTGAGCAGTGGCAACAGCGGCCTCTGCAGCCACAAGTGTTAATTTGCAGGACGCCCGTGCAGCGTTCAGCTAGAAGCTAACAGCTCATGAGGAGAAAACACAGCCTATCATTCTCTCATGGAACAAACACAAAATCATCATCTCAGTATAAACCAGCAAACACACAAGTCAGCATTCAGCTAATCTAATTCACTGAAAACATCTGAACCCACAGCAGTTGTGTGCTAAAATGGAGATGCAAGGAGCTAGTCCAGTGGTGTACAGGGAAACAAATTCAACCCTGGACGTATCAGCTGGGACTGGCTTGGTTGACAAGCACAAAGAAAGAGCTGGTAAAGAGACAGACAGGGCCGGTCTAGTACGCCAAATGGCCAGTGCCCCATTCTAAGAATACTGAGCTACCTTCTTCTTTTAGTTAGCTTAAGACCCATAGATGGTGGTTCATGACATAGGGCCGTAAAGCTTTACACACTTCTCGCTGAGGTCGTATCCACTTAACCCAAGTTACATAGTGCAAGAACAGTTGTTCGGGGAATGAAAGAGGCACCATTCTCCCTATTACAAGTCAGTCACCTTCAAAATGATTCTGAAGCTGTTATTTTAAGGTAATATAGTTGCATAATGTTGCTTTAATGTGTGGGAGGGAGCATAAAAAAAGCATCTAAACATAGAACAATAGATGCTGCCCTTTGGCTACACCTACAATATGCTTAACATATTTCTAATGATTGATTTGAAAGCCTTTCGTTCAGTTTACTTGATCAAAAAAGTGAAACTTCTGTTGTGACACATCTGAAGTCTTTTCAGTGATACCTAGTGTGGCCTGTTTTCCCTGATGGTAGATAAATCCAACATTAATGGTTCAGATAAGGGCACCACGATGTTCAACACCTTCCTGGTAATTACACTCAGCCAGTTTCACACATGCACACTGCAAAAAATGTCCCCTGCTATGAAGTATTCACACACATAAAATGTTTCTCAGTCCAATAGATGTTTTTGTTTATGTATTTTAGGAAAATTATAAACTGTCAGAAATCATGAAATGCTCTCAGATTGCTGCGTCTGAGACGATAAACTGCACACGGCACGCTCACATTTGCTAACACAACTGGACTGTGATGCTCTATACTAAAGGCACGATACAGTAAATGCAAAACATTGCACATTTGCTTACCTTTGTTCAGGGATCATTTTGATTAGAGCTGCAGGCAAAATGCCAAAACATTGTTGATTCCAGATTCTCCAACATAAAGGTTTGAGGCTTTTCTTCATTTTAGTTGATAACTAATCACATTTTGTATATTTATCACACATTTCTGACAATTTAGAGACCAAACCACTGACTGAGAAATAATCTTCATTTTTAAGTGATAATGAGAATAATCATTATTTGCCTTTTTAATGCCTGTGAAGTTAAATGCAGATTCTGACTAAAAGAAATCTCCTGGTGTGTTCTTGATGCCTTGGTGGCTCATCTTTAATCCTTCTCTGTGAACCTTACAGCTCAGTGCCAACTTGACCTCTACATCATAAGCCTATTCATGTCAATCTGACATGTAGTGCTGATGGGAACAGATCCACTTTGCCCCTGACAGGAACAAGGGATTTTGCCATAATGAACACTCCAGTTCCTCCAGTTCCATAGTCGAGCCAATGAGTCAGGTCTGTGGGCCCATTTGAATAATGAGAATGAGACTAACTATGTGCATTAGACACAAGAATCCAATGAATTGCCTGCCAATCACTGTTACTGATTGCGTGTCTATCCACTGAGGAAGAGTGTGACCATTAGACCCACTGTCAGCAGCAGAAGAGAGGGTTCTGAATGCAGCCCTGTGGGTATTATTATGGTGCCTCCATTAAAATGCTTTTGTTTTCCTTCTGTTTCAACCCTCTGTGTTGTAGTTTTAGTTACAGTGTTAGTCTGTGTCCCCGCTCTCTGCCGCTAAATATTAATGTCTTCTATGCTAATGGCCTTATACCGGCTGAGGTCGACCAAGCTCCTCCTCTGAATGTTAATCCACCGCCTCATTTGCATACGCTTAAGTGTCACATTCCCCCACAAATCATCACAGCTGCCTCCGGATGGCGAGGCCAGTGCCCCCCGAGCGACAGCACAGAAACAATGTGGTCACATCGTATGCATAGCATCAAATCCACATCAAAGCCTGTTTAGATTGCCAGGTCACAGCGGGTTCACATTGTGTAAAATGAAGGTAATGGGATAGCAGTCAGCCTGGTGCAGAAATACAGCCAGGCAGGTAATAAGTATGAATGGGGCAGGTAACAAGGTTGGAATAGAAACAGACCCCGAGTCATCACAGGAGCAGGACTGTTTAAGCTGCGGCACAGTTATCAGTTCAAAGGTGAGCACTGATCTCAGACAAATACACAGGACTTGTTGTGTCATTAGGTTTTATTCTTCCTTATTTCCAAGTGTGCTCCTCAGTGCATGGCAGGTGAGAAGGCTGTTACTAAGAGCGAACAAAAAAACCCTCAGCAAGCTTCAAAGAAAGAGTCTCACCTAAAAATAAAAGTGTTCCTTTTGCTATCAGGCCTAATGTAGACAACATGAGATCATACTGCGAAATTCCCATCAACGCTGGAATCATAGATGGGAATATCTGAAGGCAGAAATGATGCAAAACATCATTGGTATTAACGTTTCATATCACAATTCACTCTTATCATTGTCATTTCCTCATATATCATCACCACTGCAGTTACACAGAAAATTGTTTGGCAACTATTCTGATCAATCAAATTGATCAATCAAAATTTTAGAGCAAAAATAGCAAACATTCTGAGATGTCCAGCTTCTCAATTGTAAGAATTTTCTGTTTTCCCCAATTTTATGTGATTGCAAACTGAATTTCTGATTATTAATCACAAAACCACCATTCCCATTGTAGAGCTGGGAAAAAAAATGAGTTGAATAATCAGTTAGAAGATCTTCAGAAAATGAACTGGCAGCTATTTTGATAATCAATGACTTGCTTAAGTCATTTTTCGATTCTCTTTGTGAAGATTTGCTAATTTTCTTAATCTTACATGACAATAAATCAACTTCGACTTTTTAGTATTTTCTGACATTTTATTGACCAAACACATTGATCCATTGAGAAAATAACTAGCAGACTAACTGTTGGTGAAAATAATTGTTAATTGCAGCCTTGATTTCACCAACATTATAGAGGAGCTAATAGGAGTAGGTGATTAGATTAGATATTCAGAAAATAAATTGCCAACTATTTTGATGACTGATCCATTGTTTTAGTCTTTTCTAAGCAACCTCAGCAATGTGAGGACTTAATATCAACATCACTGGAGTAGAGCTGAAACGTTTAGTTGATTAATCAGTTAATCAGGCTTCAGGAAATTATATAGCGACTGTCATTGTTTAAGCAAACACTCCAACCATTCTCTGGTTGCAGCTTTTATTTTTCTATTATATTTTATATGACTGTAAATATCTGTAATATCTCTGGGTTTCAGGATTAATTAATCAACAGTTAAATAATAAAAGTAATCATTAGTTGCAGCTCTTTACTACACTATAGCTCTACACATATACCTCCTATTTTTTTTCATTTTGTGAGTTCCTGACAACAGACAACAACCTCTCTAATGCACTGAACATCACCAAAATTCACTCTTAACCATCTATAATGGCACAAAAGCAGATCTGGGTGTATTTTTCCTGGTAAAGTTCATTTCTCTGGCTTTTAAAATGATTCAAGAGATAAGAGATGCTGAAAACATTGTCCACTTAGAGTCCATACAACAATCATGTACATAAGATGTCAAATCAAAAGAACAAAACAAGAACCCGTCTCTGTCTAACTCTAACAGCTTGTTATTTCACTCCCAGAGGATTAGCTGCATCAAGCTTGTGATATAGATGTCACTTATGCAGACTATGGTTTCCTCTGGGGGTAAGCGAGTCTCCTCCAAGTGTCAAGTCCTGCTCCTGCCAGCGCAAGCGGCAGTTGCACCATCAGCCAAGCAAATTCAGAGCACACTCATGAATAAGACAAATGGAAGAATTTCTGACAGAGGAATGACTTCAGTCGCCTCCTTCAACACTTTTCTAAAGGATGGTGTCATACTGAGGCTTAGTCAGTTCCCCTGTTTAAAAAAAAACTACCCAGAACGACGGGAATGCAAACTATAGTGAGTCATTTTGCTTCGATGGCCTGCCAGCAAGCACGATGTTAAGTACGCTCCGAGCTATTCTTATCCTCAACAATAGCAGTCCTTTCACGATATTAAGCATCTTTACTCGGGTGATAATTCTGACAAGACTGCTGTTTGCAAGCCTGAAATCTTTTTGACTGGATCAACAAAATATAGCAACAAACCCAGTCAAATAATGGCTTTAATACAGCTCTTCACACGAAAATCCAACAGAAGCAGTCACTTATTATATGGTCTTTGGATCCTCTGTATGTTTAAATAACATGAGACATAAAGACAAGTCAAAGGATTTCCATCCTGGAGACCCCGGCCATCTTCAGCAGCTAAAAATACACACTGAAAGTTGTTCTATCATCTTGATAGTTGATTTCCTAAGTTAATGAGAATCGTTTATAAGCATGATTTTTAACTGATAACATGTTTCGGACGTTGACGCAGAAAATGAGCCATTAATTCTGTTTGTGATCTCAGAGACTGTAGCTGTAAATATAATGGATTTTCATATGATCTATATTTGTGGTGCTGACAGTAATACTAAATCAGAAATAAGTCTATTGTTTGTTAATAAGTGATATAACAGAGAGTTAAAGCTCTCTGGGGTCCGACTGACCCCAAACATTAGTAACTTCACTGTACAGGATAACAGACTGTACATTTATTTGTCAGTGAATGACTTTTTGACAAAGAAAATAGTAGTATTATTCATGCATAGCCCAATTAAACATATAAAAGACTAAATATTTTGTTATAATAACAATGTTTCATGTTTATTTCTGTATTTTGTCATCGTCATCAAATGTGCAAGCCCAGTTTGTTCCCTAGTATGTGGCAAAGAGAAGAATGGATCTGCAGCCACTGCCAGCAGCAAAACCTTGATGAAATATTCAAGAAACTATCCAGCAGGACAGTTCAACTATTCCGATTTTTTCAAGAAGCAGCCCAAACTTCAACATCATCCGAAGCCTGCGCTGATACTGGAACAGTCTTGTTTCCAACAGTGAGCTGCCTTTAAAAGACATCTTACTGGAGATGAACCTAGCAGCGGCTCTGTAATAAAAGAAGCAGCAGAATGACCCCTCAGACACGCATCATCATTAAGGGACCGCGAACAGCTAACCTCACTTTACAGGAAGTAAACAGCTTTGATAAGGCTGCTTCATGAGGAATGTACAATGCTTTTGCACAGTTCCTCCTCTCTGTCTTAGTTAAGGTAAAAGAGATATTATATATTAAAGTCTGTAAAGGGAGATTTCTATTACAGTCTTTTCCCTCTGCCTCACAATATCGTTTTACATGCAGTAGGCTTGTGTAAATTGATGGCTACAGTTTTGCATTCATGAGGATAATTACTATATAATTTTGTTAAAAGCCTGAACTGAGTTGTATGGCACATCTGGATGCAAACAAACTGCAAAACTCGAGGCATTTATTTAGCCTCCATAAGACACTACTTCTTCCTGATTATATTCACCACCTGCATTTTAATCAAACAATAACCACATTGCTAAAGAGATGACATGTTATACTCTCTTGCTGCTGAGGAAAGAAAGAAAGAAAAAGACAAGGAGGACGATGAAGACATGAACACTAACAGGAACAAAAAAACTAATTATATTATGCAATTATATCATTTAGTCTGAGGAGATGAAGGTAATGATTTAAACTGAAGCATGTCTCTATAATGTGTGTTTGTGTGCTCACATCATCCCACTCAGCCATGTATACTTTCAATGCTATGTTTGTTTGTGCTGTATACACATCTGGTTCAGTTAACACACGTGCACATCATGTCATGTCTGTGTGTGTCTGTACATGCACGTACGTGTGCATGTGTGTGAATGGTAATTGCACTTGGTGTCTGGCTATGTGCGGTACGGGAGTTGAGGTCCACTGGGGCTTGGACCACTCCGTATGAATAATGCATGAGACTGGGCCGTTGCATCTCAGCAACATTGCCTTGGTCTGCTTAAAGTTGCAAGTTCCTCTTTGGGAAAGTCAGTATCATTCTGCAAGCTGCTGCAGTAACTCAGCTGGAGTCCTGTTCCCACAAAAATACTCCCAAAATGACTCCAAACATTTCTCATGAAATCATTTAATGGACATATTCATCCAAAACTCCTCCACTTTTACTGTCTCAGTGAGAATCAAATTCCAAAAGCCTCTAACAGCAACCACGGGTCAGATTATTTAAAAAAAAAACTAGCTATTTATTAGAGCTGGAATGATTAGTCGATTGATATAAAATTCATCGGCAACTACTCTGATGAACCAGTTAAACATTTTTTAAGCAAAAATGTTTTTTACTGGTTCCAGCTTCTCAAACGTGAATATTTTCTGGTACTGAAGTGAACTGAATTAAACTGAACTGAATATCTTTGGGTCTGGGTTTGCAGGTCAGACAAATCCAGACATTTTTAAGAGATCACCATGAACTCTGGGAACTTGTAATTGGCTATTTGCTGATAAGATCAAATGATTAACCAAATAATCGAGAAGATTGATTAGTGGCAGATTAGTCAATAATGAAAATAATCCTGAGTTTCAGGTGTAACATTCAAACACAAAGCGCACAGTTAAGCTGCAAAAAGATTCTTGTTACTGAAATTCGATGCTGTCTACTACAGCAGCATGTCAATACAACTCGACATGTTGGATGAACTTTTTATCTGCAGATATACACATTTTGATCACAGAACAGATGCTGAAGACAGATGCTTGCTACATAATTCACAGTGGGATCACCAAAGGTTCAGTCTGAGTGAAACTGAGTGCCACACTCATTGAAGCATCAGGAAAACTGACAGGAAGTTAATTCACCCCATCTCATTGACAAAACTTCATCCACACACACACAGTGATGAATCATAGATCATGGGATGCATTATTCCTTCTTCACAGTTAAACCTGAAACTCTTCACCACAGCGGGCAAACTCTCTTCATGGGTTGGGTTTGTGAGGCTTGAGATGTTGCAGTTTTTATCTGACCAGATGCAGTATGTAAATATGTAAAAACCAAGCGATATGTAAATTAATGCAAATGAATTAAATGCACGTGAAAGGCTTCTTTGCCTCAGTCTCTGCAGCCTGGTTAGACTTGAATAGACTTTTAGACTTTCTTGCAGCCCTTTTCTTTTTTTCTTTTTTTTTTTTGTAATCTAACACTCGGGCTATGGTGATATATAACTTGTCCTAATAATATGTCACACTGAAAAATAAGTCTCAATCTTCATTTTAGTGATGACTCTTAAAATGCTGATTAAATCTTTAACCGGATTATTTCATTTGTTTTCAGTCTGATTTCACTTGATCCAGGACTTTTTAGAATGACAAGTGATGCCCACTTCAGGTGCATCACTCAACTCCTATCAGAGTAGGTGACACTTAAGTCATGAATTTTAAACAAGTTAACTGGCCACGTGAAAGCATCTCTTCAACAAACCATCTTTTCCCCACTTCACTTCTAGATTTTAAGACTCATCCCTACAGCAGCTCACTTCAGAGGATGGTATTTCTCCACACCGGAGCCCGTTTACTTTCACCTCTGGAATGTTTGGCACTTTGGCATCATTACATCCATATCTCCTGACTGACGGACCTTCATACCGACCCGAGCCCCTCTCTCTGTCCAGCCCTTACATCCCTTCCCTCTTCCCCGCACCGGACCTCCACGGCCCGCAACCCTCCTACCGGTACGGCGACCTAAACGGGACCGTTCGGCGGTTATCTCCTCACCTCTGTGCGCGCCTGCAGCCGCTTGTTCATCTCGTAGATCCGATACTCGGGCTGGACCATGTAGGGCGAGTGTCTCCGGTAGAAGGGTCCGAACGGAGACGAGTAGAACGGGTCGTGGGTTGGGTTGGACATGGTGGCTCCTGGCGAGGCGCACGGCGCGATTTCAACATCCAGCGGGCAAAGCAGCGCACATGGGAGTGCGATGCTCTCCGAAGACCCCCAGTGGGAAGCAGCCGCTGTCGAGGCTGAGCTGCACTCTGCAAGTTGGCCTGCCTAGTTCGCTGCTATAGCGTGGTGCTGGAGGAGGAGGAGGAGGAGGGAGGGGGAGGAAGCGAGGGGAGGGAGGGAGGAACGGGGAGGGGGAGCAGAATTGAAGGGGGAGGAGGGAAGTCGTTTCCTGTTCCCTCAAGACCTACACTCAGTTTTGCATTCTTGCAAAGTTCAAGTAAGATCTCCGTGTGCATGTGTGTGTTTGGTTGTGTGTTTTCTAGCCTAACGTGATGCATTGTTTTAATTTGCATGTGCTGATACTGTGACCATAAAGAAAGTCTTTTGTCTTAATATTTAGTGTTCAGGTTTTGTAATGTGTAAAAAAAAACATCCTATTTTCATCAAGAGGTTTTAATGACATGAAACTTGAACATGTCAGAATTGACTGAGATGTGACCACATGCATTTAATAATGCACACAGATCAGACAAAGTGCCAGCACTGCACTGTCTGGTCTGCTGCTTTTAGTCATGTCTGACTCTATTTAATGTTTTCATACACAGTGAAATCCTGGGGAAAAAAAGAGGTGAGAGTCCATTGCAGCTGAGGGTCAAGTAGCTTCAGTGTTAACAGTATTAGGAGATATTAGTATTCTTGCAGGAAGCTGGCTCTTGCATTGAAAACAGTAGGAGAAAGCCATCAGGTCATCTATTGCAACAGATAACCTTAGCTGTTTTTTTTTTTTATTGCTTCACGGAGTTTGTCTTAAGATGAGGTTACATTAAAACCAGCATGTTTTAAGTCTGAAGATAAAAATAAACTGACAGACCTTGGCTGAAATAAATAAATAAGTTCAGCGTCGGGCAGCACGGTGGTGCAGTGCTTAGCACCCCGGTCTGGGCTCTTCTTTGCGGAGTTTGCATGTTCTCCCTGTGCTTGCGTAGGTTCTCTCCGGGTACTCCGGTTTCCTCCCACAATCACAAAAACATGCACGGGTTAGGTTAATTGGCTATTCTAAATTGCCCATAGGTGTGAGTGTGTGCGTGTGTGGTTGTCTGTCTTTGTGTGTCAGCCCTGCGATTGACT
>JBBMJY010000002.1:20266938-20320293 GCA_037833715.1 Toxotes lorentzi | reverse complement strand
GCGTGTGTGGTTGTCTGTCTTTGTGTGTCAGCCCTGCGATTGACTGGCGACCAGTCCAGGGTGTACCCCGCCTCTCGACCATAGTCAGCTGGGATAGGCTCCAGCTCCCCCGCGACCCTGACAGATTAAGCGGTAGAAAATGGATGGGTGGAAGTTCAGCGTCCTTCCTCCTCAGCTATTCTGTATCTAAACTGAAGAGTTATAGATGACTCAGACTGCATTTGTAAACAGTCCTTTTTATGTGCAGCATGTGTTCATAATATTATATTGATTGTGTTGCTGCTGGTCAGTGATACTAATGACAGATTCTTATTACCTGGCTACTTATGCAATACTTGCTGCCGTGTCTGCTGCAGTCGCAGTCCACAATCCACAATGTCACTCTGGACTTTTACAAGCCAAAACATGAATTATAACCACGCCTTTTTAAAAAAATTGAATTCAGTAATTATGTGCAAAGTGGTTGGCTGAACCAGTGAATTTCAGAATTTCTGATTTTAGCGCCACCAAGTGGTAATGTAAAAAAAGACTCCGTGGCAGATGACAACACGCAGCGACAATATGCTAAACTAAGTAACAAACCACAGCTTTTGCATATAAAATATACACAGTGGCCCACAGTATAAGAATTTTTAAATAACTGGTGATCATTATCATACAATACTGATTCATGAGCTTGCACACATACTGTGCTGGGCTTATCACCACAGGCAGATTAACCTATTATGGGGTTCTGGAGCAAAGATTTCCTTTTGGGCCCCGTTGTCACCTCCATGTTCTCATTAAATGTAGTGCAACTGGTACTCCTGTAGTAGAATAACACTTAGTGTTATTTTATATTATTTTAATTAAACACAGCTTCATTGGGAATATGCACCATATGTACACAAAATAAACTAAAACAATATTTTTAAAAATTTTTTTTGCATAGGCCCTCAAATTTTACTTAAAATGAAGGAACCACTTTAGCTGATATTGTGGTTAAGTTGTACACATTAGCTGACAAATCTGAATTTAATCAAATTACTAAAGCCAAATGACATGCAGTGAATCTGGGTCTGCCGGTGCCCTGACTGACAGCGATCTCTGGGAAGTGCAATGAACATGATGAAACAAAGCCCACATATCATCAGTTTAAATATAAATACAGCTCTTACACCTTACATAATTTACACTGTTACAGATTCATCACCATTAAGAGATAATCCATTGCAATCATCAAACTTTCCATAACAAACCATGTCCACTCTCTGCTTCTACTTAATCTGCAATTTCCTGCATTTCCCAGAACAATTTTGTTGCCCATCAAAGATCATGCCTGATTTTGTTGTATCCACTTGTGTGTTTTTAATTGGGCTGAAACTATTTCATTCATTAATGAGTAGATCATGCGTAAAGAAATCTCACAGATCGCCCATGATTCCTTTTGATCTGATCTTCTTACTTTTACACTTATTGAATGCATTCATTCATCTAAACTCAGGAAATCTGTGTTTCTGAACACACTCGTGCACTCGTCTTTCACAAAGTAGTCGCCTATAATTCAAATTAAAAAGGTTTGCAAAATACGACACACTGACATGGTAATAACAGTGTATGCAAACAGCATAACACAGACTGGTCCTAATTTATGTCAGCAATTTTACAGCATGTTCCATGCAACACATGTCAATAATATCATTTACTGTGACAGTATGTGTCACTAACATGTTGAATTTTCAAACTAGACACACCAGAGTGCATTGAAAGTCTTTTTTTGGCACACCGATTAAGATTTCCTCCATGTTCTCCTCCGTGACAGATTAGGCCTGGGCTGAAGAGTAGCCACAAGAATCTAAAAATAAATAGACACTCAGACCAGCCATAACGTTGCAGCTGAATCTCACATTAACTGCCCACACTGGGAATTAATGAACAGCATTTATGAAGTCTGACTTTTAATCCAAAATGGCTGAATGGAGAGAGGCAGTCTGAATCGAGTGAGATAAAAGTTGTAATCCAAATGCCTCAGGCATGTGGTTGGGTAATTAAAAAAAAAAGTTTGAAAAATCTATTAATAACCCTTTAATTAAAAACTACATTTTTAATATCTCAAGACCTTTTCAATTGACATTTCTAACAGGATTTGGTTGCTCGCCTAAAGCGCTTACCACTCGAGTGTGGCTGCAATACAGTACATTGAAGTAAACAGCTCATTTAGCATATTTCAATATTAACTTGGTTGTATTGTACAGATGATCGTAAACAGGACCCACATGTACTGTACTGCCCACTGTCCTTCTGTGAAGAGAGTGGACCATGTCTCTCGTTTATTCCACACTGGCTTCTCCTCTAGCAAATCAAACAACAAAAAAACAAACTACATTCAAAACACATTAACTTTTTAACTAATTTAAAATCATACAAATTTAAACTGCTTTAACATTAACATGTTCTGCAACAACAAATTCCATGAAATGGCATAAACTAACAATAAATTGATTGAAGTATCAGCTTCATCCAAATCCCAATACATCGTATTCCTCTGTGTCATAGAGCTCCATTGTTGGACAAAGCTATTAAAAACACATCATTGAACCACACCACAACCCTGTCACTGAAGAATTATGTTTCTATACACTATATAAAACTACACTTTTTTAAATAAATGACACGGTGGAGAAATTATTTCCATGAGTATTTACAGATGACTGAACACAATTTTGGTTTTGGTCTTTTCACTGGATTTGTTGACAACAAGAAAAATACAGAATGATACCATTTTATCTTTTAACTGTTCTTATGATGAATTAAAACTTACAAACAAAGACACTGACTGGAATAGAAATACCACTCACCACACACATGGTTAAAGATTAAAATCGCACTGATGCTGATTGATTCCCAACTGTTAATCACTTTGAACCTGCTCAATCATGTTCTAAACTCACCTGCGGCACACTGTGAAATAAAAGCCTTACATTTATAAAAGGTGAACCAGTGCAGATCATAGTACATCATGTACTAATACTCTGCCATCTTAGGAATGCTGGTTAGCCTATTAACACTATTTTACAAGTTAATCACTGATGATCTTTTACTGAACTGAGCAGAATAATCAGTTTTAGTCTCAGTAACGCTTTGGGAGTGTTTTCTGTTCTGACCTTCATCGCCACATTTATGTTTTGTCCTTTCTGCAGAAGGTTTAGTTCAATAAGTGGCAAAATTAACAAAGTGAGGAATTCTTATTTTGCAGCTATTAATTAGCTTAACTCCAGTCTGCGATCTATTTGTGGAGGAGGGCTTATTTCAGTGCAGTTCACTGGATGAAAATGTTCCTAATTCATGACTTCAGTACTTTGTTTTACTTACTTTTCTATATTTATGTTTTATTCCTGTTCATAGTGGGGCTTTTTTACCCTCAGGGACAACAAAGTTGAATTGAATTAAAGTGAATTGAATTGAATTAAACTGAACTGAATTGAATGGAACTGAACTGAAAACCAAATGTACCTTGAGAGTTTGTAGTGTTGTATCCTGCGTGTTTTGCAGAATGTTTCAAGCCTCGACCAGTTGTTAAGTGCAGCAAAGGCATCAAGGATGAAGAAGGAGAGGTGCTTTTAGTTGTGAAACAGCAAGGTGAGGGAGACAAAACACTTGTGGATGAGAATGGAAATGGGTCAGGACACATATAGACACTGTGCTTCTGCTGGGTTCCCTCTTGGTGTTACTATGGTAACGTACCCTATCTCCCTACCTACCTACCTGCCTGCCTTTAGCGCACAAACTACACACCCTAGCAGCCGTGCTACAGGTTTTGCACCTGAACGCACCGATGCCGCTCCTGTTCGGAAAAACCCAGAACACGTCTTATCCTGTTTCACAGCAGAGCGTGAAAATATAAAGTTGTAGCTGTGTTTGATGTGCCTGCTGCTGGTGTAAACAATCACACTCATTTGCCTTCTTTGAGTGGAACATGTTCCAACATGTGGAATGCTTGTGATATTTTGAAGCTGGGAGGAAGAGTTTGATTGTGTTATTAATAAAAGGAGCTCGCTGGTGATTGACAAGCAGATGATGAATCTGAGGAACTGCTAAAAATAGAGCAGAATTCCACAGTGAAACACAACCATAAGACTGCAAATAAACCTCTGAATTCTGCTCAGTAAAACTGCTGTAGGTAAGTAATATCTTTTCCTATCTAACTCTGACCAGACTCCAGCTTGCTATGGACCCCACTAAAAGTAAAAACTTGCAAACTCCACTGCGAACACTGGGAAGTGTGTCCCCTATTTTCAGAACATAACTGTTTTCCAAATATGGATGAAATATACCCCGGATGCCGGAGCAGCAACGTCTATGGTGGAATCTCATTAGCATCGTAATAGCTTCCAGGCTCATTTGCATTTTGCCGTGAGTGATTTTTTTTTTCTCACTTTCCTCTTTGCTGCTGGATGGAATAATAAAAAAAAAAGAAGTAAAACTTTGAAGCACCATATTTTATTTCATTATTTAAGTTAAACAAATTGTAATTGAAAAGCACTTTTCAATTATGCTATTTCCTCATACTGGTGACAAATGAGTCTCACAGTCATGTCAAGCAATTATGGGAAGACACACAAAACTACAAACTAATATTTGCACACAGGGATGACGAATTAGTGTAAATAGATTAATACAGGAAGTAGAGGCATTTAATTCTATTTCAGAAATAGCCTGCGTGTGCAAAAGTGGAGTTTAAAATCGTATTTGCACCAATACACTGAACTCTGGCGGTGAAGTGACACGACATGAAGCCATTAGGGAATGTATGACCATCAAAACCAGAAGAAAATGATGGAGAATACACCCATAGATGGTCAAATTACATAGTTCCAAGTTCAGAAAATGTCAAATTACATATTTAAAGTGATTATCGAGGCTTTTGTGAAACATGCAGCCCCTTTTAAAAAGGTGGTAACATGTCCATGTTTGTAACAGAAGGATACAAACACAGTGCAGCTTGTTAGACATCCACACTCCTTTTTTTCTTATGCTGAATTTTTGTGGTGAGGCAGCTCAGCGAGCAAAGAGTTAATATTTTCAACCAGTTCTGCCTCTGACACACACACACACACACACACACACACACACGCACACAAGTGCACACACATACACACGCATGCCCACAACCCATCACCCCTGATCACTCGCAGACTCATGCACACTCCCACGCACACACACACACACACACATGCACATACAAACCCATAATTCCCAACACCCCCCACCCTCCCCACCCACCACCTCCTCCTGCCTCCCTGGGCTCACCCTTCCCCCCTCCTCTCCTCTCCTCCCCCTCCATTCTCCATCTCTGCCCCCCCCACCCCCACCCCCCTTCCTCTCTCCCTCCTCCACCACTGCCCCCCCTCAGGTCAGTTAATAAGCGAGCCTGAGCCTGTGCCTCAGCTTGGCTGTCTGGAGGACATGCAGAGCAGTGTCTCCTGGGAATTGGCTCATGCAGAATGCTGCTCCGCCGAGAGAATGGAATTTTACCCTTGCTAGGGCTCCCAGCCGCACAGCGCAGCAGGAAACCTGACAGACACGCACACACACACAAGTACACGAGCATGCACGCCAACACGTGCTGCAAATCAGCACACAAACATCCTCACACACACATATAAACACTGTGGTCCCAAGAGTGTGTTTCCTTAAGACGTCTCCCCAGCCCTTTAAGAAAAGTGACCACTACCTAAGAAAAACACTTATTTTCCCCCTGAATCATCACGAAGCCATCATTAACTTAATGGTGACACAGTCTTTGGGGACGTGTGGTGATAGTCTGTGTAGCACAAAAGCCTCCATTTCACTCCGGCAAATGTAAACAAGCACGGTTACGAACGTAGGGACATCAGTGGGTACACTGCCGCTAATGAGTTGCCCCGTAGATTCGGAAACATTGGCTTTTCCACACTCCTGTCTTAACTTCAAGTGTTGAGAGAGTCACCCCCCCATCCCCCTCTCCACCCCCTCCTCCTCCTCTTCTTTCACTCCTCCTCAAACCCACAGCTCCATCTATTGGTGTCCCTGTGTTACATGTTAAAGTCTGAAGGCGATGGAAAGTAAACACTGAACCACTGGAAAGGATGCAGTTGGATGCTGTAATCACCATTCCAGCGAACAGGGAACTATTTCATGTTTCATGTAAATTAAAGAGAGTGGCTGTAAACAGGTTTCGCTGTAAATGAAGAGAGTGGGTGAAAACATGTTCGTAGCATTAGAAGAATAAGCAGAAATAATGGCACAGGAGTAAAAAGAAATAAATATTTTCTCTTGGTGACCTTTAACCCTTAATTTAGTTTTGTAAATTAAATGTTTTGTTTTTTGTTTTTTGTTTTTTACCAGCGTTTTGTGAACATGACCCATTTGGTTTTAGAGGCTGTGTTTCAGGACAAAATGACAGAGGTCTGATGACTCATGTTGCCCAGTGATGATGAGTATGATTCATGCCTCAAACAGGGATGTATTTACTCATTAAAAACCACACTCACTGCATTGAGCATGCACATGTACACACCATGTAGGCAGAGCAGAGAAATACATTTCTGCTGATGTGTTTTTCAAACTCAACATAAATAATGACAATTAAGGAAGGTGAATGCATGAGCTCAGTATCATGACGTTCATCTCTTCCTGATGAGATTTAGCTGAGTAAAGGAAGGGGACAGGAAACAATCCCAGTTACCGGCATGTTCACAGAGTCTGGGCAGGATCTCCAGTGAGAGAGATTCTGCCACCTTCATGTATAGATTACCTGCACCGTTCCAGTGGGATTAGCAGTCATACAGATTGCAAACCGGTGTCAGTGCAGGATTGAATTGTTCGCAGACAAGACCCCATCCCGTTTCCTTGAGCTTGTCTTGTGAGGCGTCTTTGAATAAAAGGCAATTATAAACTGTGTTCATTGTAGTTGGGCCCTAATCATAAACATGGCAATTCTTATTTTTTCTCCTGTCCTTCTTGCCTCAATGACATAATATAATCAACAAAAATCACATTCATAAAGGAGACGATATGAGGTGTAATGTGGAGATACACACCCTAATTGTAAATGAGATTTTTTTTCCAACTAAATGTTATTTTCCACCCCCAAATACACCATGACAGTGGTGGAAAAAATTGTGGAAATGGTGGAATAAAAAGAAAAAATTGTAGAGACACACACAAACACAGACACACACACACACAGACACACACACACAACCACAACCTTCAATGAGGGCCTCTCCATGAAATGCTGAAGCCAAGGCAGCATTTACACCAGGAAAACGTTTCAAATAATAACACTGACACTTTACATATAAAATATTCCTGCACTCTTTCCATTGTAAATATTTTCCATCTGCAACATTTGTCAGGTATAACATACAGAGGTTATCATTATAATTATTTTTTCTTCTCTCTCGTGGAGCACCTCCAGTGAAAAAGCCCTGCCTGTCTCAGCTCTGGCTGTTTGTAGTGCAGCAAGCCGAGGCAGCGCTCGCTTTGGGATTTAGCTTTTCAAAAGTCCTCGTCAGATTTGCAGCGCAGACGTACTTCTGCTGCTTGCCGCCCCCACATCTCTGCTCCCCCACACCACCACCACCACCACCACCTCCTCCACCACATCTCCCCATCCTTCTAACCACCACCCTTCCCCCTCCTCCTCCCCCATCAACCTCCTTCCCCTCTCCTCTCTCTGCTCACTCTGCTGCAGATGTTTTGGATATGTTTTCTTAGTGAGGAAGCTGCACCAACTGCCAAGTGCTGACAAAATGCCCCTCGGTCGTCTCCTGCAGTCACTGATGTGGCGGCGGTGGTGCCGGCCAACGGTTGGTGTGCGAGACGTTAGCGTGAATGGCGGCCAACATTCCACAGACAGAGAGAGGTCATGCAGAGGTTAGCCCCAATGGCTGCCAGTGTGCACATAGCAGGATTTTAATTACCTAACCCGCAAACATTGGTGAGCTGAAGTCAGGAGAATCTTTATGAGAATACAGTGATTAGAAAGAGCAACAAAATAAACATAAATGGGGCCATCACTGTGGCGGTTTGCTGTGTTCAGACACACATAGCTCTAGTGTTAGTGGGTTTTGCACCACAATGTGGCAAACATTTACAGAGAGGATTTCAGGTTTTGTGGGACCAGCCAGCTCATTAGCTTCCCCCTGTGGCATGGCACCACAACAACTCAGGTGCAAAAGTTTTCTCAGGCAAAAAAAAAAAAAAAAAGAGAAAATTGTTGTTGTGCTCATAATAGGGGATACACCTCCCAGTGTCCCCCTTCCTCACAGCAAATCTTCCAGTTTTCACAAGAGTTGATTGTTCAGTGACAATTATTCTGAGTGTTGATTATGCACTTGTGAAGCGGATATAGCTTGGAGACTGTTCAAAACTATCTGAAAGTCTTAAATTAACTCTGATTGGGATGGAATTACAGAAATACTAGTGCAGCAGTGAGTGTTAACACTGACAATGTTGCTGTTTTCATGCATTCATTTCAACAATCTGAGCAGCAGATGAGATCCTAGTCAGGTTTTTTTTTTCTTTTTCATTTATTGGCATCAAAATAGTTTTCACTTGTTTCTTATCTGCACTGTTTTGTCCAAAATCTGTTGTCATCAAAACCAATCACCATCTGGTGTCTGTCTAACCAACCGTAAAGAGAAGGTAACAAATTATGAGGAATTAGCTCGGCAGTTTGAACAAAATCAAACCTAAAAAGCTGAATTCCAGTGTTGTATTTTACCGTTTGCCTTCATTTTACAAATCAGGCTGTTTGAGAGACTTACTGTGCAGCACCTCAACAGACGAAGAACATGCAGGTACAGAGAGAAGGATGAGGGCTGTTTACAGTGCGGAGGAGGTGAACAGGTATTTAGTTTATCATCTTGCTTGATAACAACTTGTATTTCCAATATTTAACTCAGTCATTAAACATCTGCATTCTGCTTTTTAAGAATGAAACATCTGTCTTTCATGTGTGACTTAATCAACACATTTGTCAATTAAAACCTGCATGTAGTATATTTTACTCAACAAGCATCTGTACTCTTTATGTCTTAGTCAGCTGACATTCATATATGTATTAGTTAGTCCATAAACATCTGTATCAAGCATATGACCATCACCAACATCTGTATCTATGCTTCTCGGCTCAGTATATCTACCATATTTTGGTTAATGAACATGCAGTATACTTTCATGGATCAATAAACATCTGTATCACACTGAATTAATCAATAATCACATGTCCAGTATCTTGTTTTATCAGTAGATGTCTGCAGCACATCCTTAACCAACAACCATTTTCTGTGGAGGACGCGGCTGATGGGAGACCAAACTTGATGTTCAGGAGAGAAAGAAAGAAAAATAGCTGGCTGTGCTGCTACCATCCCCCATCTCGTAGGCATGGCAGCAGCCTCGCACACATGCGCCTGCACACACACACACACACACACACACACGCTTGCTCATGGACACACATACACACAAATACACATGCATACAAAGCACACATACATAAACACACTCATACACACACAGCCCATCTCTCTCTGCTACCTGATGTGAGGCAGAGAGAATATTCCAGAAACCAAACACAATGAATGTTCCTCTGCTATTCATACAAAACAAAAAATCACGCTGCAGTGGTCCTAATTTAAATTAAATCCACACATGTATTTAAAGCTGCTCTATTTAGTCTCGGGATCAATTTTAAACCGCTGAAGACTAAAAATAAATAAACAAATAAATAAAGATTAAAAAAAAAAAAAAGAATGGAAGGGTAAAAAGTTTATGGAATAGTTTTAGTACTGAATGAGTAAAGTGTCTTTAAGAGCCAGACTGGAACAGCGTTTGAAAGCAGAGAGCAGCCGTGGTGATCTGTGGTGGTCCTGCTGCCCGTCCAGCACCTTTATGCAACAACACACACAGCAGCTCAGGGCTGATTCACTTTAGTTGCACGAGGTTATTTCTCTGACATTTGATGAGAATTTTAATTTCAAACATGTTTTAAGCATTTGAACATTTGTTCTTAGAGATATAGTTCTTTTCAAAAGCATAGTGCAGCTGCAATGAGGCTGTGAGGAAGATTCAGTAATGACTGTCAATGCTTTGTTTCACTAGTATATTTAGGTGTGGCCAGGTCTGCCGCTGGAGTACTGGCCTGTCTTTTAAGCCACTGTATAACTGCAGTTTAACTTAATTGTGATTATATTTTGCCTATGTATATTGTTGTAAGTTGTCATGATGCTTTCTTGGCTGATGTCCCCCATACTGCCAAAAGTTAAAATACACACTTTTAGAAATATTATGCTGTTGAATGTTTATGTACATCAGACATTTCTGTATTGACAGGAGTAAACCAGGCCTGTGTGCTGAATAAATGCAGATTTTTTTTATTTACTATTCAATTTACTATTCAAATTCTTCAATTATGTAGACAACACACAGCTATAAATGTATGAAGACACAAAATTATTGATTCAGGGTTTCTGTTACTGCTACAGCTATTACATGTAGTACTACTGCTTCTTCAAATATCAGTAGTTGGACAACTTATAACACAAACTTGCAACTGCTGTTGCATCTTTAAATGCCACTGCATTACAACTAAAAACGATTGTGCAGTTCAGTTCAGTTCATGTATGTTCCAGACTTTTCCAAAACAAATAACTGTAACCATTACTTACATAGGTTTTGCTAGTACTATTCCCATACTGTTCAAACAACCGTATTTATTATTTCTAGTTAGCTTCCACTGCTATTGCAAATAATACAAACTACACTAACACTGTGATGTTAATTACAGTTACCTGTACTGTTGCTCCTGCAACGTCTACTGCTAAGAGCTAGGGATACATGATAGATTTATTAATACATCAGAAAGTTTACAACTATGTGTTTTCAGGTTCTGTGTACAAATCTCTCTGCTGTGTACAGTCTGTACTTTCTCCTACTGAGTCTGTGTGGGTTTCCTCCAGGTGCTTTGGATTCCTCCCACAGTCCAATAACATGCAACTCCAGTGCATAAAAGCCTCAAAACTGGCCACAGGCTTATGTGTATTGATGTAGTATGTATGTCTAATGCCACGCACACAAAAATCAGTAACACTTTACTTTACAATCATTTCATGAGAAGAGGTAAAATATATTTTATTCCAACTTCATGGGCAACAGTGTAGTCGCTTTACATTGTTTTATTACTAAATAATACTTCTGAACGCTTCTACTGCTGTGTGCACATATATAATGTCAAATATGTTAAGTCTTTATATGCATATTATATAATTTGGTGTATATAACACACTCTAGTAGTCTATTCATGTGATACAATGGAAGAAAAAAAAAACTGCAGGTTGTGTTTTGTTAAAACTGCAGGCGTCCCGAGGTTCCCCGTAATTATTTTTCAGACTTTTTAAATGTCCACATCCAACTGCAGAGACACATTATGGTTCACTGCTTAATTTATCCCCACTGTTTACCTTGCCAGGTTCAGCCAGTGTCCTTGTATCATCTACAAGTCCCAACAATGCTTTTTTTTTTTCAGGCTTTGTGTAATCGGCATCATCCAAAGACGATCAATAGTGCTTCAAAATTACAGTGCTGGACTGGGTACTGTCTCCAGGCCTGCTGATTATTGGCCTTTGCATAGTGTTGAGTCGGTTTGTGAGGTCTGGTCTTACTAGCAGCCAGGTGTAACATGGGAATGGATATCTGTTTGAAGAGAAGCCCAAAAGCTTCTGGCAACTTCAATCCAAATCAATGTTCAGAACAGGGCACCAGATAAATTGTTTCCCCTCCAAAAAGGAGCCATTCTTTCTCATTTCTCAAGTTTTCCTGACTTCGATCACTTCATATAGTTTTCCCCCTAAAACCGAAATCAGCCAAAAAAAAAACAAACAAAAAAAACAAAAAAACAAAACCTTTTTTTAAGACTGTTGGAGGTATGGGTGGTAGCGCTTGAGTCAAGTCAATTTGTTTACATACGGCCAAATCATAACAGAAGTTATCTCGGGGCACTTTTTATATATAAAGCAGGCCTAGACTCTGCTGTTTGCAATGTTATTTACAGAGAACCAACATTCCCCCATGAGCAAGTTAGCGACAATGGCAAAGAAGCAGAACAATGCAAGCACAATGCAAGTTCCACACAGAGATAACATTAGTATAACATTAAATAAAAATGTATTATTATTATTATTATTATTATTGTAGCAGTGGGTGTTGAACAGGCTCATGGGAGCAGTAGGTGGTTTGAAATCACAGACCAAGACTATGAAGGCAGAAATACCTGCAGAAAGCGACAGAAGGAGAAAGACAAGAAAGCACAAAACTACGGGGGAGAGAAGCTGCCGAGTTGGTAACAAGCATCAATGGGATATGAATTCATGCAAAGGGAGAGGGAGAGGGAGAGGAGAGGAGAGGAGCTCAGTGCATCATGGGAAGTCCCCCAGCAGTCTTGGTCTATAGCAGGATAACTAGGGGATGGTTCAAGGCAAGCCTGAAACGGCCCTGACTATGAGCTTTATCAAAAAGGAAAATTGTTAGCCTACTCTTAAACGTGGAGAGGGCGTCTGCCTCCCACACCCAAACTGGTAGATGGTTCCACAGCAGAGGAGCCCGAGAGCTGAAGGCTCTGCTTGCCATTCTACTTTTGGAGACTGTAGGAACCACAGATAAGCCCGCACTCTGGGAGCACAGTGTTTGAGTGGAGTAATAGGGCACTATGAGCCCTGTAAGATATGATGGTGCCTGACCATTAAGGGCTTTGTAGGTAAGGAAAAGGATTTTAAATTCTTTTCTGGATTTTACAGGGAGCCAATGCAGAGGAACCAACATGTGAGAAATCCGATCTCTTTTCCTGGTTCCTGTCAGTACTTGCGATGCAGCATTTTGGATCAACTGGAGAGACTTATGAGACTTGCTGGGGCAGCCTGATAATAAGGAATTGCAATAATCTAGCCTACAAGCAAAAAATGAACGGACTAGTTCTTTTTTGCATCTTTTGGAGACAGGATCTCCCTGATTTTCACAATGTTACCAAAGTCAGAGATATCCTCAAAGATAACTGTGAGATTCCTAGGTGGTACTGGAGACCAGGGTAATGGCATATAGAGTAACCATATCATTAGATAATGTGTTTAGGAGGTGTTTGGTGGCCAAGTACGATATATTCAGTTTTGTCTGAGTTTAACGAAATAAAATTCCTGGTCATCCAGGTCTTAATGTCCTTAAGGCATCATCTGTATAATGGTGGAAGTTTACGGAGTAAGGTGAACCGAACTGGTCCAAGCACAGAACCTTGTGGAACTCCACGACTAACTTTTGCATATAATCTGATAAACAGGACTTTAACCAGCTTTCTTTGATGCCAATTAAATATTCCAGTCTCTTTAAAAAGATGTGATGGTCATTAGTATCAATTGCAGCACTAAGATTTAACAAGACACATACAGAGACCAGTCCTTTGTCCAATGCAATTAGAAGGTCATGTGTAACTTTCACCAGTGCTGTCTGTGTGCTATGAGGCACTCTAAATCCTGACTGAAAATCCTCAAACTGTTGTTATGTAGAAAGTCACACAACTGATTGGCGACTGATTGGGGTGAGGAGGGTGAGGAAGGGTGATCTCTAATGAGCTTTATAGAGCAGGTACAGCCACGTTAAAATGAGAGGAAACAGACCTCCCACCAAATATGAATACCAGAAAGATGCAAATGTACGCAACAGTGAATTTATTATTCTGAATATGTTCCGAAACAAAAGGCTCTGGAAAACAGAGGGAGTGAAAGTGAACTGCTCCCCTCGGCTCCTCACCGCCTAAAAAAAAACAAAACAAAAAAAAAAAACGGAGACGGGGAGAGGGAGAGGATGGGAGAGAGAGGAAGATGGAGAGGGAGGGGTATGAAAAAAAAGAGGCAGAGAGAGAGAGAGAGCGGAAAAATCCTGGGCCCCGTTTCTTCTATTTTTTTTTAAGCAATGGCATCCTGTGTTCTTGGATGTGTCGTTGCCATGGCAACTGTAACTTGGTGACCTCGTTATTTCTGCCTAATCCCGCACTGAAATTATGGTTGCTCCACCCTTTTGCCTGGCTGCCCTGATAACATAATCATTGCAAATGAGGCAGGGGAATGGAGAAGAAGAAGAGGAGGAAGAAGAAGAAGAAAAAAAAAAAAAACACATTTGGCACAGGTTTTTTTTTTTTTTTTAACCTGATCACCACAGCCGGCCATAATATATCACATACATTCACCAGTGTACATTTACTGCTGCTCTCAGTGTTTTGCAGTATTCTTGCAACAGCTGATGATGGGGCAGAGTAATTAAAATAAGCACTTAGCAATAATCGGTGGTGAGTGGTTGATAAACTCTATTGATTTCAGATCCGTCATGAGTTTATTACAGTGGAATCGGTGCCAAGTCAACAAAAAGGCTGCCACTCACAAAGTTTGGAGACTGTAAATGAAGACCAGACAAAACTAAATCTACTGTACTACACACATGCACACACAGATACATGCACACAGCTGCACATAAACACCTGAATTATTGATTTCAGTGTTTGATTAGATTTACTTATTGGCTGGGGCACGAGAAGCACTCTGAAAAATTGATGGATTTTTTGAGATAAACATGCAAACTAATAAGAAATCTTCAGCCATGCCTATTCAATAATTCACTAAATTTACATATTATTATTGGCATATCTCATTACCCTGGACCAAGACACACTTATATATTCCAAAATTTTATTAGTGGGGTATTCTGTTGCATAAATTAACATGAATAATGAAGGACAAGAGGTTCTTTAAAGTTGTGATTCAAAGAAATCCCTCATTTAGGAACATAAGAGAAAAATGCCTTTGTGTGGTCAAACAGGCCACAGAATCCTTAACAACTGAATTATTTACATGTATTTACTGTTGCTGTGACTAAAAATAAACTCAATAAAGTCTAGAATGTGTCATGTTTGGTTAGTTATTGTTCTGCATGAGCGTTTCAGTTTTTATAAAGAAGTGAAGATGTCACCAATCCACCCTAACTGGTTCCCTATGTTCCCTCAGAAATTATTATTTTTAATACTGAAGTATTTAATACTTCAATAACATTACAATTTTTATGGTATTATTATTGTGCCAGTCCTTTGTTTTCAGTAAGTAGTGTGTGGTGTTTTTATGAACACAGATGTTTAAAAAAAAAAATACAAGCATGTTCATGCAACTGCATCATTATGTACAGTACTAAGGTAAGCCACTTTAAATTCCTACTAGACAATTCAAGCTACAGTTCCTTCATTATGAATGAACATGGACACTGTAGTTTATTCTGAATCCTGCATACACTGTCCTGCTGCTGTAAATACTATATAATGTAAATTAATCCACAGCTGAAAATAGTCCCCAACAAACATTCTATTCACTCCTGCTTAGGCAAAGATGGCAACTGCTGTAGCCTCAAAATGCATTAAAAACATAATAAAAAATGTATGATGAAACTGAGACTAGCAAAATGTTTTTAGTTGTTGTTGACTAAAACTACGACCAAAACTAAATCAAAACCAGCTGCCAAAATTAAGATTGTTAAAGTAACCGAAACATGTAGGTAATATGCACATCATGCAGAGATTTGCTGCTGTTTCCACTTTTTTTCAGCCCAACCCGAACCTGGCTTGGTGGTCCTCATTTCAACAAAGGCAGTAAAAACCATGTGGTGTGGCCAACAGCGGCCGCCATCTCAGCTCAACCTGAACCTGCAAAAATTAAGTTCCTCATCTGGATCTGGAGATAATAAATGTGCAGCTCTCACAAGATGCTCTGAATAATTATCTGTGAGGTGCACTCACCGAAAAATTCAATGATTATGGCATCTGTTAATGGCATTTTCAATATTTTCTTTACAGTCCCCACCATAATCGCAGTCAAACCAATAACCGGTTTGCTTTGCAGGGCCAGAGTCTGTTGCAGTGGCTTGCATCATTGTCAGGTCATACATCACTGATTTGTTTTAGTCAGATGGGTCAGATATCTGAAAGTGACATTTAGCCAAGTCAGAACAGAATTTCAGATGTCTCCAGTTCTAATACTGTGAATAGTCAAGCAAAGACATGACTGCAGATTGTAGGTACCTCAACTGGTAATGTTTTTAATTATCATTAAATGGTCACATTGTAATCTAATCCAAATGCATGTGTCTTACAATAAATAGACATCCATAACTTCTAAGTTATGGGATGGCAATCTTTGTCAGTCAGTTGCATTTTGGTCCAGAAATATCTCAATCAGTGCTCGATGGACTGCCATGAAATTTAGTACAGACACTCATGGTTCCCTAAGGATACAATGATGCTGATGAGTCCTACTGTTTTATCTGGCACCAGCAAACACACTTAATATCACTTATTTTACTTTATTCATTATTTTGGTTTATGAGCAAATGCCTGCAAAATTAATGACACTGGCATCAGCCTCAGCTGTATTCTGTATTTGGTGTTGATTAGAAAATGTTAGCATGCTAACACTCTACAGATGGAGATCATGGTAAACATTATACCTGCTAAACATCAGCATGTTAGCATTGTCACCGTGAGCATATCGTTATGATGATGTTAGCATTTAGCTCAAAGATGCTAGCATGGCTTAGACTTGCTTAGAGATAAATTAAAAACAATAAATACCAAAAACTACAGTAAAAATTCTTAATTTGAGCCATTGGTAAGTACTCAAATTATATTTTTTACTGTAGTTTTGAACTAGTCATACTGCAACTTAAAATTAAGATATCATCAACTGCATTTTGACCTTTAAAATCTTTAAAAAAAAAATGTCTTTGGAATTATGACAAATCAGAACTAAAGTGGAGATATTTTGAATTTGTTTAACAACTAGTCTGACATTTGTTATTCTATAATTACTTGAAAACATTAAGATTCCCGTCTGCAGATGTGTAATTAATTTGTCTGTTACCTTTTAAACGCCACACTAATTTGTTGTAAATACTATGCTTTTAATCATTTACTGAGAGTAGGCACACATGTTGTTAAAATGCTGGATTTCACATTTTGAAAAAAAAGAGAAAAAGGAAAATCTACATGTGGAAGACTTAAAATGTTTGTGACCCCCCCCCCCCCCCCTTCACCTTCCAACACCCCCACCCTACCCCCCGTCTTTTATTGAACTTAGACCCAGGATGTAAATGAGAAACAGATGTGTAGGAGGGTGCAGGGGGGCAGAGGAGACATGTTTCCACAAAGACCTTAGGCTTAAAAGAACCAGAAAATCCCCAAACTTGGATCTTTTGGACCTGTTTGTCTGCATGAGGCACCATCCTGGGAAGTCAACAGGGGAAAACAGAGACAGAAACACAGACAGAGAAACTGACATAACAGGCATATGGACAGATGTAAGTACAGTCAGACTAGGAGAGAGCAGTGTGTGTGTGTGTGTGTGTGTGCGTGTCTGCGTGTGTGTGCATAATCCGCCCTGAGAGAGAGGACTGCACGACTCCCAAGAGGCTTATCTTGGTCAGATCCTGTTGCTTGTATGGAAACTCTCAATTCGGTCACATCATTTGTCCAGTGTAAAGTAACCCCTCCACCCACACCACACACACTCTACCACCCCCACCACCAATGACCTGGATTTGACTGGCTGCTGCCTTCGGTATCCACCCACATCGACTTTGACGGGACCCACTGGCTGTTGGATGTTGTAGCTGAGAGGGAAATAACTTTTAAACTAATATACTATTATAAATGTTACTCAATAAAGATAGAAACAGAATTCTTATAAGCAGGAGGAGAAAATAGAAGCAGCATAAGCATAATACCAGTTGTAGCATTAGAAATCACATTAGGAGTAACAGTAATGACAGTGGAAACAGTAATGAGTCGTAGCAGCAGCAGTAGTAATAGTACTACAGTGATTATGGTATTAGCTGTAGTAGTAGTACTCATAGGAACAGTACTATGATTTTGTGAGGTGCAAAATGACGTGAAGTTATCTTGATTCAATTTTGATAAAATAATCTCACCTCCATCTTAGTGTCTGTACTGGAGCTTTCAGCCAAACCACATGATGCTCATCAAAAGACTGAGTTTGGTCAATTGTTCTTAGCCCGTGGATGTTCTAATTTCCATCTAACTATCTATCTATCTCTGTTACATACAGTATGTAAATATCTACCCGAGAAATGCAGATTAACCTTCCCTACATATCTAACTGATGGATAGTTTTTGCATATGATGTTTTCGGAACTGTTTTCAGTTAAGAATTACTGACGCTAATTCATAAATGCTTATTCTCCAGTTGGTATACACATATTTTTTTGATTACTGAACATGAGTTAGAAATCACTCATGGAGCATAAATAACCTTTTAAACTGCAAAACGTATGAAAAATGGAAAACTCATATCTGTAACTGAGTGAAGTATCACTGTGTAGTAACAATTATTTCAGTTTATTCATGGTGCGTGTGTTTGTGTGTAATGATGGAGTTGGTGTTGACACCAGCATCTCAGGGGAGAAGCTGTAGACATCAAAAGGTCGTTTACTTCTTCAACATACATCGAGGATGTCATTAAACATTACATTATCACATGTACCGTAAACCACCAGATCACCTGCTTTAGTTAAACCTTTCCTTCTTCTAACAACTTCCTCCCGTCATCACAGACTTGCGTTGATCCCTAATCTGAAAACAAATGCTCGACCTGCTTTGTAATTGGGTAAGAACAGCCAGGAACAAGAAGCTGTGAGATATTTCTGGTCCCAGGAGTGACAGATGTGATTTGGTGGTTGACATGTAATGCGGCCCCCCACAACCCATCCCATCCCAGCTACCAGCCTAATAACAAGCCTATTACCTTTAATGCCAGCCTGTCTTCATACCTTTTAACTTGCTGGTTGTGATCACTTAGTACAGTTTGGCCAAAGGCATTTACATTGTATTTACATTTTGGGTGTTTATCCTCAAATAACAGCAATAGAACAAGAAACTCCCATTAGTAGATCACCATCATCACAAAACCACCGAGGGCGCAGTGATCAGAGCCACAGGATCCTGACAGACACACACTTGAGCCGCCAATGTGTGTGACAAAGAAATGCTTGTTTTGTAATAAGAAATAAGAAGAAAAACACAGTAAAGTGGAGTCAGCGTTGGCTAATAAAGGCTCTGGTCAGGCCTGGTCCTCCTCTACCACCACCTCTCCCATCAGGTCAGGGTGAGAGGGAAAGCACAGAAGGACAACTGAGTTTCCAAATAATATATTCATTTTGGGCTTTCACCAAGCGTTTCTTTTTGAGTCACTTCAGCAGTTGACTGGGAGAATGTGAAGATTCTGAGGAGTAGCTCATCCAATTTGAAAAAAATAATAATAATAATAAAAAGTAATAATAATTATGATTTGGTAGTAAAAGTATACAGCCATATTTGTGTTTAGAAGGAAAATAAACTAACAAACAGCATAACAAATGTGTGTGAGGCTGATCTTTAATAAATCTATTGTCACAATAGACATGCCTCCCACCAACCTGAACACCACATGCTGAAACTCATGCTGAGTTCTTGAAAGCGAGTTGCAATGTCAAAATTGATATCTAAAATTTACTCAGTCTTGTATGAAAAAAAGTTCTTCTAATAATATTATATAATCAACAGCTTTAAATAATTTACAGTTTCAAAATAATGCTGATGAGAGGGAGCCTAAGCTGGGTCAGACAAAAAAGTTTTGGAACCACTGGCTTGGCCTATAAAATGTTAGAAGAAAGTCAAAAACTCCCCTTTCAAGTTTCCAGATTTCAAAGAAACATCCTCAGTTTGCGTGTTTTGACTAACTGAGAGTCCAAAACCCAAAGATATAGAATTTGATAAAACAGAGAAAATCAGCAAATCCAGTGAATGTTTGCCATTTTTGCCTGATTAATCAAAATCTATTGTTGTGAATTCATTTTCTGTCAGTCCTATAGCTTATTATTCAACTTCATCATTTGAGCAGTACATCCATCTCATTAGGCATAGAACATATATCCAGAGAGTTGCTCTGAAATAAAAACATTTTAGAGAACATATGGGATATATGATGGGGCAGCTGTGGCTCACACTGCAGACAGGGTTGTTCTTTAATTGCAGGGTTGGTGGTTTAAGTGCTGGCAACCCCTGTCCACTTATCAAAGCGTCTTTGAGCAAGCCACAGAACCCTAAATTACCCCCCGTGACTGGACCAGCACCGTGCATGACAGCTCAGTTCTACATGGATGTGTGTGAGTTGGATATATATACAGCAGGGGTGGCGCAAAGATACTGCCACTTTCAGAGTACTACATATACTGTATGTGCTACAAGTAAGTGTCAATGGTAGAGCTGTAAAACACACAAAACCTTAGCCAACAGCTTGTAGCATGCACATTTAATATCTTCAGTCTGTACAGAGCAGCATTTTGCTTCTTTTGATCCCACTTTTCTCAAATGGCAAAAATCTTGAATCCTGAATCCTGAATCACCAGCACATTTCTCTTATAAACAGTCTTTATCACACTGTGTCCCTCTGAATGGACAGTAAATTATGTCAAAATCAACCAGTGTAACTTACAGAATATTATGCTGCATATACTATGTGCTCAGAGCAAAGAAACAGTAATATATATGGTTAAGGTTTGACAGAAACTGTGTGCAAATCAAGCCCTTGCTGTCAGCCTGTCGTTACTGTGAATTGAAGCTTCTGACAGGCCAGGAAAACATGTTCCCACATAACTTCAGTGTAATCACAAATCAAAACACTCCAAAGACATAGAAGCCGCTGTTGTTCCTGCCTCTGTGCGTGTGTATGTATGATTACATTTTGTGTTTTTTCAGCAACAGGATTCGTCAAACTCCTCACTTTTTGCATTTCTCTTGCAGTTCTTTTTTTATGATGAGTAATTTCAGAGACTTCATTATAGTGTGCATTGAAACAATATCTGGCACAGGTCTTCATCAGCCCATCATTTATTCATTGACATGGATTTTTCAAGCAGTGGCTCACCTCTCTCTGAGCAGATGCTGAGTACCATCTCAAGCCGCCTTGATCGTAAGAGACACTGGACCTGATGTTGCCCATTTGAAAAATAAATTCTCTATCCACGTCGACCCTACGCTGTGAGTTACTGGCTTGAGGGGCATTTAATTAAATCAAAAACTTATCACTCAAATTTTAATTATGCTGCCACATCTCCCAGGTTCACTTATGACTTAGTGCCATCTAGAGGCCGAGCTGGCTACAACCCAAAACACAGACTTTACAGGAGAACGTAGCATTAGTCTTCATTATGTACAATACAGCTTGTAATGACTGTTTGAATACACTGGATGATTATAAATTTCTTTATGCCCTAACAGAAAGAGACCAATGATTAAAGGGGCAAAAACAGGATATTAATGGACACATAAAGTTCATTTTTCATCTGAATTTTGTTGTCCTTCTGTGTACTGTTTGCTGTTATAACAATTTTAACAAATAATGTCAGGGTCTGCAGGTATAGCTTCTGAAGCAGTCAGTCATTCTGCTTGCTTTAACAACCATAAAGCCCCCCACCACTTAAAAATGTGTCCTGCTCATTGTTACTTCATGTGATTGCTTTCACTGTGCAGAGTTTCCACATGTATCTGCTGAAAATTGAAAGTTTCTCTGTGCTCAACTTAAAGCTCAGTTTAACATGTGTTTGTATGAGGGTAAGTTTTTTGCATCACAAGCAGTTTGGAACCAGTGTGGTCCAGTGTGCCATCAACAGTGTAAAGATGCTCCATTACAAGAAAAATTACACTCAAGTAAAGTATTACCAGAAAAATGCATTTCTGTTTTCTTTTTCCCTTTGTTTCTTTGTAACTGCCTTTCCATCCCTCATTATTTTTATTTACAGGAATCTTGTTTATCTGGTCTTGTGTTTTTTTTGGGAGTGGGAAACTTTTAGCTTCCCACATCTTTTGCACAGGCTTTTGTTTGCTTGTAATTTGTGTATATATGAATATAAAGAGTTGTTGTTTGTAAGTCTGTATGTGTATGTGAATGTCTTTGTGCAGATAAAGTATAATATCCTTATTATGGCTGTAGTTCTTATGTGCAAGTAATAAAAAAAAAACATCAGAAGTACTTTGTTATGCAGACAAACAAACCCTGTGATTGTTATATTATATAATATATTATTGGATTATTGTCAGCATTCCAAGTGGAGGTAGCACATAGTTGGTTGAGTTGGACCAAATACTGTTGGGTAGTTTACTCTGTTAAGTGTCAAACTCATCAAATTTTTTGTAAAATCTTAATCAATCTGCTAAATTCATTAGTACTGTCAAAATATATTAAGTATCTAAAGTAACAGTAATGAAGTATTAACATTACTGATACATTTACATGTCTGTGGTCAATATGGAACTAGTTTTAACTACTGTATATACTACAGGGTAGTTTAATCTATAGAAGGGAATCATGTTTTTCAAGATTGTCATATGCTTTGCATTAAAAAAAAATCCTAATTTGAAAAGCAACCACAGCTCTCAGATAAATGTAGTGGAGTAAAAATACAATATTTATCTGTGACATGTAGTGCAGTACAAGTATAAAGTAACATGAAATGTAAGCACTGGACCTAGTATGGTACAGGTACCTAAAACTTGTATGTAGGTACTGTACAGTACTTGACTAAATGTACTTAGTTACCTTCCACCACTGGGTTCTTCTTTATATTGTTATAGGCAGAAGTGTCTGCATTATGAATGCATGACGAGGACGTAACAGTTAGTGGTGACCACTGTATAAAGTGCTAATGCAGATATACTCTGTGCAGGATAAATACATGAAACAGACTCTTAATAACATCTTCAAAAGACCTCATGGTCCTGTCCTTGAACTGTTCCTGTCTGATCCCTTCTCTAGTTTGTTGTTTTAGATCCCCAGTTAAAAAAACAGCCCCAGCTATGAGAACAGGCGGTCAGGAAGCTGAGAGGTGGTTCCTGAGTTTTGGGTGACTTACTCTCACGCAACACATGTGGCGGCTGGTCCCTGGGAGGCAGAGGGGTCCTCCCCTGCAGGTCAGGTTACCCAGAGCAGCCAAGGGCTAACCACTACCATCTGGCCTCACCTTCCATGTTCACTGCCGCTCCAGGTCTCAATAGCTTCCACATGGCGTCCCACCATCTCAGACATAACCCCTACATCACCCAAACACACAGAGATACACGTTCATAAATCTGATGCACACACACAAGGTACATTCACATGCTATGCACACATTACACATACACTTTGCACATATCTCTGCACATATGAACACACAAAAACACAAGCATTGGATACCCATGTGCACAACACACACAAAAATGTGACTGTAAAATAATCTTAACTTAATCTATGAAGCACTATAAACTATAATGACAAGATGCTTTAGAGAAGGGACAAAAGAAAGCAAAAAAGAAGAGATGAACAATGGACTTGAAAACGTGTACAAATCACAAAATACAAAGATGTAAGATCAAGAAAGTCAAAAGAAATGAACTAATTCTAAGATTATTTTCTTCAAGTGTGCATGAAATACATGTATGAAATACGTAAAAATATAAATACATACATGTACATTCCACACAAGCAAGCAAGCACCCACAGCACATGTGCTTACTGTACAGACAGTATATAAACGCAGATATGCACTCACACTAACATGCACACCCATATTCATTCAGAAGTAAGACTACAAAAAAATGAAACCACATGCATGTACATATACACACATATGCCAGTGCACACACACACACACGCACACACGTGGGCTCACACAACTGCACAGATTTGAATGGGGGGTGGGGAGTGAGGGGCTTTAATCAAGAAATTCACCTCCAGGGGTTTCATGTAAGCAGGACTGGACGCTGCTCTTCTCCCTGCTTCACACAATGAATCACTGACACAGCCGGTGCTTGAAAGCCTCAATCCACTGTCAATAAAGCTAATGCTATCACAGGTTCCCTGTGTGCAGTGTAATCTATTATATGGTTTTACACACAGCACGTGGAGAAAAATCATAAAACAGCGTTTGAGATGAAAAATACCATCACCAATTACACTGAATCCACATAAATAACAACACTGCAATACATGTATTCTGAGGCTGCTTCTACTAAATCTAGATGTAAATAAAAATATATCGGCAGACAGAGTGCTTAGGGGAGAGGATGATATACAAGAAGCCATGAGTTTATTTGACCTCAAATTAGCACCAGTTCACCCTTAATTTCATACTGAACTTGGTAGTTTTGAGACAGAATATAACATCACTATTGGCCATGCTGCCTGCCTGCATAGGTGGTAGTAACCTTCAAGATTTATGTTTTTTGATGTTGCAGACATCTCTGAAGCCAATCGCTCACTTCTGTTTTTACTGCACTTTTCGTAAATCTACACAGAAACATCATTACCTTTGGACATTCTGCAGATGTGTTCTTTTCTTGTGTGGTAAAACATGCTAACTGTCAGTGCTAAGGTCTTGTAGAAAAAATTACAAATTAGAAGGGCAGCACAACTATTGAACACAAAACACGAATTCAGACAACTCCACCTGTTTTCCAGCCACTGAAGAGAAACATTACTCTGTAAATTTAACATAATAATAGGTTGAACAGTGAAATTCAAACATTAGCGACACTCGTGACAGGCTTAATTAAAAAGGGACAAAAGGGAAGCCAATTTCATTTTGTATAATACAATATACAGTACAGTACATATCAAGTAAATATCAGAGCAAGCACTAAATGGAGAGATCATTCAAATCATTACAACTGATTATAATTTATTTATTTTTTTTAATTATTTAACCAGGATGGTGAAAAGAATGGATGGATTCATTAACAGGACAATCATGACCAAAAAGGAATCAAATATTATGAGGTACAACATACCTAACTACGTAGAGCAGTTAATCACCTTTGCACAGGTAAGAAAACGATCATTAGGAAATAGATAACTTAGATGTACTGTAAGCTATGTGCTGCATAATAAAAAAAAAAAGCTGTTTGCTGCTGAACATGTAAAACATTCTATTTTTCTCACATAATTAGTTATAAGCTAATTTATTGTTGTGTTTTAACCAGTGAGGTGGGGAAATAAGCAGAAAGGAAACATGATTATTAGAAAACATTACAGATGATGACCTTCATGTACTGTATATGTGTACGAGAGATGCATACACTACAGCATGAGATTAAATAAATTTGCAAACCATGAGAAATGTTGCTATACTATTTATATATTCAGGTAGGTTCCCTTTAATATCTTGGATACAGTACAGTATGTGACAAATCACTGAGAATTACCATTACATGGTAATATCGGATGCACAGTCGCAGAAAAAGTAGGGTTTTTTTAAACACTTTTTGTTCTTTGAAAAGCTGACACATTCATTTGTTTAGCATTCTGTGGAATTTTATGCTTTTTATTAGAAGATGTTTAGTAGAGAGATGACAGGAAATGAGGGGGAAGAGAGATGAGCACTATGCAACAAAGGTCATCAGGAGGATTAAAACCAGGGACACTGCGGTTCGTAATCAGCACCTAAACCCATAGACCGCCACCACCACCAAGTTAACCACACACAAATCTCCACATGTGATTATCGTGATAACATTTTTTCAGTTGTTTAAAATATTTAACGCATCAAAACATATATTAATATTGTGACATAAAACTGTAAATGCCTCCCACTGCCCTAGTATGAGGTCCTGTTGACCTGATGTGACTCTGTTTCTTGTTTACCAAAAGTGAATGAGACATCAGATATTTTTAAATCAGATCAGTCATCCCGTGTATACTCACGGTCAGACTCTACATATGAGACGTGAAAAACGTACCACTGCAGCTTTAAAGACGAGCACCCTGGATAAATTATCTTTAGCACACCACTGCACCTGTGACATACAAATAATTTGCTTCTCATAGGTTTACATTGCAGAGAACAAAAGCATCTGTGGCACTGGGTGACAACTTATCTGCCCCAGCGGAAACAGGAACAACACGCTCTGTCTCAGCGGTAATCTTTGATCAGTTGAAACGCTTTCTGTGATAAACATTGACTCGATCCCCATGGGCAATCACTCTATAGTGCTGGCATCATGGGAGGTAATGTATGCATAGACATGTTGAATTCGCCTCAGGCTCTAATACACACATGCAAACTCACACACACAGTATACACACAGAGAGATGAATTGCTACGCCACCTAGAATAAATACATATCAGCTACAGTGAGCTGAGGCGCTTTGCTTTTTCCTATTAATCCTCAGCATGGTGATTTATTGCAGTGTGCTTGTCAACAGCCATATAGTCCCCTGGAACTGTGGCCAGCCGGGAGAAATAGTGGAGTTTAAGACTAAGGCCCAGCAGCTGCCCTGTAGTCTATTTATGTGCATTCTGGTCCACACTGAGGGTGAATATATGGGTTGGTTGAACAACAACATTTTGTGCTAAGAGGAATGGGGGTGTAAAATAATCTATTCATCATAATCCAACTTTTAAACTGATGTCTTCCCAGATGTCGCTGCTGTAGAGATTTGCATTGACTAAGGTGAAAGGCCTGGACGCTCAGCAATCAGTTCTGTGCAGGAGAGTGAATACTAAAGGGCCTCCTGTAAGTTATTTTTATACAGCGTATGCATGGCAGCGGGTATTCAGCTGCGAGTCTTAACTCATTCATTTAATTAATGCTATTCCACTGAAAAACACAGAGGTGCAGTGCAGCAGTGTAGGAGTCTTATTAAATGGCACCATCTAGTGGTTGTTAATATACTATGGTCCTTTATTCTTTACCCTTTAAGGGGTAAAATTGGTAATACATTGCAATGAGCAAGGGCACTGTAGTTTATACATACACTTGATAAGAAGTATGTGAGTGTCTTTCTAATTCCAAAAAACATTTCCAATTTGAGGACTAGGCAAACTGCTGTCAGTGTTCACTGTTCCCTGTATATAGTCCCATAAGCTAACTCCGTAGTGGTCAGGAAGTTGAAGTTTTTAGCATTTACAGACTTGTGTTGTGTCGTATGACTCATTTTCACAGCTAGTTAGTATAATGTACTTCCCATGGATGTTACCTATTTTGTTCCACTGTTGAATTTTTTTGAGGGCACTACATTGCATACATGTTAAACTCAGAATTCAGACACTAATAAAATGGCAGATGGTCAATAAAATGCACTTTATAGTAAATAAGCAGTGTTAGCCCATGTGTTATATGATCAAAAGTTCTGGGATAGCTACTAAATGACCTTGCAGCGAGATTGTTTTATCAACTGCTGTTTCCAGTATCAAGAATGAACTTTAAACCTCAATTCGATCCATCATTTTGACTCATTTTATTGTGAATTTTGACACAGTCACAATACACGACTTAGAAAACCCATGGACCAGAGCACCTTTTTCATACCGTGGACACCAAGGACACTTTGACTTGATAGTTACAAACATAAAATAAGGCCACTCCACTTTAAAGCGTATTGTACGTTTGAGAGAAGACAGCGGCTTTCTTCGACTCCACAGTGGCAGAGGACCTTTGGGGGACTCTGAGGAGCGCAAACTAAAAGGTCTACAGATCTCACATGTCACATAGGACTGACACTGTAGGCGCTGAATTCCATAGATGTTACAGAAAATTACTGAAGCTCGTTCATTTTCTGCAATTTTCCACATTATAGTAATAACACGGTTATGACATAGAATTACAACGGCATAGTATAACAAATTTTATGTGCATCTTAACTGGTGCCTGCCTACACACTAGCCTGAGCACACAGGACACATATACACATTTTAATGACAATTTCACTTCACTGATGACTGAAATTATTCTGTATATTTTAAATAAATGATAATTGTAGTGATCTACAGCTAGATGGCGCTGTGAGGCTGTATTTTCAAAGAAACCCCCCCCCCTCCTCCTCCTCTCCACCCCAAAACAAACCCATCTGGCGGTCTCCTCTCCACCTCCCTATTTTATTTAGCTCCTCTCTGTCACCATCTCTCTTCTTCACCTCCACACCTTCCAACCCTCGTCATCCCTCCTCCTATCTCTCCAACTCTCCTTCCCCATAACCTCCTCCTCTCTCCTCCAATCTCTATCTATCTCAGTGCTTCTCCATCATCTCATCTCTCCCTCTCTATGCTTACATCCATCTTTGTCTCTCCCTCGCTACTAACCCCCATCACCGTCTCCACGGCTCCGCTCTGTCCTCTACTGAGTGGCCACAGCCTGGGTTTCGCCTCCAGAGGTCAGTAGCTGCATCAGGCTTCCCGACGCCGGCCGGTTCACCCCAGTGGCCCAGTTGAAAAAAATTCTTCAGGAAAACAAAGCAATGGGAGCAGATTTAGTGATTTCATTGAAGCATTCAAAGCCCCAACATTTCCATGTGTTTCTACATATCTATACTGCTCTGTAGTTTACAATACCTTATACCCCTACCTACCATTAAATAATCCCTGTGTCAAATCAAGGCTGTCACAGTGAATTTCTGAATTTGTCAATGAAATTATCATAATAGTTGATGATTAATTTTCTTTTAATCTGCTAATTGATTCATCTGTTGATTGTTGCAGTTCTAGCTGAATCTCTCATTACAGTGTTCACACAGTTGCAGCTGGTGGTTAAGAAGCTGGAACCAGAACATTTGAAACAAACCTGCCAGCCAATCAGAAACACATATTTTCCATTGCCATGGTATAAAATAAGGGTTAATAACCATACAATTTACTTGGAGCAGGAACACAACCATGTGTAGTGCTAGTCGTAAAGTGTCCATCATACTTGTTCTTTAAAAAGATATTTGCTAATTTCAATCACAATTTTGCCAATTTTAGGTGCTATTTTATTTATTAAAGCAAAGTTCTTGTACAGGTGAACATTTTAGCCATGATTTTAGACGATTTTAGATTTTGACTTCCTTTGGTAAATACAGAAAGGGTTTGTCAAAAAATATGGATTTGATTTTTTAGTAACTTCAACTTTTTAGATGCCGAATAATGAATTTGACAACTTGTGTTTTCCAAAGTAATTATATTGTGTACTAGAGATAAGCTCAGGCGCAGGTTTTATGAATGAGTGTTCTTTTTAAGGCCAGAGAGGTAAGTAGAGGACAAAAAGACTGCCACCTTCCTTCATTTCCCACCGCCCAGATTGTTTCTATTTCTGTCGTCAGACGCTCATCTGTTTCCTCAGGGATTATCAAACTGGATCAAATCCCATCTAATCTCCCCCGGCCTACACAGGGTGGACAACAACATGAACTTCTCTCTAAATGGACCCAGCATGCAGTGAGATGTTATAGTTCTAGAGTTATATTTCTCTAAAAAGCACACAGTTTTCAAGAAACTGCTAAAGTAAATGGATTAATTAAAAATTGGAATTCTTAATTGAGATATTAGAGGATTTCTTTTTCCAGTTGTGTCAAACTAGAATCCTTCAAAAAGGACAGAGCAAAAGAAATCAGACAACTTATTCAGCTTTTTTTTTTTTAACGAAAACACATCTTTGTTGAAACATGGAAAACACTCATTTTCACAGCGTTACTACAGCCATGAAATAAGTAAGAAAAATTACACTATGAATCATTATTCGCTTCAGAACTCACTCTGCAATGTATTCCAGCGGTGTCCAGGAACTGGAATCTGCGTCAGGCATGAACTTCCTGTTCATCGGCGTATCCAAGGTAACCCTGCCAAATTAAGCCAGATGACAATCACGGTGAGTGAAGCAGAGTCTGGGAGGCACAGAGGAAGGGGAGCTGGCAGACTGCAGCATCTCCACACATACAAAGCACTGTCCACGTGCACTGTCCCTGTGTAATATGCTTTTAAGCAACATTACATATTTCCCTATGTGCTGAATGTACCGTAGTATTTTTGGGGAATCATAATTCATGATGATGTATAAGATTTGTGCTGTGCACAAATTCAGGTACAAGAACATACTGTTCTTTAAGCAGTATATGGATGCAGAGAGATTGAAATATATATTTACTAATGTTCTTTCATGCTTTTCTGTGACAGACATCATTCGGCCACAGGGGTTTTCTAACTGTAATGGGCACGTGAATTAGTCATTGGCCACTGATATGGCCACTTATCAATAGGGTCAACAGTTAGAGCTGCAGCAGAAGGCCGGACAACGCAGCTCATGGAGGCAGTTAAGGTACTATAAAAACCCTTAGTGCTCGACTAAGGTCATTTGTGTTGAATATCACACTGTTCCTCTGAGCCATAGTTCTGTTAATTCTGAACAGACAGAAACATCCATCCGGCACTACTCTGAAAAACTGTGTTCATCTGTTATCTGGCTTTTGTCTGTCTTTGAATTGCCATGTGCTGCCTTTTGTCTGAATGGTGTTTTATGAATACACTTGTCTTGCCCTTTGCAGGAATACACTATACTTCTATACAGAGTTGGTATACGATGAACAGCACAAGGGGGTTGGGGGATGGAGGCTGTAACAGAAACGCAAGTCATGGGGCTAATGCTGAACAGATGTGACAGCATGCTGGAGAGGCAGTCCTGCCTCATTTTGCTGGAAAATGCAACCAAAGAGAGAGCAGGAGCAAGAAACACCCCTGAAAATCCATTTCTAGCTTTTCACGATGACAGTGCAAAAACATTGGTTTTAAATTCATTGAGCGAACAGACAGGGCGATGATGCAAAGGCTACTGTGCGCATCATTCATCTGAAACAGATCATGTGCATAAGCAGTGATATGTTGGGTGGAAATGGCAGCCTTATCCATCTTCTATCAATGCAACCTATCTTCACCTCGCACTTATCCGTCGAACACAACAAAGGAGTGTGTAGCACAGCTAATTTTACAACACAATAGCTTTCATCTTCAATCGTTTCCTGGCTGTGTGCAGTGTTGGTGTATTTAAAGCTGCAGTGTGTATGGTTTCTGTGTTACAGTAAATATATGCCACCTCTTTCTACCTAAAGCACAAAATGGGGCTATAAAATAAAAGAACATGTATATTTGTCCTGTTTTGTAATGATGTTCTGATGCTGCATCAGTTGTCTACCAACAAAAAGTAACACAGTGCAAGAGAATAAAACGTGATATCAAACAAGCAGTGAACGAGCGTTTCATAAAATATTTATCAAAACATAATAATCAAAACATTGCTCAGGTGACCATGTACGACATACTGCACAAATAATTCCAACTCGACTGCATCTTCTGGGTATCAACTGGGCCAAACACAAAAAACACAAGACAGATTTTTAAAAAGCTGTTTGGTTACCTTTGTGTGGCTGATAGAGCAGGCAATCTGAGCAATAGTTGTTAAGACTCAGCAAGACTTTGTGGCAAAGTGCTTATTTCAAGGGTCAAGACAGCGATTAATGGATTCTTAGGCGCTCTCTTGACTCTTAAAAAGGATCAAGGAAATTTTGATAGTCAAATACAGATGGACAGAAAACAGGTGAATTATGCTTCAGGTGTGGTTAAGAGGCTTCACTGGATGTTGTGATATGTTTTGCTGTGAGGTTTTAGTTGCCACTGGAATCGAGTGTAACATCTGTGATTCCAAGCTGACTACAGATTCGATCCTCTATTTAAGAGCAAGCTGTGAACTTTACAGAGCCAGCTTCAAGCCTACAGGAGGTATGAATTTGAAACTCAAAATATAGGTTTTTGGTTGACTATTCCTTTAAAACCCCTTCCTGTGTCCCATTCGTCACACACCATGGTTTACATGTGCCACTGGAGCACTGTACTCACTGACTTCACAGCTAAATCATGACCAAGTGTGTCCACACCACACTTCACTGCAGTACTTACGGAAGTATGGCCACAGCAGCGGAGTCCGATGGCATCCCGCTGTTTTTTGCTGCTAGACTCTGACACAGCTGGTGGACAGCAGCTTTGGCCATGCCATAGCCTACCATGCCTGGAGATTACAGACAGAAAATTTCTCTTAGTGTCCTGGAGAAAATTCAGTTCGCAAAGGCAGCGCACACACAACATCAAATGCATCGCACGCTGTGCCAGGGAGTGGTTGACATTGATTTAGTAGAGAGAGGTCAAGTGGACAGGCATCACTGAATCTATGGAAGGAACATCTTCAGACTTCAAAAACTGGAGTAGTATCAACATTAAATGCAACCCAGGCAACCCACACTGGGGTTTAAATAAATCACACACAATTTACTACATACAAAACATTCCGAACCACATATTCTCTTTTCTGTCGGTTTTCCCACTTAATCTGTCCATGAACCCAGCCTTTTATAACTTGAGGGACTGTTTTGTAGCTTCAGCATCTGGAAGCAGTAAGTGCCTTTCCAAAGAATGCTAAGCATCTGTTTCCCCCCTAAACCAATCTTGTGACAGGCTTACAAAGAACTGACCAATGGAACAAGGGGTGGTGACATGACTTTTCCTTCAAGCTTTTGTTTTTCTCTGAGGGCAAAGTCAAGATAATTCAGAGGGAAGCACGAGTAAGGGGTACCAGTCAGACAGAAGTCTAAAAATAGTAGATAGTGGTCAAAAGTTGTAGTTTTTGCTAAACGTATCCATGATCAGGATTTTCTTGCATCACCTATTAGAGTGTGTGTGAACCGCATCACAAACATGACTTAGAGAGAGGGGAAAATATTGATTATTGGTGCACTTCTGACTTTAATCCTCATCTAATGTGTGTTAAAACAAATAAGTAGTCAGTAATATTGGGCTGGGTTGTGATACACCCAAAAGTTGCATGTTATCTTTTGCATATCTTGGAGGATAATAACATATCAGGAAAAAAAAAAAAACCAACACAAGTCACATGAAGAAAAATGGAGAACTCAAGCAGAAGTCAGGGTTCAATCTGTGTTCAAAATCCTAACTCTGAGGTCAAGATTATTACAAACTCATTCACATGGTGGACACGGACATAGTCTAACAGAACAGTAATCAGTTCAGGATATGAAACATGTTTTTGCTCACCGGCCCGAACATCTGGTCAGTCTCAGAATCATCTCCCATTTTCACCACTTTAGAGGGTATTTTGAAGAGACTGAAGAAAAATGTTCTTTCATAAAACCTAGATCAACAACGTTCAACGCTTTTCTGTTTCCACTGCACAGATGATCTGGATTTGTCCAGCGCTTATTAACTTTTCACTCACTTTGTTTGATCACAGCAGGAAGAGGAAATCCACCTGTCAATGCTGTTTGTTATATCTCCTAATTTGGCTCTTGATGTTGACTCACATTTAATTAGACCTCCCAGAAATGGGTTTGTGGAAACTGAGATGGTAAGTTTCACACTTCTTTTGTGTTTAAAATACAAGTCCCAAGAGAACAATAGCTATAAGGCGCTTCAGTCTTTTTCAGTGTCTCACAGCTAACACACTCTGTCCATGTGGATAATGCGTGAGCTGCCACAACTGCTGAGTCATTCTCTTGCTAAGTCTGCAGCCAGTGAGCCTCTGGGCTCTGTGCTGACTGCTGAGCCAGGGTTTTACATTGTTGTAGAGTCGGATCTCAGCACATCACTTGGTTGGCTTAAATACAGGGGAAGCAGGACATCACATGGCACCACACCAAAGCCTCTAGGTCACAGAGGCTGACGAGTCGGGCTGGAGTCACAAGGAGTCACATGGTAATAATGTGTCAGACTTGAGTTAGTTGCTCAAGGACACACAGAGACTAACATGGCTGCTGATGGACAGAACCCGCCATTTTGGGAATTAAACTATGGATTTTTTTGTTTATGAAACAGACTCTAACCACCGAGTCCCACTGCTGCCCATGACCTCATTAGCTATTCTGTTTTTCTCCGCTTGTTTTGTTTCTGGGACCCATTTTATCGACACCTTTTCCCCTCACTGCTGTGATCTGTGTGAGCTTCCCCAAGCCTCTGATCAGTATGTCAATTCCCTGGTCAAAGCCCTGCAGTGCCTTTTATTACCTACATTATTTGAATTGGCTGGTTGGACAACAAAGATGTATGCACAATGTAGTCTCCAATAAGTCAAAGTCTGCCTGGAGCCCTGAGGTGACACATGACCAAACCAGCTCATCATCATGAGAACGGTAAACACAAATGTGTGCCTTACCTCCGGTGCCTGAGAGAGCTGCTTTAGCTCCGGCCAAAGTCAACAGTCCGCCCGGTTTCAGGTGCAGAGCAGCTAGGTGGCTGGAGATGGTGGAGGTCCACACACTCTGTTTCCACATTAGATCTGAGTTTTTGTATAAATCTGAGAGAGACATGGGGAAAAATGATAAAGGAAAGCCTCATTTTCAGTTCTGTGGTATGTGGTATGTGCCAAAAAGTTGAACTGTTTCTAAGGGCAGTACATTATAATGTGACACACTGATTTAACAGGCATGCAAACTCACATTTTAAACTGCCATTTTGTGTTTATAACATGATGTAAAACTAAATACTAAATGGACATTTTAGCTCAGATTATTTCGTCACACTTCTGTCCCTAAAGTCAAGAATACATTTACATCCTCAAATTACAAAATGCAATTTATTGAGCTTGCCTTCAAAATTAACCATGAATTGTCAAAGGGAAATAAGTGGTTGATGATTAATGTTACAACAAACAAAAACTGAACTCTGACCTTTGGAACTACATTTTCCTCCTGCCCATCCTCCTGCCACACAAAAGATGGCATCTACTTTTTGTTCCCCTAGCAACTGGGCCACATCTGCCGTCACCTGCACAAAGAGAGAGATAACTGTTAACATCGTTTTATAAAGCCTCAGGGCTTCCACACAAGATGAATGGCATTAAAATGTCAGCTCACACACCAGATGGAAATTTTTAATGCAGGCTCTGTGCTGCGTTCAGGTCAACAAACAAAAGGGGGACATTTGGATAAAGCATTTACAGGAGCCTCCATGTGATAAATACAGTGATTTTTGAATAACCTTCCAAGTCCAAGTGTGTTGATAAGACAGGATGACAAAAAATTGAGAATATAATAATTACATCAACTGTTGCGTTTTACATGTTTATTGATCTTGGAGTGATCTGTCCAGAGTATACCCTGCCTCCTGTCCAGTGCAAAGGGGGAAAGGCACATGACCCTTATAAGAAATCTTTAGGTAATAGAGGATCTGTCACAAGGTTGTGAACTGACTATTTACACCCATGAAGGCTGCAAAATCTCCTACTTACATGTAACAAAATGTGGACGCTTGTCATCAAAATGGGCAATAGTTCTTTACTTAATTAAGTCGATCAACAGAAAAATAATTGGCACTATGGCGACTTTTTTTTTTTTTTTTTTTAAACTGAACATAAATCCACATTCTCAGGTTCCTGATTCTTTTTTTAATAATCAACAATGAAAATAATCATTTAGTTGCAGCCCTACACGTCTCCGATCAGCCTGGTGCGTGCAACCTTCTTTTCCAATGCGCCCTGAACGCAGCATTAGCCTACACATTTCCTAGAAAAGCAATGCCGAACAAGACATAACAATAAATAAATATAAAACAATAAACAAGTCACATTTCTAGGTTACCGGATTCAAACAAAAGTCAGACTTTAGCTGCCGGTCGTAACAGCTTTACTGGAGTCTGTTAGCTCTACAGCTTGACATGATGTTAGGAAAACATACAACGTGTGATTGGTGTTGCTGTGCGCAGCTCACCTGTTCCGCCTGCTCAGTGAAACAGTCGCTCATCTTCACTATCACGTTTTCATTAGCCTCCTCATTTGCAGCCATGTCGATGCAAGCGACCCACTGTTAATTTCATACACAGGAAAAACAGAGGTACGGTTAGCTTCTTGTGTAGCTCTGCAGAGTGTTAGCATCCGCTGAAGGTTAGCCTCAGCCCTCATCACTCACCCATCCTTTGGATTTGAAATGTTGGACACACGTGGAGCCCAGAGCGCCTTTTCCACCGTACACGATCACCCGGTTTGCAGCCATGTTTCTGCTCTGGTTAGCAGTAAGCGGTGAGTGAGTGAGTGAGCTGTGGCTAAGCTTCACATAAATACAGAGGAGGAAGAGGCGTTTCTCTGGTTGTGCAACAAGTTGGCGGAACTAATGCTGCTTTCAAAGACCGTCGGCAACAAAATGATTTCAAGGTGAAGCAGGCAGTCGAGCGTTTTTTTTTTTTTTTCTGTTTTGACACAATTTGTAAGTCTGAAAAATCCTAGAAACAGGACACGGTATCATTTAATGAGCAATTTTTTTTTATTTTGACAAAGCATCTAACATATTCTGAAATAAGAGTAGATGATAAGTGTAATTTTTATTGTAAAATTGATATCCAGTCCTGCGCAAAGGTTTTAGGCACTAAAATATTTTCAAAGATAATGCTATGAATATATATATATACCCTATATATAACCCTCAACATTTGGTGCGGCCTCCCTTTGCCCCTGAGACAGCACCAGTTCTCCTCAGTACACTTTCTCACAGTTTTACAGGTTGGTTGTTCCAAGCATCTTGGAGAACTTGCCACCGTTCTTCTGTGGATTTGGGCTGTCTCAGTGTCTTCTGCCTCAGTGCCCTCTGTCTGTTAATGTATTCCCAGACTGACTCAGTGATGTTGAGATCGGGACTCTGTGGGGGCCAGATCATCTGCTGCAGGACTCCTTTGTTCTTCTTGTCTGTGAAGATAGTTCTTTATGACTCTGACTGTATATTTGGGCTCTTTGTCGTGCTGCAGAATGAATGTGGGACCAATAAGATGCCTAAAACCTTTACACAGTACTGTGTATTGTACATTGGAGACTAATAAACACCACAAATATCAAAGGCGCCCTCATATCAGCTGATTACTATCAGCTGATTAGTATCAGCTGATTAGTGCCCAACTTCAGTCAGAGGTTACCATGGTGATTTAAAGTGCTTAGTTTCTACTGAGTGAGACATGGATTCAGCTGAGAGACACCCCTTGAACTCAGAGACGGTTGAATGCAGTGATATGAATTATTTGTTTGTGGTGTCAGAAACGTGGAAAATTGAGCAAGCTGGGAAAAAAGCTTTTGCTTTTCAGGTTTTCTCTCTGAAAATAAAAATGTATTGCAATCTATAAAGCAGTTGGATGGTACTCCTGTCATTCAGAGGCTGATGGAGCAACATGTGTATGTGTGTTCGCTTGGGTGGTTACATCATGGCAAGGCAAATTTGCTTATGTTGTGGCAAAAAATGTGTGAGAACAGAAATTTTGATTGCACACCAATGAGCATCACTTCACTTTTTTTTGGTAATACTTTATTATGCAGCCACAACTTAATTTGTGATTTTGTTGTTGTACGAATCAGGCGTTAATAAACACTTACTGGTTCTTACTGGTACAATAGATACAATGGAAGAAAACATGACTGTGGAGAACAAAGTAATAACACCTGAGCAACATTTTAGAATAGCAGTTCTTGTCAAATGGACGCCAGATTTTCTGCTTGGGTGCCCTTACCTAATAACTGTCATGAGCAAAGGGCATAAGCATTTGTTTTTATTGTACATCATCAGTCACTATAAGGAACAGCCCCAGCACTGTAGTCAATACAAGTAAAATAAGCTGTTAGGCTAAATCACCTCTGTGTTTGAATCAGAATAGAGACAATATAGTGCTGACCGGGGACAATGATTCTTTCTTTTTTGCCTTTGTAATTTAAAACAATGGAAATAGTTTGACTCCGGAACAACCTGGGAAGGAATGCATGAGGTGAGCTAAAAAAACAAAAAACAAACAAACAAAAAAAAAAAAGTAAGAATATATGGCTGTACTTTTCCCAGCAATTTAGTTTTCATACAGTGAGCACTAGGTGCTGCTATAAGACTGTGATCCTGATGACACAGCAGTGAGCTACAGCTTCCCATTATTTTTCTGCTGTGCTATCTGTGCTGTGCCAAAGCAGCGAGACATCCAGGCTCTCATGAATAATACAAGCAAGATGGCCTTGGCTCCCCGTCACTATAGTGAAGCCCCCGATCTGTCACACTCACCTGGATATGACACACACTTCTGCTACGGGGAATAAATGCTTGGTTTGTCTAGTCTGACATCCACACACACACACACACCGACTGAAAGAGAGTGTGAGAGAGACACATACACACTTTCTCCAGTGTTGTAAACAAAAGTATTATGCCATCCCTTCGTGCCTGTCTTCCTATCTCCAGCAGAAAAGGTATGAAACACACACACAAACATGCATTTACACACACACACACACACATTTCCTTTAGAGTGTGAGATGAGGAGGAGCTGTTCAGGTGATGGGAGTCAATGAGGCTGACCAACCATGCTTCTCCTCCAGAGCTGGGTGACATACCAAGGAACACACAATAATTATGTTTCGCTGTCTGGTTCCGACCTGGAAGAAATATCCTGCAGGTTTCTGACAGTCGACAAACACAAAATTAGAAGTACAGCATTGCAATCTGTGCCAGGTGGAGTGTCTGTCAGCAGCTCAGCATCTCATGGCTCGAACTGGACACAATAATGACTACGGCAGCAGCGTTTGCTGTTTAAGTAGTGGCTACAGTAGTGATGGTTGCCCAACGATGTCAGCTGATGATTGAAAGGTTGCTGGCTTCAGAGCAGGACTAGGAATTGGAAATATCTGGGGGCATAGATAGGGAAGGTAAATTACACCTTAAACTGGCATAAAAGCCACTATGTGTAAAAATGGAAAATTTTTTGAAAACTTTTGCTCCCCCACTTGTAGCAGCAAATAATCCCCTCATACTGAGAAGACCAGGTTGGAAATCAGCTACTTTTCCCACAAAAACTTGCCAGTACTGTAACGTCACAAACTGTCATTTTTATATTCTGTTTGTGTATGAATCAAACAGTCAAGAAACAAGGTGTTCAGTGAGATCTAGAGGTCCTGGTAGGTGGGCTTTACTTCTACTACCAAATCACAGACTGACATCACTCATCTCAGTTTACTCTCAGAAAGAAAACAAATAATCATATTTCCCCAAATAGTCCACTTAAGAGGCTTGTTGGCCAGTTTCTATGTTGATTGTGGAACAGAGGAATTATTAAATAAAGGAATTCAATCATCACAGAAGCAAAATGTTGGCCATGTCACTATCTACTGCAAACTACTTAGAGGCTAAGAAGTGAAGTTTTTTTCTTTGAAATGTAAAATATCTTTGATGAAGTTGGTGTCTAGTTCACATTTCTATTCCATAGTGAAGGTGAGACACAAATGTAGGATTTTCACAGTGGCAATATGTCTGAATGAGACTGGATTCAATGTCATATACACTGTTCGGTGATTGAGGAGAAGATATCACATTCCAGCTTCTGTCCCCGTCATATGAGAAACTCTGACTTTTTCTTTATCTTGGTTTGAAAATGTGACAGCAAGTAAGTACCTCTCCCACCTTCTTTTATCCTCAAGTTTCTCAACTTGAGCATGATTTTAGATGTAAGGCCTGATGTGATGTCTAGACTGCAGCAGCTGCTGGTATTACTGCCCACATCGAAGAACTCCAATAGCTCCCACATATCCAGGATTCAGTGGAAAGCACAAAGTTTTGATTTGTAAGTCAAAAGGGTTTTTTTAATATATATGTCAAGGTTACACATAAGCATTGTTTCATTACTTAAATTATTATATTTCCAGGTGAAGGAGGTCCTAACTACATATTGATTCAAGTCATACAAATACTGAGGAAGAAAAATAAAATGTGTAAATCCACAAAGACTCAACTGTTCGTAACATGAAGGTCATCAAACCATCCAAGGTTTAGCTTTGATTTTATCTCTAACTCTTTTTAGCAATCTTTAGATCCCACAGCAGGAGCCTTCCAGTAAACAAATCCAGTAAAAACCTTCACATAAGTCTGGAAGAGGTTAAATGCAGACCTTAACCTTTAAAAACAGTTTTACATATTTACTTTGCTAAAGTAATTTCATTTCCCAGTATTATTTCACTCTGGTGAGTTGTCTTAACCTTCCTCACCTTACATATAACTATAATGAGTGTTCTTTTACCATAACACCTTTTTAAGTCTTTAATGTGTTGTCCTCTTATTCTGTTGAATAATGTTGATTATGTGCATTTATCTTTGTGGTGCAGCACTTTGTGAAATTTGTTTTCAAAATGACCCTCGAAAATACATGATTACTGTTCTATTTTTCAAGAAGCTGAGCAGTGATACTGCTTTACACAGGTATTCTCTGCATGTTTGAGTGGACTGCTGCTTTCAGAGGGGATTTACACTGTATATAAATTCTGTGGATTAGCCCAATGTATTCATTAAAGGTGTACACATTTTAATCATATATTACATGCTGGACTACTGTTATACTTTATCTCTACCCACTACAAGTATGGTAACGTTTCCAAAAATCTGACTGCCCTTCTTCAAAATGTTTTGCAATTTCCAAGTAAAGTTTTTTATACAGCCAATAAACATAAATTGTCCATGGTATAGCAAAGTGATAGGTAGGTAGTAAAGGTAGAGGATTTGCACGAGCTGTTGATAGACAGAACACACTGTAGCTGTACTGAATGTACTCGCTGTTCACGTGGTTTGAGAAGTTTTGATTGTTTGATATAGTAGAAAGAAACACCTGTGAACTAAATAGTGTGTTCACTTTTCATTGAAAAATGTGATTTCCTGCACAGCCAAATATGTCATGTTTACATTTAGTTTATCTATGTTGAGTATAGGGGACAAAATGCACCGACGTTTTGGATATCCTTTCTCCAGTGTGTAACAGTCATTCATCTTTAGGACAGTAGACATCTTAACATTTCACAGTAGGAAAAGCACAGGCTTAAATAATAAAATTAACCAGGGTCATGGTATTGTGACTCACTGTCACACTGTCATGGCTTACTGAGACTCTTGAATAGAGCAGAGCCATTGTTAATGTTATTAGTAACACCTGTGCTTCTGCCACTGAGACAAGGCTAAATGTCTGCTGTGAAAACGATCTGTTGATTCAACACAAGTGTCAATTAGTTTATCACTAACAGGTGTGTCAAGTGGGCACCTCTGGTAAAGCAGGTGTGTGTTGCATCACTGAAACACTTCTACAATGTGATTTTCCAGCATAAGAATAAAGTTATCCACACTCACTAACTGAATGATGGCAAACAGTCAAAACAGTCATGGACACAGCAAAACAAGGGATTTGGATTCAGACACATTATTCTGTATCCTTTAGGGAACTCCACAATGTACACTTTTTAGATCAGAGGTTGCAGTGTTTCAAAAGTCAAATGCCAGGTGTAAAAAAACAGCGTATTATAAGTGTGATTAATAAAATATACATTAACTAATCAAAGGCAGAGGGAACAGGTGGAGCAAGGAACAACCAACCACCACTTATCAGAAGACCTTAGAGAACTACAGGAGGGCTGTAGTACTTCTTTAATGGAGGCAGGTGTTTGACCATGCAGACCTCTAGAGGTGACCACAAGAGTCTTGAAATAGATTCTGAATTAATGGAGAGCTGCAGTAAAAGAAAATAAAAATTTGACCAATAGACCTTTACGAGAGCCTGGTCAAAATCTTTACAGCAGCTTCCTTGATCCCTTGAAACACCACATCCATCATCTGGATGGAAATGTTTGAGAAAGAGACAAATTTGTTTCTTTTCATTGGGAATCCCTTTACTTACTGCATTATGAATGTGATATGCTGAAATCGATCCCTTAATGCTCTGAAATTATGTTTCAGGGCCCCAAAGTAAAAACAGTATTTCCTGTATCAGACAGTAGCAGATCCAAGGTGAAAACATTTTGGATATACAATTTACTGCATTTGCTCCCTACCATTTCCTGTGGCTGTGAATTAGACCCTGTAAAATCAGTGAGCCGCACTTCCCCTCTTTACCACAAACAAATGTTGTTGGTTGTTGGTCTGGCAGCTACTTTCTATCCAGCCAAATTGTTTAGACTGATTCCCTCAGTTTTGACAGAGGACATAGCTGAATTCCCTCCCCAGGGTCTCTGTCTCTCTCATGGACTTTTGAGACATAAATCCTCTGCAGCTTTTCCATTCATCCCCCGAGTTGTGTCAAGCACCACTCTGTTGCCATTTGAATTCTCAGTTTCATTGTGGCAGTCACCAAATGGGTCCTTGGAGAGTTTCAGTCTGGTGCGAATTTGTTGATTGCAATGCTTTAGAACTTGTAAATGTGTGGGATAGCTTAGTGACTTGGAGTGGTTTCTTAATGGGAGCTAATCAAAGCAGGGTACAGTAAGGGAGGAAAGGGACAGATAACAGCAGCTGGATACATGGGCAGATTATTAAATGGACCTCCTGGGCACCGACCCAGGGGTCCCTCAAGACTATGGGCCCCTTGGACTGTGCCCAGGAAGAAGTCTTCAAAGGATACCACAGAAGGACAAGGAGAAGCACAAACCTCAAACAGACTCAACACAATCTCAAAGATACACAAAAAGACAAAGAGATGAAAAATAAACACAAATAGATGCAAAATAAACACAAAGAGATGCAAATCAGTTATAGAGAGACACAAATCAACTCCAAAGAAATGGAAAACAACAACAAAGAGACACAGTGACAACAAGGGAAAGAAGAGAGTACAGAGACACAAAATGATAACAAAGATTAATAGTCTGTAATCCACATAATGGAAAGCACAAGGATTTTAGCCTTTTATTTATCTGATTTTTACATCATCATTCATCATTTTTCTCCTCCTATTCATAAATTTGTTTTTATAGAAATCCATTCAATTACTGCTCCATCGTGACTTCTAAGTAGATATTAATCTTCAACATGATCTTTTTAAAGCAGGTTTGTTGCAAATCTTGATGTGAAGGACAGAAGAAAATAAAATACATTTCGTCTCACCTCATTCATCTTCAGCCACACCTCTCTATCTGCTGGTTTCAGTATGTAGTGGCGATGTGCCACACCTCCTGTGTTCACAGTGATCTGTTACTTTTTAATTTTGCAAATTAAATGTGCAGTATTGAAACTTTTCTTAGCGTGTCTGAAAATCTGTGTTCTATTTCTTGATCGTCTGATCTTCATGCAGGGGAAAATAATAAAAACGCTTTTCCTTTCCTCGGTCAACACTAGATGTCCCCATGAGCCTTTAATTAAAATGACACTCAGCCCAAGCTCTTAGCATTTCACTCAGCCTGTGCTGTGTTCAGATGATCATAATAAACATGTATTTCATTGTGCCTTTTTTCTTTCAAGACCAAATGATGTAGATGCAAATGAAGAGATTACATGGAGTTTATGCAGAGAAGCAACAGCGCAGATAGACTAATGGGCAGTAAAATACGGAACACCCCAGTTAAATGCAGGGCATCCTGTGGCGTCACAGTGTGATCATACATACCAGTGGCCTGTAGACAAAGTATGAGCTCTGAAAACAAAACCCTGTGTATTGCGGGCCAGGTGATCTAAACAGAGAGGATTATATAGTGAAGCTTGAGGGCTGTAATGTCTCAGATCTCACAGCAGCTCACCCTAAAGTGGATTATGAAACTGATATTGGTGTCAGAAGTTTACTGGAGGGTGAGAGATGGGAGGAAAAGAGGGGCTGGGGGAATCTGCTGGTGGACAGAGGCAGAGACGTCTGCGGCTGATGTAGGATAAAAGTATGGCTTGCCTCCAGTAAGGCTTAAGATCAGCGTTGAGAAGCAATAAAGTGATAGTGTGATACTGTAGTGATGGTGGGAGGGAGAACTGGAAGAGAGGTTTCACTGGAGGGTGAAGCTGTGATTAGAGAAAGGAGGCAAAATCCCCCGGAATCACCAGCATCTGTGCAGGTGCTTACTGAAGTCTTACTTGTGTGTGAGGAAACAATCAAAATGGAGTTTGGGATTCGGGATTGATACATCCGTGCCGTGGATTTTGGACTTGAAGATGGAAAACGAGGAAGGAAGTAGAATGTATTGTAACATACCAGCAGCTGTTACCTTGTCTACACCCTGTAGTTATAATTCATCAATCTTGTTTTAGGAAGTAAAACACAGCACATCACAACATTTCTAAGTGATGAAAGGAATAAAGAATGCTTGTTTTCTTTCTTCAGAGGAGATATAATTTTTAAAAACTGTGATGATTAAAGCAAAGTTTTCTGAGGCACAGTTCAGTCACACAGCCAGATGTTTTGTAAGACACTCCAAGAAGGTAATGTCACATTACTTCCATGCATCTCAAGTTGGAGAGCAAAAGCATGACATTTCTGTCTGCAATGTTTTCAAAACCTTTTGTAGGAAAGTGTTATAATATGGTATTATAACACTTTATAAATATGACTCTCAGCATTTATAACAATGCTGAAGAAGCCACAGACTGCAACAAGGAAATAAACAGTGATATGAATTTTACCAAGCAAAAGATAATAAAGGAACTTATCTTGCAAAGTTTTTCAGCCCGATAAAACACAATTTTATATTTATTTTGATGTTCTGTTCAGAGTCAGAAACAGTAAAAAGATAACACCCTGGATTCTGTCTGAGGTTTGACATTTACAGCCAAATATCACCAGAAATCAACTTTGATGATTCAGGTGTGCCTCATACTACAGTTTCAGCCTTCTTTTTTTTGTTAATCTGAAACTCAGGGACACCGCATTAGTGTCTGTCAGAAATTTAGTGACAGTAACTGCATACAGAACAAGCTGAGAGTCTAAAAACTCAGCAAATTAAATGACAAAAGGAGTCATTAGCTCCTAGAACAACTCATAGAAGTGTTTTCTGATGCAACATCTCTGTAGCAAAGACAATATTGTTTGGTCAACATGGCCAAGTACACTTTATGGCAGAGGGGAGAAACAGAAATCAAAAGAAAACAAAAAATCAAATAAAAAATGCCAGATGTTTTCTTTCTAAATCCCCAGGACAGTGGTCTCCTGTGCTAAGGTCCTATGTTTTGTTGACCCATCCAACCACTTCGACCCCCTTCCTGGGAAGACTTTGTCGCTCTGCAAAAGACTTCCCCTCTTCGCTCCCATCATTATCACTCAACAGCAACATCACTCACTTAAACATAACCATATGTTAGTTTGGGGCACTGATTCTATCATCTACATACCTGTAAGTACAGAAGAAAAAGAAGAACTATTGGAGACACACCTGAAATGCCTGTGTGCAAGGAAGCATTTAGCAGGCAGCAGCAGGTAAATCTGTAATAAACTCACAGTACATTGCCTGCCTACCACCAAATGGCAGATAAAGTTAGCAAATAGCCAGTGAATGCAGTGGTACACTCAGTTTCTTCAGATTCAAATCTCTCACACACAAGTTGGTGGAGACCAAAATCAGAGCTAAAAAGAGAGTGAATATTGAGCTTAGATTAGTCAGGTTTTAAATCCGAATAAACATTAATGTTGGTCTGTGTCTGCTGGAAATAGGCAGCTGTTGGCTACCATAACATGTTCACCACAACAACTTGTGTTTGTGATTCTAGCTTGTTCATCTGCCCCCATGCACTTAAAAAAAATCACTGAATACTGTATTAAAAAGAAACTCAAATAAGCCTGCATTTTTCAAGGATTTGTTTGATTTTGTTTTAATCTAAACTGATGTATGTGTTCAGCAGTGAAGTACAGAGTTGTCTGTTGCTAATTTGTTGCAAATCTTTTGAACTTGTTGCTCAAAAAAGACTGTTGATCATTACTCTTACTCCAGCAGTAGGTCTCAGTGGGTTTACTTCTGAACTTCTGTTTGAATCGGTTAAACTGCGATGATGCTCAGTATTATTCAAAGCACTGATGATTAGTCTATTTAATGATTAAGAAAATACATATTTTATAAAAGCCAAAAGCTGCTGGTTCTGGGTCAGCTCAGAGGACAATAACCATTTATCATAAAAATTATGATTGGTGTAGCAACAAGAAAAACAACAGCTCATTCTAAAAAAAAGTGTCCTTGTTTCAGAATCTGGTATTAAGACCTTTTACAGTATTCCTAAAAAAAATTTGTTTCCAACATAGAAAAATGGCACATGCTGGACTCTGAAGAGGAGAAACTAAGGGCTAAGCATCATTTAAGGCCAATTTATATCTCTGCATTGAACTGACACTGAAGAGACGGTCTGAAAATGTGCAAAACTCACAATTCAGGTCGTCACTTCTGTTGCTTCTTACCAGAGATTCATTTGCTGTAGAGCAAGAACTGCCATGTTCACTTGTAATTAGATCTGATCACAATATGGACAGAACGCAGGCATGCATATAAATCATAGATGTAAGCACAGCAGCGTGATTGGATTGTTCATTAGCCACATAGCACATCCAGACAGTGTTGCACTGTAAGATCAGATCATCCCCATTGCCTCAGGTCTTGAGGCAATGGGGATGATCTGATGTCATATGCAATGATATACCCCAATGAATTACAGAACCTCAAATTTAATAATAAATATAAAAATAATCATTTAAGATCATTGCATTTGACCCAGAAATGCTGTGGCTGATCTGGCTTAAGATAATTTGGCCACTGCCCCTGCTGACAAAAAAAATGTACTGTACCATTGAAACATTTAAAGATGCCCCATATTTATCTGTGTTGATCATTTTTGGCACAATGCTCATTTTGTATGTGTGTATTGTGTTGCTATGTGTGTAGATCCCCTCTGTTACTCAATACAGTAAAATCATGTCGCCTTGTGCTCTGGGACTGTAAATCTTGTTGCAATTTAATGTCTGTAAAGTTATGAACAGCATTTTAATCAGTGTGCATTCTTACATCCATATTATCATGTCTGCCCATATGTGAGATTTCTGTCCATCTTGGTTGTTTCCTTCTTTGTGCTGAGCATCTCATAGAGGCATGAGGCTTGGAAGAACCTCGCAAAGAGGATGTTTCATCCCTTTCCCTTCCTGTCAGAGCTTGGTACTGATCCAAATCGGCTTTCGCACTTCCCTGAATGTCCATTTACCTCCTTCTGTGCACACTGTTAACATTCACTCAAATATTGTACTTAAGTAGGATTTGGAGTTACTTTGCTTTAATTCTAATTTCATGGTATTTTGTACTTCTACCACTACTTTTGAGATGGAAATATTTTTGCTTTTTACTTCATTTTTCTGAATATGTTTATGGTTATAAAGTTTCAATGAAAGTTACAGTTACTAGTTACTTTTTCAGATAAAGATTTTGCATTAAAAATGCAAAAGGTTATGAACTATGATGAATTGTTAAACAACAAATCTTCCCAGCCTGTCTGGGGAGGTGACCCCTTACAAAAATCCATGTTTCAGATATTTATAAATTTTTAGTTAATCCACCAAAAAGACATTTCCCCTCTAAACATCTCTGATTGTTTGAGACCACGGTCAAATTACCCAGAACAGAGATAAGCAAAAAGTCCAAAAAATGTAAGCAAATTTGTGCGTGAGAACCATGTTTTTTCTTCTTTCCTTTCCCATTACTCATCTCACAGTCCCTCAGTTTTATCTTATGACCCTTTGCAGAGGGTCCAAGGATTTTGAATATGATTTTTACTTGTAATGGAGTGTTTTTAGATTGTTTTACTGCTATTTTTACTAAGTAAAGGATGTGAATGCTTAAATTCCTGCTTTTTGGTATGATTTTCCTCGATGACATTTACAATTTTAAAATGTAGCTTCAGTGTAAAATAAACATTCTCTTTACTTCAGTAGATTTAACAGCTTGCTTTGTTTCACCATCCTCAATCATCCTGACAGTTCCTTTTTGACAAGTGTGCAGCAATCTGGACTGCCTGTCACCTGTTTAGCTTGCATCCATATTTTCTGAATCCATATTTATTATCATATTTTCTGCTGTATGTGTTGATTTTAGAGACTTGCTGCATTTACACTTTGCTCTTAATGTGGCCTAATGCCATGATATATAACAACCCCTCTCTGAGGTTGTTGTCTGGGGTGCATTTACTTGTGGTTTATGTTCTTTATATACAGTCAGTGCTACAGCCAAACACAATCCACTCACGGGGGACGTATGATTATGCCAAATGTTAAAGGGATCTGTGAGACTACATTGGTGTACATTCATTTTGCCTGAAAATGTCTCTCATGTGTCTCGTGTTGTGTACATATATTCAAATGTGACTACTTTTGTCTTTAAGATTTTTATTTTGTCATTTTTTTGTCCAGTTGTAACACAAGTCCCAAAACTTACAGAAAATTTCAGTGAACCCATTTTGCCAGAAGATAAAGCTGCACTGAAAAAAAATCAATTAAAGTTTGTCAGGTTTTTTTCTACCAGGGATCTCATTCCTAGACTTGCTTTAAATCTGGACCGTGTCTCTTTGTGTCAAAGACATGTTTCATGTTTTTGTTCCTGCCGAGTCAGATTTTGTTCCACATCCTTTGGGAAACCCTGTTTAGCTAAGAAACACCTCAAAAGGCTACAAAACTTAGTTGTATTATCTACAAAAGGTTTTGATCAGTAGTGATCCACTTTTTTTTGTCCTTGGGGAAAATGTTTGGCTGCAGTAGTAGGTGCTGATGTTCAAGAACCTCTTTCAAATGTATTTGCACTGATAAGGATGTCCAAAGTCATAAAATATGCAAAAAGAATCATCTTAATTACTGAGAGGCTTTCAAAGTTCTTCTTTCCCTTTTTAGTGCTATTTTTAAAATAAATATTCAGCATTCAGTCTGTTGAGCACAGATTCATTTTTCCATGAAATGCAATGATTTTTATGAAGCAGACAACTGGCCACAAATGAAAGTCGACGTGGTCTAGAACCAGTATGGTGGTGCATCCTACTTGGAGTGCTGTTTTCGCTTCTAGTCTCTGATACCAGAGTGAGGTTTGGGCTCTGACCTCTTGCCAGAGACAAAAGCTTTCACTCAAAGCGTCGTGACTGCTGCATTATGAATGTACCGGCAGAGTATTCCATTAGGAATGACTCAGCAAAGACTTCCACTCATTTTCAAAGTATCACTCTGTGCTTAAATGACTTGAGCAAAACAGTTATGAGTGGGGCCTGCTGAAAGCATTCAGGAGCACTGAAACACATCAGCTGGCAGATCAACAAAACAGAGAGCTTTCTTTACATTACATTGTGACAGGCTTAAGCCAGATTTAATAGTAACATTATTTGTATTTAGCCAGTATGGATGCACAGACACAATTAATGTGTCACTTAAAAGAGTCATTAAGTCAGATTAATTAATTATTTAGTGGGTAAACAGACTGAAAATGGGTGTGCATTTAAAAAATGCAAAAGGCTGTGCTATTGTGGAAATGTTGCAGGTATCAGTGATTGAAAATGACTAAATAAACCCAGTTTGATTGAACACATCGATGAATTTGAAGGCTTATCAGATGCTCACAGAGCATGTCTGCTTTAAATTGTTTGTTTTATGTGCCAAACACTCCACGTCCCCAAAGTATTCAGTTCAAAATGATGTAAAACTGAGAAGAGCAGCAAATCCTCACATTGTGAAGGTGAAACCAGCAAATATTTATCAAAAAACTATCAACACTGATCATCAAAATTCCATGAACCAGTCTGTTAATTGATTAAATCATTACAGTTCTGATTAAATCAGTATTTTCCTTCAACATCTTTTGAACTGATTTCCAGTCTCCCTTTCCTACTGTTCAGTGAATCGCCTCTCCGTTGCTCATTATAGTTAGTTTGTAATGACTGACATCACTTTTTTTCCAGTGCCGGAAATCTCAGTTTAAAAACAGAGCTCTAAAAGTAGTCTCCTTTTTAGCTGTTTTTGAGTAAATGCAGAGGTTGATTCCTCAGCACAGCTGCTGCATTAATTCACAGGGGTCAAATGGAAAGCCTACAGTGTCAGGAAGATGGTTCCGAGCTAAAGTCACACTCTTCAAGCAGAGGCCCGGGAGCCATATGTTTAGTCCTAATGCAGCAGTTGCAGCGAATGTACAGTTGATATGGCAATCTGGAGCCGTGCACGACACTGCCTAGTTTAACGGATAATGGGATGCGAAACTGGCCACATATCACATCTGTGTGAACGCGCTCCTGCTGACGCTCCCCTTACAATGTGTCACAATCTATTACAGTCTCCACCACACACCAACACACTCACTCAAGCTTACACACATACAAGAGTACTTTCTACTTTTTACCACTTTACTCTGTGCATGCAGTCACACACATCACACACCCACAAACTATTGTATTGTACATCACACAGAAACTTGGCCACACATGGAGACACACACACACACACACACACACGCACAAACTGAACCCTTAGCTTGAGTAACAAAACAATAAAACATGCTATATTTCACCCGTGGAGACAGTTCCTTCCCTATTCTTTCTATTTAACATGCAGGGCATTAATTGTGCGCATGATAAATTACAGCCATCTCAGCTGCACCCATGTGACATATACACATGGGTTGTTTATAAGCACAGATGTGGCAACATAATCTCTGGATTCACGGGAAGAATGTCAAGGGAGGGCTCTCTCTTATTTGCCTTAATGAATCATGCTATAACTTCATTTTGTGGAGCAACAAGACATTTGGCTTATGTGCTGAAGCATATACATCATGTTTGATTATGGTGATGTGACTTGCATGAGCATCATGGAGGTCAGAACTTGTTTTCAGGATTTTCATGAAACCAAGTCAGATATGTAAATACAGAACTAAGTTTCTTGTGCTAAGTCTTTGCGATCCTGGTTTCACTGTGTTTTCTGTGTAGGAAGTGGGATGATGCAGAGAAAGAGGACTGCGAATGTGAAAAGTCTGAAGCCTTGTGTTACCCAAGGAAACTGTCTTCACCAGAAAACAACAGCATTTGTGCCATATTTAAATACCTAAAACAGCCTATGTTATCATTTCCCTCAACAGTTCAGTTACTTAGCTTTTACTGTACATTAACCATAGCTTATTTTCCATATCAACAGTCTTTCCCTGTCCATAACTATTCTATAATTGCCATGTGCAGATGTAGTAGAAATAATAAATAGAATAATAGTACATTATTGGAGTTCTTGCCTTGCCTAGTAGGTTTGGTGTAAAGCATCCAAGTAGTAGCAGGAGAAACCCTTTTGTGTGTGTGCTCCAGCATGTGTGGGAGTGAACTGAGGATCGAGTTTGTACACCTCATCTATGTTTTACACCTCATCTATGTTTTACACCTCATCTATGTTTTACAATAATACATTCATGGTTTGAAACCTGGCTTTAGTTCAGTAGAAAATCACCATTATTAGGTTACTGACTCACTAAACACTTGGACAGTGATGAGTCCTTGACTTACACAGTTCTAATTATGGCGTGAACACAACGTAAATCTTTGTTTTCCTGAAAAAAATGCCATGAGGAGTGTAGAAGAGAAGATGCTGTTTGCAGTATAACATATTTATTGCAGCATTTTGGAACAAAGGTTTTGTCTGTTCCCAAAATGCTGCAATCATTTCATTTCTCTGCAAGTCTACTGTCAGTATAAGGATGACATATTCTCAACAGCTCCTGTTTCGTAAGTACATTGTAAGTACATTGTACTTCAGCAATAATTTGTTAATTACATCCAGCTATCCTTCCTTCTACTCTGCTTCTTGAGTGAGAGAGCAGTGAAGTAGAATTGTTGTGATTCCTGGCAGGGAGGACAGAGAGTGATCATTAATTTTTCTGGGATTTTTAAAAATTTTTTTCCTGTGGAGCTGAAATTCTCCTGCAGTAGAACAGTGTTTGCACTGGGACAACCCAGAAAATGTCTTATTCCCTGGGCAGTAAATACTGAACTGGGGACTGGTTTGAGATATAGCCAAGGCTTCTGTCGGTGGTGTTTCTTTCTTTGTCTGTTCAGTCATGGTGACTAATGCTACGAAGCTGCACATTTCCTCCGCTGTCTGTTCCTGCTGCTGCGGTGAAGTTCACTTGGTTCATCTGATTTTGTGTTTAAAACAACAAACTTGGATTTTTTTTTTAAATAAACTGGTTAAAGGTGTAAATTACTGTTGTTACACCAGTCTGCAAGAGAGAATGAAGGAATTTACAATACATATAGAAATGACTTGAATATCTACTATTTTGCAACTAGATATTGTATATTGAATGTCTCACAGAATGAGCAATAGTGCAGTAAGAAAAGTATCCTGTATCATACAAAAGAACAGAACTAGATGTATAAATAGTTTAGTGGCATACATTCTCAACAGAATTATAAGACGCCCAGAACAGCCCGCAGTACAGCACATAATCTAAGGGTCTGATGTTTTGAAATGTAAATAGAGAAAAGGAAATTGATATGAATAGAAACGAGGCAAAACAATAGACTAAACAGAAATAAATACATGAATAAGTGATGATAAAATGCATAAATAACTACATTTGCACACAGGACAAACTCGGCTTTCGGTGCCCTGTAAATATAGCACACATTCATGCATCATAAAACGTACCAGCGAGTTATATGAAGGTCTTAAAGTCTTAAGGGGATGACTCAGCTAGTCAAAGTCGAAGACCTCTGCGTACAGTATCTTCAAGAACATTGTTAGGAGAAAGTTTGGTTTATCATAATTAAAGGGCTTTTTTTTTTTTTTTCGAAAAATGTTGCTTATCTCAGCTGACGTATTGTATATGAGCTGTTTTTTTTAAAAAAGAAATTAACCTTTTTTTTGAGGCAGATTTTATTTCAAAGCCTGAAAGAGGAGATAAGGATAAGGTGTGAGAAATTATGCAGTGGTACCTCAGACAGAGGTGGAATGTGACAAAGTACATTTTCTCAAGTACTTTCATTTATTTTATGTGACTTTCTATTTTTAGTCAGAGAGACACACTGTACATTTTACTCCTGCAGATTTATTTGACAGTTGTAGTTTTACAGCTTTACAGTTTTTGATGAAGTATGATCATTTAACATACTGCTTGGTAGCTTAATATATGGTAATTCATCCTGTGTTTATAAATTGATCATATACAATATATGTTTGTACGTTAAGTCCGAATCTGTCCAAAAAAAATAAGTAGAGTAAAAGCTTCAACATTTCCCCCCAAAAATCAGTAAAGTGACAGTAGCAGAAAGGATAAGCATAAAATGCAAATACTCAGTTAAAATACAAGTAACGCAAAATGAGTAAAAGTACCTCCCACCACTGACTACTACTAACACCAAAAAAGTAAGAACACATTTTTCTTCAAACCATCACTGAATTGATCGCTCTTCTAATTAGAGATCGATCTTTCCCCTTAGAGGGTAACCAATAAGGACTGTAAAATAAGTAAACAAACGAGTAGATAACTAAAATCTTATTCTGAAAATATGTCTGATTTACAGGGATCACCTGGAGGTCACATTGTAACACTACAGTACTGCATACCACGGTGGATACAGCACCTTTTTATTCACCACTCCTTCAATCACGTACGCACGGGTATGTGCCTGTATGTGTGTATATATATATATATATATATATATATATATATATATATATATATATATATATATAAATACA